>OZ017739.1:117499031-117884031 GCA_963969285.1 Odontomyia ornata | reverse complement strand
AGTTTGTGTTGTGGATGCCCTATTTCAAAACAGATAATTGATTCAACCCTTCCGTTGTGAATAGTTGTTATGAGTCCAAGAAATTTCGCGAAAATTTTAAGGCCACCGAAGCCTTTCTCTAAACATTGTCATTTCTTTTCTCTCGGCAAATCGCAAACTTCCATCTTTTCAAATTAGTGAGAAAATAAATTATTCTAATCTTGGTGGAATTCCCTAGTTTAAGTTCACTTGAAAAAGCCTTTTAAAAACAATTGTGTAGCTTATGAGGAAATCATAAATGATTTTACAAAACAAGGGGAATTGAAATGGGAAGGCGTAGTAAACACCAACAACGTAACACTTTTAGAAGTGTTGAATAGAGAAATCATAAGCCAAAACGCCTAGAGGTTGTACATCAAGTGAACAAGACTCAACACTAACTATTCACAACGGTCAAAATAATGATTAAGAACTAAAAAAATAAGAAATCAAACATTTCAAATCATGGAATTTAACGAAAATTAATTAATTTTACTGTTTTGTACATTAAAAAAAAAGTGCAATTCTTGGTGAATCATTGAAATTTATGCAACTTAGTTAAACTAGTAGAACCAACACAAATTCTCTCCCGTAGCATTTTAAATTTTCCGAACCAATGATATAGATAGATAAGTATTGTTTTTAGAAATGTGACGGAAAGACCTCTATTCACTTAAAAAATTGGCTTGCGGTATTACATGGCTAAAAGATTTGAAAACTAAATGTTTAAGCCATGACATGCAATCAATGATTTAATAATCATTCTTTCAATATCGACGTTATGATTCTGTTCGTTCAACAGAAGCCAAGCCGCTATGAACCTTTTTAAAATGGGTCATCATATTATCCCTATAATTATAGCTGCTCGAACATTCAGGGCACTGGTACTTAGAGCTAGAATGGACACTTTTCTGATGTTTGTACAAACTTCCCACACTTTTATATTTGACATTACATAGTTTACATAAATGTCCTTCTTCGGAGTGCGATGTTTTGTGCACATTCAATTGTTGTTTCGACACGTATCCGCGATCACATACAGTGGCTCACAGCTTATTTGATGCACTTCAATAAATATTAAACAAACTGTAGTCCTTATGCAGATAAATAAAAATTTACAAATATTTTGATGCAGATTTTACAGTTAGTATAACTGAAATTCGAAGCACAAAAGAAAGTAAGAAAAAATGTTTCAAATGTCCCGTTAGCAGTAATGAAGCAAAATCATTTGCATAGGATAGCTCACAGCTTATTTGATGCAGTTAGTTCTTTGTATCCTAGCATTAAAAGTGCACGATTTTCACCGGATTTTTTTTTTGGATATATTATACTTAGTGCGTTTCTTATTTTATTTTTAAAAAAGTTATTTGACCTTGATAGTTTAAAAGTGGATAAATTGTGTAATATTTAAAATGGGCCGTAGGACAACACTTGAACAGCGGGAATTAGTCATTCATCATTTTAGAAATGGTGAATCTCATCGCAAAATCAGCGAAGTTGTCAATTTAAGTTCATCAACAGTTCAGTATATAATTGAAAGGTTTACCAATGAAAAAAGGTTGGAAAACAAGGGTAGAAGTGCACCAAATAAAATTTTGAATGAGTCTGATGAACGGTGGATCGTCCGGAAAATAATGCAAAACCCTAAGTTATCAGCTCCTAAATTGGCGAACGAAGTGTTTACTGGAATTGGTAAAGAATGCAGTGCTGAAACCATACGTCGTGTGCTAAGAGAGCATAATTTTAATGGCCGAGTTGCACGAAAGAAGCCGTTCATCAGTATCAAAAATCGACAAAGCCGCCTGAAATTTGCTACGGAGCATATTTCAAAGGATTTGGACTTTTGGAAACTCGTGATTTTCACTGACGAGGCCAAATTCAACATATTTGGCTCAGATGGAATGGCGTACGTTTGGAGAAAGCCAAATATAGAGCTCAAAAAAGCAAATTTACATGAGACTGTTAAGCACGGCGGTGGCAGCGTAATGGTTTGGGCCTGTATGTCAGCTGCCGGAGTTGGGAAGCTAGCCTTTATTGAAGGAAACATGGACGAGATCATGTACAGTAATATCCTAAAGGAAAATCTCCTGCAAAGTGCTGACGAACTCGGAATCCGGCGTGAATTCAGATTCTACCAAGATAATGACCCTAAACATAAGTCAGAAATCGTGCAATCTTGGCTTATTTGGAATTGTCCTCATTTGATGGCTCCCCCGGCACAGTCACCCGACTTAAATGTAATTGAGAATTTATGGGCTTTTCTGGAGAAAAAAATTCGTAACCACGCAATTTACAACAAAATTGATTTAAAGAAAGCTCTTTTAGAAGAATGGAGTAAAATAACGCCAGAAATGACAGGAAAGCTGGTTGAATCTGTTCCAAATAGACTCAAAGCTGTCTTGAGCCAAAAAGGAAACCATACGAAATATTAGTGTTCAACTGGAAATCCTCTACATGGATAAATTTAAGGAAAACGTGGACTGCATCAATTAAGCTGTGACATAAAATTTTGCCTTTAATTTTGTTTTTGTTATTTAGTTATTTAAGAATCAATTGTTGAAATAAATTAAATTGTTGTTTTTAACAAGTTGAGTAAGCAGGAGAGTGCTCCTACCAGAAGGTCTTTGTAAACATCCTAGGGTTAGAAGCAAGTTTTCTAATGGCGTGAATCGATAACTGGAATTATTCATCCAAAACTTAGATATGAAATCGTTCAAATTTATACAAAAGATGCACAGTTTCTTTCATATGCACAGTGCAGCCGCCATTTTAATCTAGCTTAAATTATTTTTCTGAATGCTCGGCCGATTGAATATGTTCAAGTTAAACACTATTCCTTAAATTTTCATGAAAATTGAAAGAAATTAAAAGTGCCTTAGTCAATTTGAATAGATCTTCTGATTTAACACCTTGCGACTTCTTCCTTTGGAGCCACGTGATAGAGAAGGCCTACGCCGATAGCCCAGCGTCGATTCAAGATCTCAAAGATGAAATTCGTGAGGCTATCGAGGACATAGGGCAACTACTTTGCGATTTGGTTATGGAAAATTTTATGAAGAGGATATGGTCCTGTAAGCGTGTCATAGTGGTTATTTGCTCAATGTGAGTTATTGCTATTAACGGCATATCTTCTTCTTTATAATCATTTCGATCATTTGTATTAAAAATGGCATTTTTCTTTTAATATCAAAATAACACCTCTTATTGGAAAACCCCATACAACCATAAACACGTGTTAAAGTTGGTGTAATTCCATATAATCGAAATGGCTATAACTCACTTAATTATAATTCGATCTCAATTAAATTTTGTGAACTTTTATATCTTATGTCAGTCTATATAATTGCGAAATTTCAAGAAGGTTAAAGGTACCGTTTTGATTTTATGGGCAAAAATGGTAAATCTACAAATCATACTATTATTAACAAAGTTGAGCGAATTTCGATTTCTCAGGTATTTGTTGCTCTTGTACTCATAAAGGTCCACGTTCGTGATAATTTTCAGATTTTTCGGCTGAAAGGTGTCCAATCGCGAGGGGGGGGACACAAATTTTGGGTACATTTTGCGTTTCCCTGGACCCCCTAATTCATAAAATGATTTTTTTATTTCAGATTCTAAAAGATCTAATCAAGACCTTTCATTTGATACCCCACTTGACTACCTTTGATGAAAAAAAATTTTTAAGGGTCAATTCGTTATTGGGGGGGACCCCCTTAAACACTTTTGAAATTTTTGTTAAGGCCTTAACTTTTGAGAAATCATCACTTTTGACCTTTTCACAAAGTTTGAGCATTCTAGCTTCTATAGTTTCTGAGGAAATCAGCTGTGACGCACGGACAGACGGACAGACGGACAGACGGACGGACGGACAGACCGACAGACGGACGGACAGACGGACAGACAGGTCGCGAAACTAGTAGGTCTTTGTAAAAAAATTTTTTACAAAGACCTAAAAAAGGGCTTTTATTTAATTTATTGCAGTTTAAATTTTTTCAATACCTTTTCTAATACAGAAGTTATAGTGCTTTTAGCTTTGAAAATGTTACTGCATCAAATAAGCTGTGAGCCACTGTAGATCACAAACGGAAGGCCGATTCTCGGAGTGTGTTAAAATGAGTTTGTAGCCGCGTTACTTGTTCATGGCAAATAGGACATTCCCGTCGATTACGTTTTGCATGAATTTTTGGGTTTTGTACTAAAATACAAAACCCTATTGCAATCACGACCTATGTCCGTCCGTCCATCCGTCCGTCTATCCGTCTACATGTCACAGCACTTTTTCTTCAAAGCTATAGAGGCTACATCCATGAAACTTTGTAGAAAGGTCAGAAGTGGTAACTTCTTGAAAGTTCCAGGGTCAAACATTTTTTCAAAGGGGTTTAAGGGGGGTCTCTCCATATAGGGAGGTGACCCCTCAAAAAAATATTTTCGTCATTAGTAGTCGAGTAGGGTGTCATTGGAAAGGTCTTAATGAGATCTTTTCAAAATAAGTTTTAAAATTGCCGTATCATGTTATTAAAACGGGCATGTAAACTGGTGGTTGAACTTTTGTATTCCAGACTTAGTCTGCTCGCGCAAGACCCACGACCGACCTCCTCTCCGAACTAGCTAGCTAGCCAGCAGCCACCTCGGAGTAGACTAAGTGTGTCCGGACTTGTTGACCTGTAGGGTACAGTCCGTCGTCCCGTCCAAAGACTTCACGTCTAGAACCGATGACAGGTCGGTTCCGATTTCGTTCGAGAGATTTAAACGGGAAATCATTACAACTTGGAACTTTGTTTTCCTGTGTATGCAGCTAGTCTTCAAGATCGTCAATACTGAATAAAATATTTTATTTGCGAGCTGTATTCTTCAGCGCATTTCATCTCTTTCATTGTCTGTTTTCGTTATGTTGGCTCCTAAATACACAAATTTGCTAACATTTTTGATACTGTGTTCACCAAGGGTGATGTTTTGTGTATTTGAGGTATTTTTCCTCGACTGCGTCAAGAGCTTTGTTTTATTTTCATTGATTTGTAGCCCTACTAGTTTTGCTTCGCTGTCGAGTTTCAGGAAGAGTTCTTTGGCAGTTGTTAATGACCGTTATAAAATTTTGATGTCGTCCGGATAGGCTACTACTTGGCTCGACTTGTATAGTAACGTACCTGGCGTTTCGACAGATAGTTTCCTAATGAAATACTCCAGAGCAAACTTGATTAGCAATGGGGCCAGCCCATCTCCCTGCTTAAGTCTGATATTTGTATCAAAGGCATCGGTGAGTTGGTTATTGATGCGGACTTGGAAGGTCGTCGACGTCACTGTCATGTTGGTAGCACGGACTAATTTGGTAGGGGTGCCAAAGCAAAACATTATTTGGTACAGTACGTTACGATCAACACTTTCATATGCTTGCTTAAAATCAACGAAAATTTGGTGTACGTCTATATTGAACTCCCAGTATTTTTCAAGTACCTGCTTGACTGTGAACAATGGGTCTCTTGTTGATCTACCTGCTCGAAAACCACTTTGATACTCCCCAAAAATATTGTTGGCGTATGATCCGATTATATTTTCTAAGATTTTAGAAAATATTTTGTACGCCGCACAAAGTAGTGATATGCCTCTATAATTTTCGCACTGTAGCTTGTCGCCTTTGTGTGGATAGGGAATATTATTGATTGGCTCCACGCTCACGGCATATGTTCTTGTTGCCAAACGTGCTGGATGACTTCGTGAATAGCTTTATGAACACTACTGCCACCATATTTGATGAGCTTCACTGGAATCTCATCGATGCCTGGTGCTTTATTATACTTTTGGGCTTTGATGATGGAACAAACTTCATCCAGAGTTGGCTGCAGACATATAACGGCTCCGATGTTGTGGAGCTGTGCAAAGGATTAAGGAGGTTCTTGAAATATGATGCCCATCTTTCCTTAATCTTGTTTTCATCAGCGATGATATTTCCGATGTCATCACGACAGAGCATGGTTTTGGACTGATAATCACGTTTCAGACTTTTCACTACTTTGTATGCTTGTCTTGAGTTGTTGCTCGCTAAACTTACATCTATACTTCTCAATTTGTCCTCATAGTATTTTCTTTTCTTCATTCTATTTATCTTATTCCCTACTTTTCTGAAATTTTCATAGTGTTCTCTCTTTGTCCTGGTTTTCCTACCTACATATTCTTTGTACGCCTGATTTTTTTTATCCAAGGCATTCTAGCACTCATCGTCGAACCAATCATTCCTCTTGCGCCGGGCTTGATGTCCGATTGTCTGTTCTGCCACGATCGTAATAGCCGCTTTCACTTCCATCCAGAGATCGTTGCTCGTCCTTAACGATGCGTCTAATAAGATGGGAGCCAGCTGGTTGTCGAGGATTTCCGTGAAATTTTTGGCCAAAGAAGTCGTTTGGAATGGTTCGATGTCAAATTTTTGTAGCGGGCTGGTCTTTGCCGAATATGCCTTTGACATACCACATCGGTAGGTTAATCGGATCAAGTAATGATCTGAGTTACAATTGGCTCATTGGTATGTAACGATGTCAAGTATTCTTGAGGCTCAACATTGTTGGATCAGAACAAGATCGGTCTGGTTTTGTGTGTTGCAATCTGGTGATACCCAGGTCATTTTATGAATGCGTCGATGCGGAAAGCAAATTGAACGTATGACTAGACTTGTGCGCTGGCCGTTTTCATTTGTTTCATCGTGGAGGTTCCCCGATGAGATATTTTATTACCAGAATTATTTTTAAGCCGTTTGTAGGCAATGAACTTACCAGTATTTCCACATGATTGTAGAAGCTTTTCTTCATTTCTTCATCCATTTTTTTCGATCGGGGCGTGAACATTAATCAGCCAGATTTTGAAGAACTTCGCTATTGTACGAATTGCACACAACCGGATGTTTATTGAGTTTAAATCAATAACGTACGATTTAAACTCCCTATCCACAAAGAAGGCCCCTCCAAACTCTCGTTTACCAGTAGGCTTCTCACTTTTGAATATCCAATTTGTTTCCCAGATTGCAAGTATTTTTAATTGATATTGACTGACATGTTATAAAACGTCCTTAAAAGCGCCAGGGTAATTGAGTGATCTGACATTCCAGGATCCAATGCCATAGTCCTTTTTCGTTTGCTAGGTCGTTGCCGTGAGTCCAATCTATTCGGATCTGCAGGTTAAGGAATGGGGGGTGGGGAGTTATATCGCCACCCAACCTCCGTTCCGGCGGCATGGTTATTACGTCGACTCCGTTATCAGGCACGGAAGATTCACCTTCACCCTCTTACGTCCTCACAAAGGAGGTGTGAGTAGGATTTAGTAGCAGAGCTGTAGGTGTACAGCATTTCTCGGCATTCAATGTCACATTAAGAGCATTTACTACCATTTGATTGGGGGGCTTGGGATGAGGAATCATGGAAGCTTTGGGTTGAGGATGCAAGGAGTTCTCTCTTCCTTTCTCAAACGGGCTTGGGACTGTCTACGGTGGAGTTATATATATATATATATATACATATATATATACATATATATATATATATATATATATATATATATATATATATATATATATATAAATACATACATACATATATATTTTTATATATATATATGTATATATATATATATATATATATATATATATATATAAAATATACCAGGAGACAGGAATGGAGCCAATCAAATCGTATGCAGAGAAGCTGGTGGAATCGGGAATCAGGCGAGCCAAGGAGCACAAGGCGGGAGTAGTCAGGAGAGCGACGAACAACCGCTCAATGGACGAAGCGAAAGAGTAGTTTTAAGGTAGTCTTAAGAAAATAATGTACTTAATTTTAAAGAAATCAATGTTTTAACATTGATTTCTTTAAAATTAAGTCAAGTTGTTAGAGCAAATGAATTTTACAAACTTCTTTTTATAATCTATTAACGTTTGATAATGTTGTGGGCATCGAAATTTTGAAGTTTTGTTGTACCAAAAAATTAATACTGTAATCTAATTAAAGTAAGTCATTATTGAACTCCGGGAAAATCTCTAAGACATGAATATGGTTAAATTTAGTTAAAAAATTAGAAATTACCAAATAAAAATCTTGAATCTGAATCCAGTTTTAAACCGTGAATATTTTTCTCATGTTTGCAATACAAACTGTTTCCATTCTGAGCCGGTTTCTTACCTTTTTCAGCCTTGATTAAAAAAAGCGTGTCATCCTTGGGCGCTCTTTTTCAAGGCCAAATTTTATTTTAAGTTAAGTTTTTGACCCACGTGTAGGTCACAAATGGCCGCAAAAAAACATTAGTAATTAGGCCCTGTTTAAGTCGTACTTGGACCTTCACCATTTTCATCCTGGTCACAAATAATTAACATTAATCTTCAAACGCAAACGTTAAATGAATATAAAAGAAAATGTTAAACGAATTTTGGCTTCCAAGTATACTATGTGTTCTGAAAAGGTTAATTTCAATTTTAATTTTAATGCTGTTACTTCTTCAAGGCTCAAGAAATGGCATGAGGCATGTATTCAAAAACGTTGGTATTTTGAGACGTGGCATGATGATTCTAATAAAATGCATTCTTTTTACTAATTTTTATAAGGAAAACTTGGAAGAATTATATTCATAAAATGGGGTGCCCTGATCCGAAATAATCCACATCGAAACTAATAGCAAGTCAAAAGAGTGAAAAGTAGTTTCTATGGTTTTCGCGATAAAAGAATTTTACATTTTTACAGGAGGAACTATAGAAAATAAAGAATTCCTAGCGAAATTTTTTTTTCTAAAAACGAATTACGCTACCATTTATTTTTGAAGTAATTTAAATGCATTACGTTTAGTCTCTTGTCCGTGCAATAATTTCCTCATTTGATATTTTATTAAAATATAATTCCCAATGATTTTTCCCACGATTTACTTTTTCACTGTCTTACTGATCAGTTTTCAATGATTACGAACTTTATAGAGCAACAAGACATGTGCATGCTAGCATAGTGTCATTTCCGTGCACGCAACAGCGAATTAAAATCAAACAAAGACTAGAAGACTGAAACAAAAACGGGCCAAACATAGGCGCGTTGATGATGACAGTTTTGCTGAAATTGCGATCATCTTCCAATAATGTGTCATTAGACGATTACCTGTCCCCACGGCACACGACAAAATTCCAATGACCACAATTAAATTGTCCTGTCGCATAATGCAGGTCACGCGACTCCAATGAAGCATTTCCGTTCCATCAGTAGCTAATGACATTCTCATTGCTTCCTTTGAAGGGATGAGATATAGTCCTTGTCGAGTTCGAGTGCATTTTATTACCGCATAAGTACATTAAATATTCCTACACATGCAAGGCAATACTTTCGAGGGTAAATGGGTTAAACATTGCGCTCATGAGGACTTTGCATCTTAACCTCTTATTAAATGTTATGTAGAACGTTTTCCGATACATGAAATCATAAATTATTATCAACATAGTGTTCCCAGAGAAAAATGCACTTTATTGGTGCATGGCTAATTGTGGGCTTCATTTCATGTTTCTACGAACTTGCGTATGATTTTCTTTTTGTTTGCAAGATTGGTGGTTACCTTTTGCAGATTCTGAAGGTCTGGAATTTAATATTCACTCAATCTTCAAAAATATGTTGAACAAAATATTCACAGAAGTGAACTATGAATTGAAATAATTTACAAGTAAGTACAGCCCCACGTTCGTCTACAGTAGTCCATAGTACATCTGTACTCCAAAAAGTAGATGGCTTAAGTTTTCTCACCTTGGGAAATCACTTATTTATAATAGTCCAGCGGTCAGTTTGATAGTATATGACATTTTGGTGACGCCCAATTTTTCACTGCGCAGCCGCCAAACATGTCGCTGTACGAACATACTCTAGATATTAGGAATAATTTTCACAGAATTGTTTAATTAATTATTTGAAAGATACTAGTAATTTTGGCCACCGAAAATCATGTATATTGGATAGTATAAAAAGTATTGAGCCTTTTTTTGTCATTTTTCGATTGAATATTTCTTTTATTTAAAATGAATTTTATTTAAGTACATATTGCCCATTATTATCTATAACCTTTTGCCATTTTTTGAGTAGAGCCACTATTCCATCTGTGTTGAAATTCTGTGGTTCATCGGCGAAAAACTTGGCCAAGTGATTTTCACAGTCCCTTTTTGAAGTGAATTTCTTTTCATTAAGGAAGTTTTGCAGAGACCGAAACAAATGGTAGTCTGATGGTGCAAGTTCTGGACTAAACGGTGGATGCATCAAAACTTCCCAGCCAAGCTCTGTCAATTTTTGCCGGGTCATCAAAGATGTGTGTGGTCTGGCATTGTTGTTGTTCAAGATTTATGTTTTTCAGTATTATAGTTACTATTAGTCATAAGGCATTTTTTATTACCGCGCCTGTAAATCATTTAAAAGTGAAAATCCCATCTGTGTGATACCTCTATGTCAAGACAAGAATAACGGCTGTTTGACGTTTGTCTAAGAAGAAACTTCGAATTGACCATTCCTGTACATATCAGTCTTGCTGATACAACGTAACTAGTCAGCACGTAATAAACTACATGAAAATACAGTCCACGTTTTTTCATTTGCATTAGTAATGTTTGCTTCTTACCTTTTAATCCTAAATATTGTCCGTCAAGCTGGATAAGAAAGTGCACAAAAATACAAGTGTAAAGTGCAAATTATATTTTCTTGCGCAATCGGCAAATATTAGCGAGTATCCGCCGCGTGCTTTTTCCGTGAGGGCACTCCATTACAGAAAGGCGTTTGGCGCATCTGTAATTTATGCGACGCAAAGGAGTTTGGTTCGTGCGTCAAAACTAAAGGACGCTATATGCCTTAGTCACCAAGTGCATTTCGCTGTCATGCAAAGACCTGCTTCAACAAGTATATCTTCATCTAACAAGAGATGCACTACAGCGATATTATAGAAAGGCGTTTGGTGCGTCTATAATATATAGCTTTGGATTGCCAGCGCGCAGTTAATTTTCTAAGTATCATTTCGGAGAGCGTCGCCCCTTGCACGCCTTTCACATTACAGCGCATCTGGTGCCGACCATCGGAGTCTGTTCTACACAACTTTCAAGCATTATATTATAGGAAGGCGTGCGACGCATCTATAATATATTAATCAATATTTGGAAATCTAATTCATCGAAAGTCAATTGCATCGTCTCGATATTTTAGACAACCACGAGTGTTAACCGATAGATGTATAGAAAGGCGTTTGGCGCATCTATACTTTCTATAACATTGGATTGCTGGCGCGCAGCGGTTTTTGCAAGCATCAAGGAGAGTGTCATCCCTCGCGCGTATCTCACCTCACCGCGCGTATGCCGACAATCAACGTTATTGCTGTTACGTCATCGGTTCTAGACATCAGATGGTATTGCTGTCTCGTTTCTCTCAGTGGTCTGAAAAATTCCACTATTTGAAGGCTTACTTACGGGGCAAAGCAGTAGATCTTATAAAAGACTACGATATCTCTGCGAATAATTATCTTACTGCATGGGAAACCCTGGCAGCCTTTTACGAAAACAACTGACGTTTAACAAACAAATATTTCTATGATCTTCAATCCGTTAAGCCTGTGAAAGTCGCTACACCTTCCTCTTTGAGCAAACTACAAAAAAGTGTGATAGATCCTATCGAATCACTAGCAAAAATAGGTCGTACAAAAGACACGTTTAAAGACGATTTCACAGTGTATCTCATATCAAGTAATTTGATCCTGCAACACAAATGGATTGGCATAAGGAGTTAGGTGATACGGTTGAACCTCCTCCCTTGCAGCAACTACGCAAGTTCGTTCAAAAGCGTATTGCAACATTCGAGTCTATGGTGCTCACGCCACACACAAATAACCCTGACCCCACTCCTGTGCCAAAAAAGGGGTTTCAAGTCAGACCCTACCAAGACCCAAACCAGTGATGCTACTAATGGTAATAATGAGAGGACCTCTTCAAATGTGTGTCTCTTTTGCACGCAAGGTCATAAATTGCATCTATGTCCGTTGATGTTAATGAACAAAAAGATTTTATTATTAAACAGCAATGCTGTCGCAATTGTTTCCGCAAACATCTAGTTAAAGAGTGTGCATCAAAGTATAATTGCCATTTTGGCCATAAGAGGCACCCACTCATTGTTATATATCCATAAATCTAAAGGCCAACCCAAATCAAAAACTCAACAGCCTTCAGTCGAGGATTCGGATAAAAACCATGAGCCTGAAAAATCATAAGATGTGCGGGACGATGCGTCTTTATCTTCCAATCACACGGGAATCAAGTACTCGCACAATGTTACTAAATCTGCTGGCGTTTTGCTAGCTACGTCCCTGATACGGGTAAAGGGGAAGAATGGGTTAGAAGTTAAGGCTCGAGCTCTCATCGACCCATGCGCCCAAGTCTCACATATTACAGAATCTTTATATCAGAGATTGCAATTGAAGTCTTGACGTGCGCACATACCTCTCAAGGTCATCGGAGGTTCTCTTGCCACCACCATACGCAAATCGGCTAAGGTTACTATCAAACCTCATTTCACATGATCTTATTCAAGTAAGATTGAACTACTCGTAATTTCCAAGGTATCGTCTTACGTTGCCCCTCCAATGCAAACTTCTCAAGTGTTACCTCATCTTGAGGGACTTGTTTTAACGGATCCGCAATACATAGATCCCAATCACATTGATATGTTATTAAGTGCATCTGTTCACACTGAAATTGTGGAAGGCACTTTAATAAAAGGACAACGTAATGATGCTCTTTTCTCAGTCACGTGTTTCATAAATACAGGACTTGACAAGAGTGACTATGTTGCTGCCATTTTTGTGGATCTGAAAAAGGCGTTGGATACGGTGGATCATGAGCTTTTACTTCGTAAACTCGAATTATATGGCATTCACGGGAAACCAAATCAACTTTTTAGGAATTACTTAAAAGGAAGATCGCAGAAAACAGTAGTCACTTGGACTTGGAATTGGCACCTATGAGGTTTGGCGTTCCCCAAGGCTCCATACTTGGCCCTACCTTATTCTTGTCATACAGTAACAATTTAAATACATGTGGACTAAAGGGACACTATGCACTATTTGCTGATGACACAGTTCTAATTTACTCGGGGTGCAAAAAAGATTACATAGAGAATACCATTAATGAGGATCTAAGTACATATCATTCGTGGTTAAGTTATAATAAGCTAGCGCTAAATACTTCTAAGACCAAATACATTATTTTCAAACAGAAGAACAAGGAAGATATTAACATTGATATAAGAACTAATAGTGAAAAACTGAAGAGAGCGGCGGAATTCAAATATCTTGGAGTCATCATCGGCCAACGATTAACGTGACTGTCGCATATAAACAACTTAAGAAGACAATTAGCTCCTGTTATTGGATTACTGAGAAGATATGAAGAATTTCCAAGCAATATCAAGCAGATGGTGTTAAATGCACTCGTTCTGTAGAAACTACATTACGGAGTAGTAATCTGGCGCCAGTCATCAAAGCAACACCTTAATATCATCTCCAGGTTGCTTACCATGGCTTATAAAAATATGCTAAATCTACCAATACGTACACCAACCAGATTTGTGTACCAATCAGCAAAAGCATTGACATTTACTCAAATCTTTGAAGCAGAGAAAGCCAAGTTTTTTTTTAAATGCTTGAATTCAAATCCGTCGTCAGATATTCAATTTATGAAAGTATCGCAGAAAAATCACTACAATTTTAGGAACGCAAATCAACTCATAATACCTTTTGCAAGAACGGATCGTCTAAAGAATGACACTACGAATGATGCCTTGCGTATATACAACAATCCCCCAGTTTCAGTTAAGGATGCAAACTCACTTATAGTTTTTAAAAAAAGGCTTAAAGAATATTTATTTAACAACGATTGAATCTCAGTGCAATAAATTTCTACATCGCATCTTAGGGCTTTTCTTGACCCTATCGTCGAGCTTGTATAGCAAAAAGACATTATTATGGATAATCTCAGTCCAATAAATTTCAACATAGCATCTAAGGGCACTTTAAACCCTATCGTCGTGATGCTTGGAAAGACAGCTATCTTTATAACTCAGAGGTTTTTTCCCACGGCGTATTACAACGTTTTTTTTTATCTCTGAGAGCTGATCACGAAATGGACAAGATGAGATTAATAGAATAACTTCACATAATTTGTGTATACCGATGGTCTAATCATTGTCTGGGTGGCGCGCCTGAAGAAACGACGAAATGTGAAGAGCAGGTCGCACGAGCGTTGTGCGACGAAGAAAGTGTGATGGAGAGAGTGGAAGGGAATGGAGGTATTAAAAAAAAACAACGCCACCAAATCAAGATTAGGGTGCTACTTATCGGGCGATACTCCGAGCCATCGTAATACGTCTTCGCACGTTACCTTTCTCCACATCTGCAATGATGTTGATCTTGTCCAGACTTTACAAAAGTTTTGGGTACAAGAAGAAGTACCCAAGGCACCCATGCTTACGCTTGATGAACAAGTGGTTACAGCTCACTTCGAGCAAACTCACTGTCGTACTGATGAAGGTTGACATGTGCTGAGATTACCATTCAAAAAGCCAGTATCTCACAATGAAATAGATTTTACTCCTTCGTACCCCACATCTGAGAAGATGTTGCAGAAAATGGAAACTCTATTTCAAAACGATCTCAAACTCAAAAAATGTATCAAAACTTTTTGAATGAGTATGAAACCATGGGTCACATGACCAACGTATCATTTGATACATCTCTACAACGTAACTTTTTACCGCATCATGGTATTTGGAAGGAGAAAAGTACGTCCACTGAATTACGTACGGTGTTTAACGGATCTTCGAAATTTAACTGTGGTGTATCATTGAATGATCAACTTCAAGTAGGTCCAAATCTGCTGCCCATGCTGACAAATTTGCTCATAGGGTGGCAAAATTATCGTTATGTCTTCATCGCCGACATAGAAAAGATGCATCGTCAGATACTGATACATCCTGACGATCGCCATTACCAATGCATATTATGGAGATACGATCCATCTGCGCCCATCTCGGCTTATGAGTTGAATATGGTAACCTATGGCTTAGCTTCATCGCCTTGTCAAGCTAACTTGACTATTTAGCAACTAGCCAAAGACATGATAGATGGGGTGCATCAGTTGCAGCTTTTATGGCAAGAAAAGAAAACATCAAAATTTTTGATTGAAATGGGAAACTGAGTTTTCTCAAATAAATTGTATTAAAATCCCACGTTGGAACAGCTACTCGCCGCAAGCAGAAATCGTTGAAATTCATGGGTTTGCCGATGCGTCTAAGCTCGCATGCGGCGCTTGTTTATATCTCAGAGGTGTGCATGAAAGTCAAGCTTTCGTAACACTAGTAACTGCCAAGAGTAAGGTAGCCCCATTGAAGCAATTATTCATCCCACGTTTAGAACTCTCAACTGCCTACTTGCTAGCCAAACCAGCGAAACATTATCTGAAAACTTCTAAAATGGGTATTACATCTTCGTATTTATGGAGTAATTCCACTGATGTGTACGTCAGTGGCTTGAAGGTCACCCTTCGTGTTGGAAGCCTTTTGAAGCAAACCGATGTTCTAGCATCCACGACGATATGCCTGAAGCTCGATGGTATTACGTAAAATCCAAAGATAATCTCGCTAACATAGTATCGCGGGGTTGTACAGTTACTCTACTAACTCAGAATGATATATGGTGGAAAAGACCATTTTGGTTATCTCAACCCCCAAAAATTATGGACATCGTCTCAAGATGAGCCCCTAGAATCAAGAGAGCCACCTCCTGAAGAAAACTCTCCAAAACCTTTACTCCATTTAATCACACGACTTTCTATGAATTCGACTTGATTCATCGTTTTCTGTCTGTCAATAAACTCTTGAGATCCCCTCGTATTGTCTAAGATTTAAAGTGCCCCTTTTAAGTCGCGTGACTTACAAAAGAAAAGAGCAAATCAAAAGCTTCATAGAGCATCTAAAGAATTCTGTCACAGTGAAGCAAGGCACCAAAAGGAACACTTTGATATTTAACGTCGAATCTCGTCTGACAAAAAATATATCGTTTCAATTTGGACCGGTCATTTCAGAAACCCCATAAGTCAAATGACCCTGACCTTTGGGAAATTTAAAAAAAAAACTGTTTCATTTCAATCTAAATTTTTAAATTCCAAATATTTTAACTGGAGTAGATTCCTATAGGTTAAATACATATTAAATACTAGTTACTGATTTTTTGTGGTTTTTAATTTCGGTTTGAGTGACTTTCAAAGTTGAATGACTTATGTTGTTTCTGAAATACACTGAGTAATTTGCATAGAAAACCAATATTTATCATTCAATGAGTGAAATAAAAAACAAAAATACTTTAGAAAAATGCATTTATTGTACATGCATTATCAATATTAGAATGTCAAAGAAATAAAACAAGACAAAAAAGGTGAAACTTAGCATTCAGTCGTCCTCATCACTCATTGTGGTGCTTGTTGTTGTTGGCCAGTTGAATATTTCGGTGTAAAAGGACTTAATTTTATCATCATCCAGTATATAGGGTGCTAGTTTTCTTATATCTGCAATTTTTTTATGGTTGATTGGTATCTTTCCACTGGAGTACGATAATGCTTCGGGAAGTTTTAGTGGCGTTCTGTTATTGTTGTTCAATCTGAAGGTGTGCGTGACTATAGAGTTAATAAACGGGTATGCTTTAACAAAATTTAGAGTGTGAAATATGCATAAATTGGCTGATTTTTAGCTGAACCTCGCGGTCTCTTGGAGTGTTCCTACCAGCAGATTCCACAGACAGCATTGTCTTTTTGTAATACTGAGGCCACCAATTTTTGTAGTCAACCACGTCTTCAGCTCTTACCTTCACTACAGAAAAACGGCTATTTTTACATGATGACTTTATCAAAAGTTCATACTCCTCTATCGTGTATATTCGGTCTGTTCTTTTTATTTTTCTTTTGAGCACTGCAAAATCCCTATCTAAGGGTAGGAACGAGTGTCCTTTAAAAGGAAAGTAGTGATCAATAGTCTTGAACTTTTCCAAAGAGGCCAAAGCAGAGAAAAATCTAAGTACAGTATGATTTTTGTTTTGGCCACCACACCCATCGGAAAAAACATGTGGGTATTTTAGCGACTTCATGTTTTCCGTGAAATACCGCATAAGAAACGAACACACCTCATTAGGTCCCTTTGTACCTTGACCTTCATGATATAAAAAGAATATTGCTTGTCCATTTTTTAGATCGTAAATACAAAAAACGCTCACTGTTATCTGGTGAAAATAAAAAGCTTCTTGCACGGGAATATGTGGTAATTGTAGATTTTTCATGTAGTCAATTGCAATAGCACCAACTTCTTCATTTGACTTGGTTTTTTTCTGCAACAATATTTATCTGCTGTGAAAATTTTTTGGCTCGGCGTACATGAACTAATTTTTCAGCAGCTGCAACTCTCTTTGCACAGTCATTTGTATTTTGACGGACAGTTCCTCGCAGGTACAGCATGTATCTACTTGTGGTCTACCGAAAGACAGATTAAAGTCTGTCTTAAAAACTTTCCTTTAATATGAGTACTTAGCTCTTTCATATACAGGAAATTTCTGTTTGAACATATTGTTCATTATGGTAATGTCAAGTTTCTCACTTAAGTAAGCCTTCTCTTGGGTAGTGTAATGAGCTATTTTAGAAGGGAAAGAGCTAATGTGTTCGCGAATAGCATCCGTTATAATTCCAAGAATTGCATTTCCAGAGACACACTTCCCTCGTTTGTCGATTGGTGATTGCCCTACGCTAAGCAAAGAGCAAAGTCTTCTGACTCTCTCAAAAGATATTCCATATAAGTAGCAAAAGGCTTTTTTGCAAACAACAACTTTCTGATTCTGTGTGTTAATTGAATAAACATAGCTGTTACCTCTATCCGGCTTTGATGACTCTACATGGTTCTTTCTTCGACGCCGTTGTTTCACTTCACTTACTGAAATGAGTCCTTGCAAATAGCAGTCTTGCTCAGTTTTTGTGTTTAGATTTCAAAACTGTTCAAAAATCTGCTTTCTCTCGTCGACTTAAAAAAACGGACATGCATTTTTTTCTACACCTGAAAGACAAGAATATTCACTTCAGACTGATGTATGAGTAAATTGTAAAACTATTTACTTTTCGCAAAATGGTAAAGTACTTACATGCAATCTTCAGTCGATGGTGGTAATATTGCATGAATAATTTTACCGCTATAACTTTCTCTTGCGTTTTTAATAACTTCCCTTCTGTATTCGTTTGGCCTTTTAATACCTTTCTTTTTTCGCCGTGGAGTATCAATGTTGTTTTCACGGTCAGTCCCACTATTTTCACTCATTTTTGATAGATATTCAAATTTTTGTATATTAGAAAAATAAAAAAATGGTCACGATAACAGAACTATTACAAAAACCACTTTTGTTTGATTAATGTCACTAGCATCCTATAACAATGTCAACAGACTGAGTGCATTTGCCTCCATAAAACAACAATAATATTGTAGCAAGTGCCCACTAGCGCTGCAGTTGGTGAAGAGGAGAAACCCCATAAGTCAGTGGCATGGGATTTCTGCACTAAACGGAAACTGGAAACATCCACTGCTGCCCATGGGAGGGCTGAACTAATGTTGTTTCTCTATAAAATGGTGAGTCTTGGGCTTGGTTGTGCATTTATAACAAAAAGTAAAATTCGAAAAAAAGTGACTTATGGGGTTTCTGAAATAACCGATTCTTTTTATCGTATTGATCATCAAACCTCCTTTTATTTATTCATCAAAAAAGATACAGCCTTAATTATTGTCTGTCTTCATCAGAGTCTTCATTTTGCTGAAGTACGATCTTCACTGAGAAAAGGGTTGCGATTGCGCAATGGCAGCCGAATTTTAATGGTTGAATCCGTTCATGGATGGTGATTTAATCAGAGTGGGGGGTCGATTAGTAAACTCTCAACTACCACATGAAAATAAATTTCCTCTTTTAATGCATCATAATAATGACTTCACTAAAATGCTAATTCGTCAAACGCATTTATAAACCTTTCACAGTGGCATCCAGTTAACCCTCGGCACATTGCGTTTACAATATTGGATCTTAAAAGGACGGACAGCTGTGAAATCATGCATTAAAACCTGTCATAAGTGCATACGTTACTCAAAAAAGAATTGTACGCAACTAATGGGAAATTTACCTCTAAATCTTAGATTACCATTCAAATCCTTTAATATCTCTGGTATCGAATATGCTGGACCGATAATAGTTCGTTTAGCCTAAGTTAGAGGCAATCCATGAAGTACCATGTGTCCTGAATGATTGGAGATCAAGTTTTGACTTTTATCGAATACTGTACCTTGCTTTGTCGTATTGAAGCGATGTTGAATTCGAGAGCTATGTTACCACTCAGTGATGACATTGACCCCAGCTCAATTTTTTGATTCAACGATCTTCGTATCTTATCCCTGAACCCTACCGGTGCAATGATAGGATAACAGTGAGTAAACGATGGGAGTTATTAACTCAAATAACCCAAAATTTCTGGGATAAATGGTCAGATGAGTATCTAACGTCACATCAAAATCGTACTAAATGGACTCAAACACAAGATTCTATTCAGATCGAGGATTTAGTTCGTATAAAGAGCGAAACAAACTTCCGTGGGAAATGGCCTTTCGGAATCGTTAAAAAAGTACATCCTGGCACCGATGGCTTGGCTAGAACTGCTATGATCAAGACAGCCGACACCGAGCTTAAGCGGCCCATCGTCAAGCTCGTGTTACTGGAACGCGAGGTTTCGAGTACATAGTGCACAAATTCAATAATTATCTATAAACAATTAATGAATTTATCACACTAGTTAAGATATTCGATAATTGAAACTATGAAATTAATTTATTTTAATGTACAATCTTTATGTATTACAAGTCTTAATAGTCAAGTTCTCCTTCACCTATAGAATTTTAGAGCCTTTAAATTTTGTTTTTGTTCATCCTGCGATGGATGAAAAGGGGGAGAATGTTCGAGATTTTTGCTTTTCAGTATTAAAGTTACTATGTGTCATAAGGCATTTTTTATTACGGCGCCTGTAAATCATTTAAAAGAGAAAAGCCATCTGTGCGACACCTCTATGTCAAGACAAGAATAACGGCTGTTTGACGTTTGTTTAAGAAGAAACTTCGAATTGACCATTCCTGTACATATCAGTCTTGCTCACACACCGTAACTACTCAGCACGCAATAAACTACATAAAAATACAGTCCACGTTTTTTCATTTGCGTTAGTAATGCTTACCTCCTGCCTTTCAATCCTAAACAGTCATGATGGAAGATAACGCCCTTTCTAATGATCAATTCTGGCCGGTTGTTTTGAATTGGCCATCCCTTCCAATCCCACCATACATACAACATAACCTTATTTGGTGTCAATCCTGGCTTTGAAGTCATTTGTGATGTTTCACCTTTTTTGAACGACAGTCTCGTATCTTACCCATTTTTACACCCGTAATGATTTGCTTCAATAATGGTTCGATTTCGTTGCGTTTTATTAGTATTTCGCAAATGGAAATTTGGTCGATCAAATTTTTTTGTGTTAATTCATGCGGCACTCTTCTTTGTGTATCTAACCTTACGCAAATGGTTCAAAACTATTTGGTAATAGATATTTAGTTCCTTAGCGATGTCATGGCTGCTTATGTGTAGGTCTTCTTCAATTTTTTGTAAGATTTCATCGACTTTTTCAGTGATTGGTCAAAATTTCCAGAACGAAAGCGAGCGAACCATCTGTTTGGCTGTGGCTCTTGATAAAGTATCTTGACCGCAAACACCACAAATTTTTTCACGAGCCTGCGATGGACTCTCACCGTGTTCGTAGTAATATTGGAAAATATAACGGACTTTTTCAACAACTTTTAACACGAATGACGAAATACAAAACTGCCCATATGAAAATTGTAGGCTGGAATGTCACGTTTCAAACGCAAGTCAGTTTAACTCAATCTGATTAGTATTGCCCAATATACAAGTATGATAACGAACACCATCTAGTGACAAAAAAGGCTCAATACTTTATGGACTTTCCAACATATTCATTTAGCATTTATTTAATGTTCACTCTAAAGCTACTACCTAGGAAAGTGTCCGTACAGTGACATTTTGGGGAGGAGGAATTTAGTGAAACTATTCTGCGAAAATTAGAACTTTAGCTTTTAGCTAGGAATATATCCATGCAGCAACATAATGGGGGCAGTGCAGACCCTGAATGTGGTATGATTTTCAGTGGCCCAGCCTACCATTATTTATTAAAATACTATACTGTGGAACATAATTCTCTTATGGCTGTGGATAATAATTTTGATCAGAAATTAACAAGGAATTTTACATAAATGTATAGGTTGTTATTCATATGGCAATGTTTAGTTGAAAATGTTTAAGTTGGCAACAATACAAATATTATATGTTGTTCAAATGTCTATGTGGGTATAAGTTTTTCTTTGTATCACTGCCGTTCTACTCTTCTAAAAATCAACACGTTGATCAGTGAATTAGATAAAAGACTAGTGTGTTCATCACAAAAGTGCTTTCTTTTTATTTCAAACATCAGGTTATGGGCCTAGGCACATATATCAGCTTGATGTAGATTGATGTTATTTACAGCGGTAGCAAAATCGGCGAGAAGGAAAAAGTGAGGTTAATTCATTACAGTTTGCGGCATCGTGATCAGGCTCGGGCACTGTGTAACATCGTCGATGATGGAAGGAAATAACAATAATGTCAATGTGATCAAGTTAGAAGGGGCCAGAAATTGGAATATAAGGAAATTCCAAGCAACAGTACAGTTGAGGGGCCATGGATGGTTAAACATTGTGGAGGGAAAACAAGTGACGCCCAAAGTGGCCAGTGAGATATCTGCATGGGAATCTAAAGATGCCAAAGCGCAGACGTTATTGGTAACACGAATGTCGGAAGAGGCAATGTTACATATTATGACATGTACAAGTTCTGCCGAGATGTGGCGAAAACTCCACAGTGTATATGAACAGAAAACTGAGACCAGTGTGCATATTATACAACAGAGATTTTTCCAATACAAGTTCGAAAGAAGTATCGACATGTCTGTTTTCTTATCTAAGATACAAGAAGGACAAAACCAATTGAATCAAATGGGTAAAGAAATCTCAGATAAATTTGTAATCACGAAAGTGCTAATGTCGTTACCAGACGATTATAAACATTTTATTTCGGCTTGGGAGTCGGCGCCTAATGACAAACAAACGTTTGATAATCTAGTGGCAAGAAGAGTGAGTAAAAGAGAAGAATGAGGGAGCACAGCAAGCAACACCTTCTGCATTCTTTGTGAAAAATAAAGGACCATCAAAAGTTTTCAAATGTGGTAAAAGTGGACAGTATCAAACCGAGAGTAAAAGTAACAATAAAACTAATAGTGAAGGGAACGTGAGTAATAATAATAACTGTTTCTATTGTGGCCAGTTCGGACATTTTAAAGCTCATTGTCGTTTTCGAAAATGCGTTCGTGGTATCTAATCTGTGTTATCAACTGCGAAAATCTAAGCGGCTAGTCGATTCTGGCGCTACTGAACATATGTGTCGAGACCGTGCATTGTTTACATCATTCTCAAATACTTCGCCAAAACCTGTCATCATCGGTAATGGAGCAGTGATAAATGCGATTGGTTATGGACAGATGGCAGTTCAAGTATCACACACAGTGACACAGTTGTAGACAGAGTGTTGTATGTTCCTGAGTTAAAAACGAAACTGTTTTCGGTCAATCACGCCACAGATAAAGGTTATGTCATAGTGACAGATGACAGCTCATGCAAATTCTTCAAGGCTAATAAAATTTGCGCGGTTGCGGAAAGAATTGGAAATTCGTTTTATTTGGATTTACGCTATAATACGAGTAATAATTGTGAAATTGCGATTACTGCAGAACTAGCGTCGAACGATTTAAATGAGTGGCACAGAAGATTGGCGCACCAAAACTTCACCTACGTCAAAGATACTTTGTGGAAAAGCAACATTGGGGTTAAACAAACATCCAACCCGGTGTGTAAGAGTTGCTTGATTCGGAAAATACACAGATGGCCATTCAATAGAAGCGAATACAAGAGTACCAGGACATGTGAATTAATTCATGCTGATACATACGGTCCCATGGATGAAACGTCAATTGGTGGGTCAAGATACTTCGTTGTGCTGAAAGATGATTGTTTGAATTTCAGAAGTGTATATTTTGTGAAGACAAAAGATAAGATCAAGTATATAATTGAGGACTTTATAAATAAGGCCGAGAATAGTACTAGAAACGAGGTGAAGACATTCAGAAGTGATGACGGCCTGGAGTTTGTGAACAGGAATGTGAAGGAAATGTTTACAAGGCGTAGAATAACACACCGAACCACAGTCCCATACACCCCAGAACAGAATGGCAAGGCTGAGCGAGAAAACAGGACATTGCTGGAAGCGGCCAGGACAATGATACATGAAAGAAATTTACCAATGAAATTATGGGCTGAAGCCATAAATACTGCAGTGTTCGTGTTGAACAGGACTGGGAAGAGCCATGAGGATGGGCGAACTCGATTTGAGGTATGGACTTGGAAAACATATAATATCCATGAGTTTAGAGCCTTTGGTACAGAAGTATATGTACACATAACAAAAGAGAAGAGACTGAAGTGGGATCCGAAAGGAGAGAAGGGATTGATGGTCGGATATGAGGAAGATGTGAAAGGTTATCGTATTTACTATTCTGAAAAGAATGCGGTGAAAACAAAAAGAGACATTGTATTCTTACAGCAAGAAGAGAAGGAAAAACATCAAGTGAAGAAAGGTGAAGAGCAAACTGTTGTGTCCTTAAATCTTGAAGAGGAGACAGTGCAAGAGAATAGTCTCGAGACAGATATTGATGAAATAACAACCCTTGACCACAATGAGATAGAGACAACCCACATAAGTAATATCTTAGGAGATAACTCGGAAGATGACAGTGACTAGCTGCCATGCAGCGAAAAAAAACATCTATTGGACGGAATTGATTCACCCATAGAAAGGAAAAGATGTAAGCGTGAGCGTAAACAAACTGATTTCTGCAAGTGTAACAATGTGCAGTCGGACCAAAGTGAATGTGATCCCATCACATATGATGATGCCATGAGCTGAAGTGATGCCGGTCAGTGGAGTGCAGCTATTGCCAGGGAACTTAAGACTCTGAGTGACAATAATACGTGGGAATTTTGTAAATCACCTGTAAGTGCAAAGCCCATAAGCAGCAAATGGGCTTTTAAAATAAAAAATATAAATAATGTCAAGGAGTACAAAGCTATGCTAGTTGCTAGGGGGTTTGAACAACAAGATATAATCAACTTAACTGACATTTATGCCCCAGTTGCTAAGCTAGCACCTTTCAGGTTGTTTGTAATAATTGTAACAAAATAGAATTTACCTATATAAACAAGTCATTGTACGGGTTGAAAAGTTCACCTAAATCCTGGAATATTAAAGTTAATTCTGTATTAACTAGAGAAGGCTTTATAAGGTCTAAATATGATCCAGACTTGTATAAAAAGTATAGTGGGAAAGCTAAAGCATTTGTATTAATATATGTAGATGACTTGCTAATCTTTGGAAGTAATAAAAGTGAGGTCACTAGCCTTAAAACAATGTTAAACAAAAAATTCAAAATGAAAGATTTAGGGCAAATTTCAGAATTTTTAGGAATACATGTAGAGCAAAACTTTGAAAATGGTATAACTACATTATCACAAATAAATTACTTAGAAAATGTATTAAAAAGATTTAATACGGAAAAATGCAAACCCATGTTGACACCTTTGGATAGTAACTTTAATACGATTACGAAGTGTCAAAACAAAGAAGTGTCAGTTTTAGCTCTTAGAATTTCTTGACTTAAGTGAAGTTATAAATTCTGTCATAAATTATAATCAGCTGTGTGAAATAAGTAAAGTGGTTACTAGTGTCGCTCTATCAAATTTTCGAGATAAGTAGCGATCTTTCAAGTCATCAATTTCATTGTTTCAATTTTTACTTAGGCGAACGAAAATTAACGGAGCCGGGAATTCTTGCTTTGGTCTAGGAGTGAGATTCCCGTGTAGCTAAATTTATTCTAAAAAATTTTTGAATTTGATTTTAAATTTATATTTTAATATTTTAAAAAAAAATTTTTTTTGAAGTACGGATTTCTACGTTTTACCACTGACTATATTAAATAAATCAAGGATAATAAAAAATTTATAGAAAGCAAATAATTAAAAAAGTTAAAAATATAATGGCTACTAAACCAGCCAATGATAAGTGTGGGAAGTGTAGGAAACCCGTGGAGGATATCCACTCGGCTATGGGGTGTGATGGCTTCTGCCTCAAGTGGTTCCATTTGAGGTGTATAAAATGTCGGAGGAGGGATATCGGGCTATTATGGACATCACCGAAGATGTGATTTGGATGTGTGCCGGATGTAGAGCTCAGCACCGTAAGTCTAAAGATTACCAACCCTTCCAACAAATGAAAAATTTGCAAAGCCAAGTCGAAGAGATGAGCTCAAATGTCACCTTATTATTAGATAAATCTACGTCTGCGAGCAAGCCCTCATATGCCGAAATTTTTAAAAATTCTACTTCTCCTCCATCAGTGCATCGATCAAATACAATATCGCAAAAAGGGATTATAATTAAGCCTAGAAATCACTCTTCATCAGAAAAAACACTGATTGATTTTAAGTCTGATTCCTCTACAGCTAATGAGGCCTATTCGTAATGGTGGGGCGATTACCAAAACATTGACAAATGAAAATGCTACTTCGCTTTTTAATATAGCAATGGATGCAATGAAAGAGGAGTATGATGTTGCTGAGACCAGATTGCGACAGCCTAGACTTGTCTTTAATGGACTAGAAAAACAATACGCAAATAATGAATTAAGAAATGAGATCCAGTCATTAAATCCCAATATAGAGGAGCGTGATTCTATGGAACTTGTACATGCTAGGTGGACAAGAAATGGAAGGTGGTTGCACATCATCCAGGTAAACGGGAGCACGTATAAGAGGCTTGCAAATAGATACATTATTATAGATTATGGGTCGTATTTTGTGAAGAAGGACTTCAACGTAACGAGGTGTTATACGTGTCAAAAATACAATCACAAAACATCAAAACGTAAAGGGGAGCAAATATGTGTAAAATGTGGAGGAAAGCATGACCTAAAGGACTGCAAAAGCACGATAGAGAAGTGCTCAAACTGCATTGGTAACAATAATAATGCTGATCATTCTCACAGAGCTGACTCTGTAGAGTGTCCGGAGTTTCAACGCAGAATATTGATCGCCAGGAGGAGCACCGACTACAACTTTGATGATTGCTAATCTTTCTAATCAATCAAGTGGAACAAATTTAACAATTATGTATGCTAATATAAGAAGCTTAAGACATAAGCTAAGTGATATACAGATTTACCTGCAGCAAAATCCTGACATAGATTTGATTATTCTCAATGAAATCTGGATTTACCCAGAAGAAGCACGGTTTTACAATATTGAAGGATATAATGCGGTATTCTCCTGCAGACACGGAAGAGGTGGAGGTACAGCAATGTACGTAAAAAATACAATCAATTTCATTACCAAGAGAGTGACGCCTGATAAGTATAATGTTATAATAATTGAAGTATGCCATGCAGGTAAAAAAATTAAATTAGGGACGTACTACAATCCCAATCGTATGAACGCGCAAGATTTTTTCACGGTAATATATACATTATTCTCAACTGAAAAAAATTTAATCACAGTAGCGGACACAAACATTGATGTACTAACGGAATCACCAGAAACACGGATTTATACGGATACGCTAGAAACGAATGGAACGGTAATCATAAACAACAACCAAATTACTCGCCTAGTGTCAAATACCTGTCTGGATCATATAGTAACCAATGATTTAAAAGCCGCTGAAAGCATGACATACATATTTGAGGACTGGCCGGAACTGGATCATCGTGTGTTAAAAATTGCTATTCAAGACCAAACTCTGAACAAACAGAAGCCGACCTACAAAACGTTCAGATTTCTAGACAAGGAGCTCTTTAAATCAAACATACGAGAGTTGCTGGAAAAGCGGAAATCAAATAGTATTATTGAACCCAAAAAAAATCATCATATCTGCTAAGCAAAGTTCTACAATTGAGAAAAAAATCAGGTGTCGACAACGGACTTGGATAACGAAAAAAGTAATTGATGCAAGTATTAAAAAAAGGAAGGCATACATGGACTACAGGAAGAACAGTCGAAACCAGACTTTCAAGTTTGTGTATATGCAAGCGAAAAAATAATCGAAAAGACTGGTGAAAGAAGCTAAATTCTTATATTTCTCAAGAAGAATGGAAACAGCGGCTGACAACTCCCGCGAAATATGGAAAATAATAAATGAGGCAAAGGATAACTCTTCAACCCAGGGTATATCACACAACTTTCAACTGAATCCTGATGGGCCCTCTAACACATCGTGTCCACGTGACGCGGCGAACGCATTGAATAACTTTTTTTCAACAATTGGTAGAAGAATCACTAAAGAAATCGTTGCCAGTTCAGCAGGCAATGTAAATAATACAAATATCGCAAGAAATTCCATCCTTCACATTCATCAAACAAATACAAGGGAAGTCTTAAATGTCATCAATGAATTGAAAAAGAATACGGCGCCAGACATTGATAGCATCACGATGAATGAGATTAGTATAATAAAGGAGGACATAGTCCAGATTATGGCAAATTTTATAAACGTGCATATTAGGAATGGGACCTTTCCGGAAGAAGAAAAACTTGCAAAAATAGTTCCTATATTTAAGGGTGGTGATCATCTTGACCCGAATAACTATCGCCCGATTGCGCTGCTGACGGGATTTAGTAAGATATTTGAAAAAATACTAAACAATCGATTAACATCTCTATCATAAGCCAACACCAGTTTGGTTTTCAAAAGAACAAGAGTACTTTGGATGCCATACATTCTGTCACACGTTTCATCAATCTAGGACTTGACAGAGGTGATTATGTCATCGCAATTTTTGTGGATTTGAAAAAAGCATTTGATACAGTTGATTATAACCTCTTGCTTCGTAAACTTGAATCGTACGGTATTGAGGGTAGGCCTAAGCAGTTGTTTAAGAGTTACTACGGAAACAGGAATTCCCCAAGGTTCAATACTGAGCCCAACTTTGTTCCTGCTATACACAAATAATCTAAATACATGTGGGCTGACGGGATATCACACATTATATGCTGATGACACAGTTCTACTTTATTCAGGACGAGACAAAACTGCCATTGAGAACACTATCAACGAGGATCTAAGAAAATTCCATCAGTGGTTAATTGGAAGCAAACTAGTATTGAACACTTCAAAGTCAAAATATATTGTTTTTAAGCAAAAGAACAAAGGAGACATAGATGTCGAACTAAATATTAATGGTGAAAAATTGCAAAGAGTGCTAGAAATGAAATATCTTGGTGTTATCATAACCATCGTACGACCTGGTTACCACACATAAATAGCTTAAGGAGGCAATTAGTCCCAATAATAGGATTGTTAAGAAGATATGAGGATTTTCCAATGCACATCAAGAAACTTGTTCTAAATGCATTTGTCCTGGCGAAATTGCATTATGGAGTACTTATTTGGAGTCAATCAGCAAAGCAACATTTAAACAGTATATCCAGGCTGCTGACCAAAGCGTATAAAAACATTCTGAAGCTGCCAATGCTTACTCAAACTAGTTTGGTTTACCAATTGACTAAATCATTAACCTTTAGTCAAATTATTATTATGGAGAAAGCTAAGTTCATCTACAGAAATTCAAAAACTAATGGATCGGAACGAGCGCTATTAATTAAGGTATCACAGATCAACCCATATAATGCGAGGAGTGCAGATCAATTCGTAATACCTTTTGCCAGAACGGATCGTCTAAAGAACGATGCAACGAATGATGCTCTGCGTATATATAACAATCTACCAGAGATTGTTAAGGAAGCAAACTCACTTATGGTATTTAAGAAAAGACTAAGGGAGCATTTAATGACCACTAATTGAAGCGTGGACCTGTAATCCTGCTTTTATGAGCCCAGTATCTTAGGGCGTTCTTTTTTGATCCTATCGGCGAGATACTGAAGTGACAGTTACTCAGTTTTTTTTTTGAATTCGTCGTATTATATTGAATTTTTTTTATCTCTGAGAGCTGATCATGATTTTTTTTTTGGACTAGATGTTCATGAAAAGGACTAGTTCACATTATATTGTGTGCCCCCTTATACCGTTGTGTTAAACATTGTCCGGGTGGCACAAAGGACATTGTCTGGGTGGCACAAAGGACGCTTGTGAATGCAGATCGCACGAGCGTTGTGCAACGAAGAAAGAGTGATGGAGAGAGTGGTGGGGAATGGAGGTATTTAAAAAAAAAATACTAAAATATTTGATTTAAACACTTATTGCGATATAGACATTGAAGGAATCTGTAGGCAAATTATTGGCTGTTTGATGTATGCTGTCTCAGGCACTAGGCCTGACCTGTGCTTTGCAGTTTCCTTACTAAATAGATATCAGAAATGTGCCAATAGTACATTACTTAGTGCACTTAAGAGAGTATTGCGCTACGTGAAGCATACTTTAGATTATAAAATAGTTTACAAGTGTAATGATAGTGTATTGCAAGGCTACTGTGATGCCGATTGGGTAGGCGATCAGAGGGACAGAAAGTCCACATCTGGCTATTTGTTCACTTTTGCAAATTGTTTGGTTATGTGGTATTCAAAGAAGCAATCTTCTGTAAGCTTGTCTTCTACTGAAGCTGAATATGTTTCTATGAGTATGGCAGCAAGTGAAGCGTGCTGGATTGTTAATTTATTACATGACTTGGATGTTCAAAATGATAGCCCAGTTAAGTTGTATTGTGACAATCAGTCAGCTATTTTGAATGCAAGTACAGACTCAGTCAAACGTCTTAAACATGTTGACGTTAGATACCACTTCATTAAAGATTTAATCAAAAATAATAAAATTAATATTCAGTACATAAATACATGCGAACAATTGGCAGACATGCTAACATAGTCATTAAGTAAGGAGTTATTAATTAAGTTTCTGACAAAATGCAATGTCAAATCGAAAGGAAGTAGAGAATTAATAATGTTTCCAGTCATATGTTGATGTTAATTTAGATTAATTTGTTTAAAATGCATTAACATTGAGGAGGGTTGTTATTAATATGGCAATGTTTATTTGAAAATGTTTAAGTTGGCAACAATAAAAGTATTATATGTTGTTCAAATGTCTATGTTGGTATAAGTTTTCTTTGTATCACTTCCGTTCTACTTTTCTAAAAATCAACACGTTTTATCAGTGAATTAAATAAAAGACTAGTGTGTTCATCACAAAAGTGCTTTCTTTTAATTTCAAACATCATAGATTTTGATAAAAATGCCCCATAGTTTCAGAACAAGTTAATGTTGGTTAGAAATCTTCAATTAAAGCATAATTTAAAAGTAATTTAAATGTTATCTATTCGTATCAAAGAGACACGATTCCATATGATAAAAACAAAATAAGTTGATGAAAATTCAATCAAAACATTGAATCAGTGAATGACTTGCTTGCACATTGCCTCTGTTTGCCAAGATATTCACATCGTATTGTTTAATAGCCACTGTGTCGCCGAATAGTAAAACAATTAGAGAACTCGCAACCAAGTTTATGCTCAGACATTTTTCACTTAGCACACTCTACACAAAACAGAAACAAGACAATTTAATAGGTAAAAGCTAAACATAAATCGGCGCTTTTTGAGATGTTCTTTATTCCAACGCCACAATATGAGCTATGGCGAAGAAAATAAGCATTCAAATTGATTGTCTTCGGTCTCCAAAGGGGACTAATTGTCCAAGGCGATGGCGCGGCCGTGCCACCGCATTACGCCCTTACCTACCTGACACTTTTTATTAGATGATATGCCGACAAGTGTAATAGCCATCATATTAAATTCCAGATAAGTAAATTTATTGCACGTAAAGATGTGATCTGTGAGAGGAAAATCAAAGAAAACGATGAAACTGGGATTCTCAGTCCAAGTGAATTTCAAGGTGCTAACAACGTTGTCTTCAAGTAGCACTTCGGGTTAACGTCTCAGGGTTTGATACAGACTTCCCATGGTATCGGGACCTACGGCTCGTTTTTCCCCATAAGCGGCTGGGGGAGAAGTATAAATTGACTGGACATGGCTATAGTGGATTCCATGCCCTTGAAAGTTAGAGATTTACCATTTGTTGGAAACGCATAAAAATTAGTATATCCAAGCCTGCATGGCTCATCTCGAATATTGATACCTCGCTCCAACCCTACTATTCGCGTTCCTAATAAACTCCTGAATCAATGTGAATGACGAGGCAGTTAATCAAGTTGTCGCTGCAGCTATCCTACGGCGATTCATCAACTGTCGTGTGACAAGTGACTACTTGAAGGTGCTCCTAGGAGCCCGATCGGTAGCTTGAAAAGAAACCCAACATCCCACCCAGCGCATTGTGGAAATCGTAAAAATTTAGCTCATGTAACTGTGCAGGTAGAGAAAGAATGAGTATGACAAAAGATACAAATGGCTTGAATATAGGTGGTCCATCAGAATAAAATTAACACGACGTAGAATTTATAAATGAGGCTATTTTCTCACACTTGCATACTCGTATGTTATTCAACTTTTCCAGATTTTTCCGATCAAGTCGCTTCCCTCAAATTAAATTAGTGCGTCTGCATATCTGATCGGATCCACAAAAATCAACTGAATTTACACAATGCATCTGCTAATATGACTCAAAGAATAATATTCAACTTATTTTGCGATAACGAAGATAAGTATTCAAGCACGCACAGCGCATATGGATGTAAAAGCAACGGGCAAAACCTCAAGAGTTGATTTCGTCAATTTTTCAGAGCTTAAAGGTGCCGCAAGTTTTCCTTAGAACGAGAATAAATAAATGATCGGTAAGGCCTGCTTGCAATATAATTCCTCATTTTTTGCTCAAGTTGGACGAGTAATCGTTGCTTTTTCAGGTAAATTTTGTCACTGGGTGGACCCCACTTGAGTGGAGAGTTTTGAGTGGAGTCTCACGACCAATCCATGCCCGCCAAGAATTTTGAATCCCTAAGCTTATCTTTTCGATTTCCTTCATGTGTTGTAAGAATGACTTGGATAATATTTCAAGTATGACACAACCGTTGAAAGTGGATTTTGAAGGTCGAAAAAATCTTTTTGTGTCATTCACTCACCTTTGAGGTCCATCAGTAGCGTCGCACAGTCTAAGAAGCAATTATTGTTCGAATTTTTAATGTTTACCGTGAAAAGTTTCTTTTGAAAACAAATGCTCATCCTGCAGAAGCCCCAAATTACTAGCAAACGAACAAAAAAAAAAAAATATGTCTGCATGTATCTAATTCAAATTGAATAATTGTTTAGCATAAAGCTTGATAAGCAAACAAATTTTGAATTAAAAGGAAGAAAAACCAATAAATTATAATTACAGAGGATACAAAAAGTTCATATTATAGTTATTAACGTTTTAATCACTCACATTCTATTGAAGATCAGTCCGTTCACTAGACATAACAAATCTATGCATGATTCTCTAAATAATCATTATTTTTAGAGTTTTTGTAATTTAGAACATTATTTGAATCAGCACACGTCTATTCGTCCATCAGTCAGTGACGTAGCCAGGGGGGGTCCGTGGGGTCTGGGCCCCCCCTAAAAGTTTTATAGAATATCCAGTCGGGTAGACAGACCTACGTTCTTGTCAAAAGAGCTTTGTAACTATCCTAGGATTAAACACAATCATACATCCAATCGTCGCAGAGGAAATCGCTGAATTATTTGAGAAAAATCAATAAATCCGTTCAACACAAAATAGCCGCCATTCCGTGTAAGGTTAAATAATTTCGTTAAATGCTCTGTTAATCAACATATTCAGTTTAAACTTTACCCCCAAAATTTTTAATGCAAATCTGAAGAAAATTGTAGTGCTGAGGCTGTGTTGAAGTAACTACAATTGTACAGATAAATATCAGCAAGTGATTTTGTCGTTGTAATTCTTATAAATCAAATGGCTACATCTCACTTGTTTATAATCTGCTTTATATGGAATTTTCAGTGCATAAGGCAAATGTCTTAGTGCACATGTTTGGGTAGTTTCAAGAAGTTTAAGGGTACCGTTATGGTTTTATGGAACAAAATATAAAATTCACAAATCATACTATTACCAACATAGTTATGTGGATTCCGATTTGTGACTTTTTTGTTGCCTTGTACTCGTGAGGACCCACCTCCTCGTTTTTTTTTTTTTTTTCAGATTTTCAAAGGTCTCCAATCGCGAGGGGGGGGAGGGGGTAGACACAACATTTTTCGTACATTTTGGCTCCTCCAGGACCCTCTGATTCAAGTTGACTTTTTGATTTCAGATTCTTGAAGTGCTCACCAATACCTTTATTTTGTTACTCCACTGGACTACTTTTAATGAAAATAACATTTTGAAGGGCCAGGTCAGCATATGGGGGACCTCATGAACCTTTGAAAATGTTTACTAGACCTGAACTTTTTATTGATCAAAAATTTCAACCTCCCCACAAACATTGATGCTTGTAGCTTCTAGAATTTCTGAGAAAACTTGCTGCGACGCACAGACGGATGGACAGACAGGATGCGAAATGGGTAAATCTTTGTGAAATTCGTTTTATAAAACCTTAAAAATACGACAAACAATAGAGAAGGATTTTATTTGAATAAAACGCGCATGGAAATGAACTTGCTATAATAGGGATTGTTAATAAATGTATTTCAGAAGTAATTCTATATTACTAGTATACAGATTTTATGTAATAATTTCAGCATCATAGAACAGAATCAGTTCCACGGAATTTGTTGCTTTCGTGGAAAGTGAAAGACGCTTTCAGCTGTGATCGTTTGAAACACAGAGATGACTCATTTGGTGATCCTGTTCATACGAGCTCAGTCGCTTCGATTTCTCGTGCTGCTTTGCTTACATTGGCCGCATTGATACGAGGAGCTAAAAGTGGGATTGTAAACAAGTTTGACGCTAATGCTCTTTCTTTTACACGTCGGCGTGGGGCTATGCATGTAAACAGCCTGCTTGTCGAGCTACCAGTTGAGCTGCGTCGTGGGTATCGGAACGCAGCATAATTATTTTCGCTCTTGCTTGCCACCGCATAGTGCCGGTACTCGCTGCAAGCAGAAATTTGGGTGTCACCTGAAATCCTCTACAGTCTATGTGTCTAGTCTAGTCTGTTATTGTTTTTTAGTGTTCACGGGGCCCCTTGTTGCCTGTCAGGCCATTTCGTTTCGCTACGAAACAGTGTGTTAGTGTGTCTCCTCCTTCTTCTTCTTTGGAGCACTACAGCCGCTCTCGGGCCTTCGCTTAGAGATAGTTAGAGTAGTGTGTCTCAGTGATCATTAAATTGTGTATTTATGACTGAAATTTTTTTTTGTGTAGTAAAACTCGTACAATCATGAAAAGATCTACAAAAATAACTACTTGCTTCTCAAAACAACAAAAAGTTTCAATAGGTAAGTTTAATGCTGCAATATTATTCTGTGTGATTCCTCGTACATTTCCAATGCAGTGCCACCACTGCTTATTGGGTTTCACGCAAAAGCTTTGAAAGTATTGTAATATCCAATTGTACGAGTATGCCTATATTTTTGGTTAATAGTTTTCCCGAAAAGAAGTTGCAACTGCTTATACTCGTTTAAATATTGCAATGCATACTCGATTCTTAATTGTGCAACTGTCGTTTTGAAAATCACAACTGTTGGGTTCGATGGCAAACTTCTTTATTTAAATAATCCAAATAAATCCAACAATTGGCATTTTAGCTATTAATAATATTCCAGTATTCTGGCTGTCACTTTTTTACTTACTAGATCATTTACACATATTTCACGTGTATGTATCGCGATATAGACAAATGTTTCAATCATACTGCAGAACCTTATTCCTATCGTACGAATAGGCCTAGACTTTAAGCCCGTTGCTCACTTTGGCTGGATGGCTGGATGCGAAAATTCACATATTTCAAACAAACACAAATGCAAAAAAACAACTTATTTCTTTACTGACAGCATGATCAAATAACTGTGTAAGCTGAGTTAGTTTGTACAGCTCGAGTGCTGGATGTATCAGCTAAGCCATCTCGTACAATGTCAACCAGCCAGCCAGTCCAGCTAGCTAAAGTAAGCAACGAGCCTTATTGCATCGTGCTCCATACATAAATATTTGCAGTTCATGTTTTTTTTTCTAGGGGATCCTTCATCATCAGAACTGCAAGAGTCTACAGAAACAATTCCCTCTGAAAGCTGTGATGAGATACTCTCGGGAAATATGCCGCTCGAGCCAGGCTTGCATTCGACCCTTATGTTACCGAAAACTATCGCGACGTCTGTAAGCCAAACGCAGTCAAAAGATATTCTGGTACCAGAGGGTTCTAGTGACTTCTTATGTTTCCAAGCGGATACTTTTGACGTGGCAAGCATAAAGAAGCATGGAAAATTGGATGACAATTTGAGGAAGAATATTTTATCGACCAAAATAATACCCAGTCACCCATTTAAGTATCCTTCAACGGAAGTCAATAAAACACAATTAAAATTTCAGCCCTGCTGGGTAGATAGGTGGCCTTGGTTAGCATACTCCAAAACCGAGGATGGTGCATACTGCAAAGTGTGCTTTGTATTTTATAATGAGGCCTGTGGAATGGGTAAAGGCAACCACGAAAATCCTGGATCACTTGCTATCAGCTCATTCAGACGCTGGGAAAACGCAATTGAAAAATTTGATAGCCACAGCAAACTTCAATACCATTGTAAGAGCATATTGAATGCAGATAATTTCCTTAAAGTCATGTCAGGGAACGTTGAAGATGTGGATACCCAGTTAAACAGTCAATGTGCCAAAGAACGTGAGGAAAATAGAAATGCTCTTAGACCTATTGTAGAAACAATTCTTTTTTGTGGAGAAAATGAACTTCCTATGAGAGGAGATGATGGCAGTGGACCTCTCACTCTTCAAAAACCTGGAAAAAAAGATGGGAAGTTCAGGGCTTTATTGAGGTTCAGAGCCAACTCTGGTGATCACCATTTAAAAATGCACATTTTGAATTGTCGAAAAAATGCTTCGCATTTCAGCCCTGAAATACAAAACGAAGTAATAGAAATAAATTCTACAATTATCCAAGAAAGCATTGTTAGAAAAATAAAAAAAACAGACTACTTTTCAATCTTGGCTGACGAGACAATGGATGTATCCACGATTGAACAACTATCGTTGTGTATCAGGTATGTTGATTTTGAAAACGAAAAACCAGTTCTGCGGGAGGACTTCACGGGATTTGTTCCAATTTTGGATACGACTGGTGAAAATATTGCAAAATCTATTCTAGATCAAATTGATAAAATGGGACTAGATATGGCCAAATGTGTAGGTCAGGGGTATGATGGTGCTTCAAATATGTGTCGCCATGCTAAGGGTGTCCAATCTAGGATAAAAGAGCAATACCCTAATGCAATATATGTGCATTGTGCCAGCCACAGACTTAATCTGGCATTGTCTGATTCTATGTCCACATCAAACGTCAGAAACTGTTTAGATCTCATAAGAGAAGTGGTTAATTTTTTTAGGAAGAATGCCCATGCCAGTCAGACGCTAAAAGATGCGATCCAGGTACACATACCCGAATCTAAAAAGAAAAGGCTGCTTGGTATATGTGAAACCAGATTTATTGAATGTCACACAAGTTTGCTAAGTTTTGTTGAATTGCTAGAACCCATTTGTAATAGTCTTGAAGAAATTTCTCAATCTGGCCGCCAAAGTTCAAGAACAGCTGGTGCATTTCTTTCAGCCACAGAAAAAAGTAGTTTCTTGATTTCTTTGTTGGTGTGTGAAAGGCTCTTAAGTGTCACGCTTCCGTTGTCAATATACCTTCAAAGTGTCTCTTATGATTTAGCTAGTGCTGTGAGATGTTCAAATGACATTATCTCTACTCTGCAGGAACTGCGCAATAACGCTGAAGTTGAGTTTAAAAAAGTATTTGTTTCCACCTCGAAGCTATCGAATGACCTTTTAGGTGTTGAAATCCAAGTTCCAAGGGTCAACAAAAGACAAACTTGCAGAGAAAATCTACTACAGAGTTGCAATATGGATACCATGCTTGGGAATGTAGTTGCAAGTTTAAAAGAAAGGTTTACCAAAAATGAAGACATTTTGACTGCCTTTCAAATACTTCTTCCTGGTTTTGCCTCACCTAATAATGCCAACAAACTAGCAGCCTTGTCACCATTCTTTGACGACAAATGTTCTTTGGCGGCCCTATCAGGAGAGTATCAGATTTGGTGTCACAAAATAAAGACAGTAAAGAGGGAAACTGAGGTTTTAGAGGTTTTAGAGCTGTGTGACAAACAATTTTTCCCTAACATCAACAACCTTCTCGTGATTTTGGCAACGATTCCCGTCACAACATCAAGCGTTGAGCGTACATTTTCCACAATGAAACGAGTGAAGACGATGCTAAGAAATAGAACCAGTAACAATAGGCTCAGTGCTCTAGCGCTCCTGTCTTGTCACTGGGATATTGCCGTTGATCCAAATAATGTGTTGGACATTATGGCAAGGAAAAAGGACCGAAGGTTGTGCTTATAAGTCTTGTTATCATATAAGTTTGATTTGACTTTTCTACATGTTTGATTTTAGATTAAAACCAATAAATGCTTTTTCCAAAGATTACGCTTTAAAGTTAAATAGAATGATTTACTTGTTTTTGTATGTTGTATTTTTTCTGATTTGATGTTTTCTGAACGTTATAAGTATTATTTTCTGAATGTTATAAGTATTATAAGTATATTATTGAGTAATAAATATAGCTTGAAATAAGTATAAAGTACAGGCAATATTTTAATTAGTTTATACAAAATATTATGCTAAGTTATACTGGAAATGTTTATACTTTGTGTATATAAGACGCAAATTTGAGTGGCGGGGCTTACTTTATACATATTAGTTATCATTCGCTGCAATAGTTTTCTTTATAGGCATACAATTCAAAATAAAAGTGAAAATGTGTGTGTCATTTTAAATTAAACATTTACTTTTTACATTAAAGTTTCATAACAAAAAGTTCATCGCTGCTCGGTTTCTGAAACTGGAGGACGCAGTCTATGGACCGAGGCAGTTGGAGGCGCTGTTTGCACGAAGCGAAGGCTCGAAAGGGGCTGTAGTGCTACCAAAAAAACTACACGTCTGTAGTCGTCATTTTGTTCCTTACTTTTAAAAATTCCTGGTGTCTCCCTTACTGACACTTTTGGCATCAACCATCATTTGGACCCCCTCCCAAACAAAATCTTAGTTACGTCACTGCCATTAGTCAGAGCAGTTTTTCTGCGCAAATATGTAAATCAGCTACGTACTAGGGATGTTTCGGATGCCAAAGTTTCGGCATCTTCGGAAATTATTTAAGATTTAAAAAAACTAAAAAAAAGAAAGTATAAAAAACAATAACGATGACGCAACCAGCAGCTACAGCCACGATATTTACAGCATATTGGAAGTAGTACTAATGATGACAAAAACGACGATCAATACCATGACGCGCGACAGCGAGGATGGACAAAAACGGAGATTAACAGACAGCTTTGTCCAGACTGAGATTCCTACGGCGTTCGAGTGCAGCAAAAAAATGACGCGATCGTCAGAAAGTCCTTAAAAGAAAACGCGGGAAACTTTGCAGGACGCGCCAGATGTTTGAGCGGTGGAGGAAAATATAAATAACATCGAGAGTTCAATGGTTACAACTGCGATCGAACCACAAAGTAATAACGGTAGGAAAGGAAAAGACTGACCAGGCAAATAAAGCGTCGTAGTGTGATTTCATCGCCACCGTCGAAAATGTGGTAGAAGTACTGAACTCGGAAACGAAAACAGTTAACCTCTCCAGGGAGAGATGGTCACAAAGTACAATTGCCGCCCAGGGAGATGAAGAAGAAAGGCTAATCCGAATAAAATTTGCATGCGACTTGCTAAAAATCTGCAAAGGAGTAACGATTGGGCACTACTAAAGCGGCTAGTTAAGGGTCGAAGAGAACCAGAAGGCCGAATAAAAGCAAAAGGCTAAAGAAGCGATGAGGGATACGCCTAAAGGGCAAGCGCAGATAACTCCATCATCATACGTCAATAAAAGAATGGCGTCTAGCCCAATCGGAGGGTATTGGGATAAAATAAGGAAAGAAGAGGCACTTGATGGGCGTGAACCCTAGATCAGGGATCCCAAATAGTGCTCGAAAATATGGGGCGATGCACTCAGTACGGAGGTTTTTCACAAACGCTTGGCACAGGTGCAGAGAAGAGAAGCACTAAGGATTACATTTTCGAACCCAATAGTTTCTGAAGTGGTGGTGAGAGTTATTGCAAGCGTGATACCTGTTGCCTTCCTTGCTAGAGATCACTACACTATTTACCTGCGTCAAAACGAGGTCACGGGGAGATGGTTTCCTGGTAGGAGGGACAGCATCCGCTTAACGATTGACAACAGTCTACGCAGAATTGAATGAAGGGAAGGTGGACTGCGCGCTGAATCCCGCTATGTAAGAGCGTGACTAAATCGAAAGCATGGTAAGATTAACATCTATCTGACCCAGCTTTTTAGCATGCATGGGTGTTTTCAGTCTTACCTTCACAAGATTGGTAAGTTACGGTCCTCCGATTGTTCATTTTGCCCAGGAGAGGAATACGGTGCCTGCCAAACACGAGTATTTTTTGCGTGCAAAAAATGGAATAGGCTGTAACGGGACCTCTACAGGGAGAGTAGTATAGTTGTGGTGATGCTTGAATCGGTTGACAAATGGAACCATATCGCACATTATGTTTGGGCTGTCCTAAAACGTAAAAGGAACTCACAGCAGTTGGGTCTAGGGGATCGCTTGTCAGGCAATTCCTCTTCCTCTACCCTCACCAGGAGGGATCCCGAAGCTTGAAGGCACCTCATAGCGTAACAAAACGAGTCCTGACCCGAATTAATGTGCCAAACGGTCCCAAGTTGGGTTTCTGGGGTTGACAGAGGAGTTTTTTAGTGGGTACTCCAGTTGCTTGCGAGCATGGAAGCTCCAAACTCAGTGCATAAGTGACATTCACCTCCCAACCACAAGAAAAAACATGATTTAAAATAAGACACAACATTCCAAGGAGCTTCCACATCTGGAGTGTACCTTACCTCAGGTACTGTAAGCGAGTCAGGTACTTTACTCACAGGTAATGAAAGTTGGTGCTCAAGATATTTAAGTTTTCATATTATTCAAATCAAAAGAAATTGGATTTCATAAAAATTGAAAATCCTTAGTACCTGGAGGAGTTGTGAACCCCTAGATCTTATTACTGATGTTAATATCCAAAAATTTTTAAAGAATGAAAAGGAGAACTCCATTCCATTAGCCATTGAAGAAGTCTGTAAAAACTGCTATGAAACAGTACAAAAACAGAAATGGAATTATATTTTCGCGGAAAGGAGGCAAGAAAAGATAAAGCTGCGTAACGCACTGTTGGTCCATCACAGAATTGAACTGACATAGTCATAATTCCGGAGCAGACAATATTTTTCATGGAACGCAACAGAATTTTATGAATGTGACAATCTTGTTATTGGATGTGCTTTAAGACTGACTCTATTACAACGTTTTTCGAAACTCTCGGAAATGTTTAATGCTCCCAAACTTTCAGAAACGTGAGAAATGATAAAGTACATGGTCGATATTCCACCAATGTCGAAAAATTGCAATCATACTCAAATTCTTTGTCAAATGACAGAGTTTATTGATCTAGCCAAAAGATATATGGAAAAAAGATTCAAAATTTATAAGTCGACAGTCATTTAAGAACATTCACGTGACGCCTAAAGAGGCGGAATTTCAAGCAAACACAACCTGGGTTCCGAGCCCGTTTGAGAAAAAAGGAGGGAACCCCTTGTTTCCCCAGCTCACAACTTCCATTAGTCATCATTCTGAACCCCACGATTATATGGTGGTACATGTTGTCTGGTTCAAACATTGGGTTTACTGTTTCCCATGAAATGCCAAAATTTTAAAATGCATCTGCATCTCTGCTACTAAATTATATTATCACTTGCTTTGTAGAGACGTAAGAGGGTAACGGTGAGCCTTTCACACCTGATAACCGAATCGAAAGTAATTACCATGCCACAGAAATGTAGTTTGGGTGACAGGCCGACTCCCTGCCCTTGGAAACCCTATACTTTTTCGAAACCTGCAGAAGAGCTTCGCAATGGATTGAACCTACGGCAATAATATTGCAAACGGAAAAAGGACTATGGCATTGCACCCTGGAATCTCAGATCACTCAACTACCTTGACGCTGCCAAGGACCTTTAACTCAATATCAATTAATCATGCTGGCAATATCAATTAATCATGCTGGCAATCCACAAAACGAACTGGAATGCAAATGATATTCAAGATATGAGGTCGCACACAATATTCAAAAGTAAAAGGCCAACTGCAAAGCGAGAATTCCAAGTGGCTTTTATTGTGGATAGAGGGTTAAAATTGCACGCTATTGATTTTAAAGCAGTCAATAAACGGTTGTGGGTGATCCGTTTAAAAGCGAAATTCCCCAAAATTGGGCTGGTGACCGTGCACGGCCCGACCGAAGAATAGGACGAAGAAATAGTGGAAAATTTCTAAGATCACCAAGAGAGACTAATCGACTAATTGCCTACAAATGACATAAAAAATATTCAGGATGATTTCAACGCTAAGTTTGGCAACGAGCTACCTCATCGAGGAACGACTGGAGCATATAGCCTCCACGATAAAACAAATGACAATGGTCAGCGCCTGATTAAATTCACATGCAGCCGAACTCTAGTCATATGCTCGACCAGCTCCCAACTCGACGCACTCATAAAATGACCTAGGCATCACCGAATAGCAATCCACAGCACCAGATCAACCATGTTCTGATCGAACGAAAATGGGCCTCAAGCATACTTGACGTCTGTATATACCAAGGAGTGAATTGTCAATTAGATCATTACTTGATAAAATTAACTTATCGATGTTGTATGTTAAGGGTGTGTTCGGCAAAGACCATCCCGTTACAAAAATTGGACATGAAAACGTCCCAAACAGCGTCTGGTGCAAAAAATTTTACGGAGACCCTTGATAACCAGCTACATCACTGAAAACAAGCAACGAGCTCTGGCTGGTAGTTAAAGCGGCAATTAACACCGTAGCAGAACACACGATCGGACATCATGACCGGTGAAAGAGAAATGATTGGTTCGATGATGAGTGCCGGAATGCTGAAATATAGGTAGGAAAACTAGTACGAAGAGAGAACACTATGATAATCTCAGAAGAGTAGCGAATAAGACAATTAAAATCAAGAAAAAAATACCATGATGACCAATTGAGATGTATCGATATAAGTCTAGCGAGAAATAAAACAATACAAGCATACAATGTAGTGAAAAGCCTGAAACACAACGTTATCAGTCCAATCCTATGCGCTGCCATGATGACATCGGCAATATCATTGGTGATGAAAACAAGATTAAGGAAAGATGGACATCATATTTCAAGAATCTTCTTAATCTTCCACACAGCTCCAGCACATCAGAGCTCATAGATATTCCTGGAGAACTTCCATTAAAGTATATTCCACCGTCCACCGTCCAGGCTCAAAACAATAATAAACTGCCAGCCATCGATGATTTTCCAGTGGAGCTCATTAGATACGGTGACAGCGGTGTTCAAAAAGTTATCCATTTTCAAAGATCTTGAAAAATAAGAAGGTCGCTTTTGAGCGGGTGGATTGAAGATAGACCAATTGTCTACAGTCAAGCAGGTACTTGAGAAATGCTAGGAGTTCAACATAGACGTACAGTAAATTTTCGTTGACGCTAAGCAAGCATACGACAGTATTCATCGTAAGGTACTGTACCAAATAATGCTTTGCTTTCGTGTTGCAGCCAAATTAGTCCGTCTTGCCAAAATGACAATTACGTCGACCACCTCCCAAGTTCGCATCAATAACCAACTCACCGACGCCTTTGACACAAATATCGAACTAAAGCTGGGAAGGGGCTAACCCCATTGCTATTCAATTTAGCTCTAGAATACGTCATCAGAAAGCTAACTATCGATACAAGAGGTACGTTTCTATACAAGTCGAGCCAAATAGTAGCCTATGCGGACGACATCTAACAACCGCCAAAGAGTTTTTCCTGAAACTCGACAGTGAAACAAAACTAGTAGGTCTATAAATTAATGAGAATAAAACAAAGTTCGTGACGCAGTCAACGAAGAATATCTCCAACGCCCTAAACATCACACTTGGAGAATGCAATATTGATAATATGGGCAAATTCGTGTATGGAGGTGCCAAAATAGCGAGAAACTGTGATGAAAAAACGAAATGCGCCGAAAAATACAGATCGCAAATAAAATATTTTATTCAGTTTTGACGATCTTGAAGACCGGCTACATACACAGGAAGAAATGTGTGGCGAGCTGCAGGTCTCAACCATTGTAAGGGATGCATCAGACTACGACTATTTAGCCGCACTTCTGTCGCAAGTTACAAATGGTTAAATGGAAGCGCGCACACTGCGATTTTCGACAATTTCGTCCAGGTCGGCAGTCGCGGGAATTTGCGATTTTTCCTAAAACCAGTTTAGCAGGTAGTTTCTATGATACTCGCGCAGGCGCACATCATTTGGACATTTGACGCTGACGTGCATGGAAGTTTCTTGCATAGCGCAGGAATGAGTTAGCGCCTGTGTTCCTGGCAAAGACATACCTTCAAATGAGCATTTTAGTTCTGCGCATGCCTGAAGTTCCTTCGGAGATCTTGTCGCAGTGTGTTCGTATTTGCGTCTAAAAATCGCTGGTTACGACAGTAAAATCGCAATGTGGCCGAACCCTTAGAGTGTGGAAGCTGCAATGGGCGGGCCACGTGAATCATATAGGCGAACAACAAATGCCCAAAAAGATGTTCGTTTGGAGAACTGAAGAGCGGAAACCAGTGAGGAAACTGAGGAAACGCTGGTCTGACTCGGATGATGAAGAGCCCAGAAGAGCTGTAGTGGTGGGAAGAAGTAGAAGATTACTAGAGGCTATGGCCCGAATCAGAACCATGCCATAAATGATAATAAATTCAATCAAAAGTGAATAGAATAAGTTATGCAGTTTCAAATTTTAACTTTAAGATATTGAAATATTTGAAATTGTTTCATCGATAACAGGCCGTTATATTTTTGAATCTATTTCACTCATTTTTTCAGTGTAATTTAAAGTAAATTTAACATGCTATCACATATACGCGACTATGTCTAAAGCATATAATATTCTCAAGTATGCTTAATCTGGTCACCTTTGTGACTTTTACTTGTTCTGCAAAAAATTGAATTCTCTGTGTGCTTTTTCCAATTTATATAGATACAATATATATGTATTAATGTATGATAAATGTAATAATACCCAAAATACGCTTGCTATTTATGGTCCAAACATTAAGGACAAAAAACACTCCAAAATTTGTAGCAATTACTTATATTTCCATTATACACTTTCAATTTTTTCTGGCTTGTCATCCGAAAACAATCCAAATAGATTTAACTAAAGTAGAATACTTCCCAATATACAATCTCAAATAATTTCATTTTAGCCAATACCAAGCTTCCACAAAAATTTATTCAGAAAAATTGTTAAAAACTTTAAAAATAATCAATAAAAAGTAAATTTTAAACTATAAACGAACACAATCGCCAAAACAGTCTCAATCGCCTCTGTCGACGATGGATGGATGGAGTGCAATTAATAATTATTGAATTTTTTATTGGACGACTGATGAGAATAGCGGCATTTAATTAATTAATCTCTAAGATCTCAAATTAGATACATTTAATATATTCCACTATTCACATCACTTCTTAAAATTGTCACTTTCTTTCAAAGAATTCTCACGGGGCTTTTCCAGACAATCTAAATTACCAATATTTTATGTCAAAAAACATATTCGGTTGATCGAAATTTAATGTCCTTTTTTTAAATGTTTTTCAAAATAAATTTATTTATATTAACAACAAACGTTAATAAATGATATATTGACCATTTCGTTGGATGATCTTTTGCCATCTTTCGGTATGTTGAAAAATTCTAAGTTCGAATAATTGGTCCAACTCGTTTTTAATAGCCTGATCGGAATCGAAGGTTTCAACATTCAAATGGTTTTGAGGGGAGCGAAACAAATGGTAGTCTGATGGTGCTAAGTCAGGGCTATAGGTTGGAGGTAGCATTAGCTCCCAATTGCGCTCCATTAATTTTTGACAGATTATCAAAGAGTTGTGGGCTCAGGCGCTATCATGATGGAGCATCACGCCTTTGAAATTGACCAGTTCAGGGCGTTTTTTTTTATTTCTTCATTCAATTTCAATAGTTGATGGCAGTAGACATTCGAATCAATAGTTTGGTTTCTTGGAAGCAGTTCAAAGTAGACTATGCTCTTGTAATCCCACCACTCAGAAAGCTTTTGGTGAATATTGGCCGTGAAAGTCGATTAGGGATGGGAAAAACCACACCGGTTCAACCAAAACCGTTTTTTTGACCAGTCTTTTTCGGATGCTTTTGCTCCCGGTTTAAGCCGGTGTTTTCTTTCAAATGCAAGAACTAGATACAAATGAATACCAAAAATCGGAAAACAGTTTTTTCGCCATCCCTACCTAGGGATCATTGATAATCGCAATCACCTAAAGCAAATTTCTATGTTTTACTGGTTCTTGGTATTAGTTCTTTGCTTCACCCAATAAATGCAAAATATTTGGGGACTGAACTGAAGGAACTTTTATCCTTATGCTGTAAATGAATGAGTTAATTCAACAGTAAACTGGTGGCTCAGATTTCAAAACGTTAGTCTCTTAGTTTTAGATAAAGATGAAATATCCTTCAGTTCATTTTGATTTAAATGATTTTGTGAGTAAAAATCGAAAAACCCTTTATGTACACCTACAGTTAATCAATGAACATAGACATATACGTTTAATTTTGATTTGAGCTGGTTTTATTTAGAAAATTTGCTTCGAAAAATACCGAAAACTCGGTTCTTGTAATAACCGGTTTTTTTGTGGCTGGTAAAAACCCACCCGGCTAACCCTTTGAGTCCAGAATTAACTTTTTTTGGAATTTATTATTTATAAATAATGTTTTATAGCTTAGAAGTGAACAATTAACCACAAAAAAAGTTAAAATAAATTTGGGCGCCGCTATGGTAGATCAAAAAACAGTTTCTCTTGTCATCTAGACAAAGTCCAACATTACAAACAGTAGGGTAATTGCGGGAGAGATGCCGCACTTTTTCAAAAATCAATGTAAATTTTTGTTATTTAAGGAAAATAAACTGTATTTATGGAAAAAACTTAACAATGGATCTATATTCTACCATAAAAAATACTTTAAAAAAATAAATAACAATTTTCATAAAAAATAACAAAAAAGAAAATTATATCAAGTGTGCCATCTCTCCCTGCATGTGCGGGAGAGATGCCGCATGATAAATTCATTGAATTTAAGGAACTTATTTGAAACGTGTTTCTTGCGTTATTGCTCACGTCCACAGTTTGTGCAAAGCGTAGATCGTAGTGATTTGTACCGTGTACAGTTTTCATGAAGCCATTTTTGACATTTTGTAAATTGGATCCAGTTTTTTTTTTGTTTCAAAATAATTTTCCCAACATTCGGAAGAAATATTAGGATCTTCAGTCGGCTCAATCATCCTTTTAGTAGATTTTTTTTCTTTAGGAGACTTGGAGTTTTTCTTTTTTTCAATGGAACTGGGAGAAGTTAAAACCTCTGCTAACTGCCTGCGTCTTGAGAAAACCGGTACTGGAATTTTTGGTAGCGGTGAAATTGCTTGAAGTAGTTTTGTTGGCGGGTGGTTTTCGAAACATGATGAAGCGTGTGTTTCATTTATTTCAGGACATGAAACGGTGGTTGGAATTACCGGTTCCAAGATTGTTTCAGGACATGAAACGGTAGTTTCAGAAGGGAGAGCTGTTGATTGTTGAACTTCAATTTGAGATGAGTCTGATATGGTGAAAAAGTGATCTGGAATAGCTTGAGGATTAGAGGTATAGATTCCAGAGGCCCTGAATCCTGAAGCTCTATTTCCAATGGACGCTGCTGACTCTCTTGCATTCCCAATTAAATGCCGGCTTGATATCTTGTCAAGTTTCTGTTTTTATGATGATTCATCCAAAACAAAACTTCGGTCCAAAGGTTACAACGCTTGGGTGGTGTGACTTTATAGGCAAAGTAAAATAATGTGGTTGTTTTCAGCAAATTCCAGCATCTCGTAAGCATTGCTGTGAGAAGTGTGACCATCCAAAATTAAAAGTGTCTTGTCTACAGGTTTCGGTGACATGAAATGTTCTTTTAACCATTTGAAACACAGTTCAGAATTGATGTAGGATGACTTTCTGCTCATATAAACCTCAGAGCCACTTGGTAACCCATCAACGAATTCTGCTTTTTTGTTTACTCCTTTCATTATCAGTATAGGTGGCAAAAAGTTACCCTCCGCGTTGCAACAAGCTTCAACGGTAACATTTCCTTCCCTCTCCTTAGCAATAACCAAATGGACGTCTTTAACACCTTTTTGCGTCAACACCTTTCCATGTTCATTATTCAGTTGCACACTGCTTTCGTCCATATAAAAAGATGTCCATTAAATTGTTTTCCGTCAAAACTTTCTGAAGTATTGTAGCAACCGCGAAAGTCACTGCAGTTGCAGACATTAAGTATTACCAGAGGGGTGAGTAACCCGGGGTGGCATACTGAGGCCGGCTAGTGCTCAGTCGTGTCGTGGAACTTTCGGGACACCCTCTGCTCGTGTTGAGCCACCTTACATAAAAACACTAACACGGAGGGATAAGGACGGGAACGGGGGAGGCCATTTTAAGAAATGAAAAACATAACATAACAAAATAAGCAAAAATATACCAACATAAACCAACTCAATATGATAACGAATAAAATAAACAACTACTGGTAAAATATTATAATTTATAAGATATTATAAAAAAGGAATAAACCAAACGTGGTACTCACTTCTTTCCTTGCAGAACTCTGAGCGCTCGGTGAAATATAACTAAAGAAGCGTGGAATCGCTGAAAATTAGATTGTAATTAAAATCACTAAAACAAAAAAAATGCAACGGCAACTTTCATCAGCACCATCCATTTCTTCTGCCCCGTCTACTAACGGCAAATTTTCCTTTTTCTTACACCAAAATGTGGGTGGTGAGCTTACAAGAGTATATTTAAATTTTAATTACTAGTTTTTAATGTCTTTCTAACTTCACTCCTTTCACTTCTGGTTTCTTCCACAGAATTCCAATCAAAAACTTCCGACACTGAAAATTCCATTCAAAAAGGTTTGTCCACTCACGGTCCCACTTTAGTCTCTCAACCCAAATCAAGATTTTTTGTTCCCTTACTCCGAATTGACAAAAATCTTTGTTGTAAATCACAATTTACTTGTCCCCGCACTCAAAATTAACAAAATCATTTTTCTAACACCGCACAAAATCAAATCCCTCTCATTCTCAAAGTTCAATACTGACTGCCCCCAATTCAAGAACCCAAATCTCACCTTTCACCTCCAGCAAATCCGATCCCGCCATCTTTTCATTTTTCACTACCGCTGCCGCATCTGGATAACGTAATCGAAGTTCATTACACCTGGATTCCGCTACCCACACATCTTTTCCGTACCGACAAACGCAACTATTTCCATTTTGGCATATATGGCAATTTGCACAATCAAAGAAGCACTTGATTAGATGCAAAGTGTCACATATATAAGGAAACTATTGATTTTGCCGATCCTCCAAAAAGAGTGCTTTCTTGTGCTCGGGGAACATGAACCCAGGGTCCCTGCAGACGCTCGGTAGAGAATCCAAGACGCTACCTTCTGTCGATTTCACATTCATCTAATAAACTACTTCAACTATGCATTTTTCTTGATGGGTATGAAATTGAAATTTGTTAGTAGGGGAACGTGAATAAATTTTTTATAAGTATGAAAAATAAAATCTGTTTGTGGGAGCTAATGAATAAAATTAGTTAGTATAAAGGAAGGAATAAGGTTTTGTTAGGGAAAATCTATAGAATAAAATTTTGTTAATGGGCATTAATGTATGGCGTGTTGTTAGTGGGAAAATTAAAATTATTATTATATTAATAGTTTTTTGTACTTGAAAATAAGGGAAAAGGGTAAAATTGTGATGATGTGGAAATTAAAATTATAGGGAAGTTGGTAAAATTTTAATTAAAATAAATACATATAAAGGGAAAAAAGGTATAAATGCCCTAAAACAGGTGCAGATGTTACGGTGGCAATTTGAAGTTGCGAATGGGAGAACGCCGGTACGCCGGAATTCACAACAGTATTTCAAAAAATCCATCAGCTGCCGATCGATTCACACCTTATGCTCAGAAAAGAGAAAGTCCTTCAGCTTTTCTCAATGAAATGTCTTTAATCCTTTCCAAAAAAAGAGGCTAACTATGCAAAGCCTGCTTTTTTGTAATCATGTTAAATTTATATTTTACATTCAATTTCTCCGTCAGTTCAAATGCCAAGCTCCGAATGCCTTCTTTGGCAACGGCAAATCTGACAGACGCTAATTTTTTTTATATTCGCATATAGCTTTCTTTCATTTTCTATTCCAAAAACACCTTGAAAGGAATAAAAATAATAAATTATATTTTACATTTCGTATAATTAATAAATAAGTTCAGGAATACAAAATCATAATATAAAAAATAATAAAAATACTTTTTACATACTATCACAACAAATTAACTGAACAATTACTTACCCATAAAGCCAAGAGGTTTCTCTACAAAATTTCCTTCTTTTAACCATCTCGAAAGTGTGCTGGCTGGTCCGCCAAATAGTTTTTCTGCTTTTCGCAGAGACATCCCAGCGTCAATGTTTTTTCGGGCTTCTTCTCGCACCTCCTTAGTCCAATTAAACCTTGTAGTCTTGCGGATATATTTACGGGGCATAACGACGCTTAATATTGGCTTAAAAAACACACAAAAATTTAACATTTCAAAAAAACTGCGGCAATTCTTCCCGAAGTGAGAGAACGATGCCGCACCACACTTCAAAACTTAAGGAAAAATGAAACAAAAAGAAAATACAGACACGTATTCTTATAACACTTGTTTATCATATAAAATACTTAACCTCAAAAAACACACGATAACTTGTTTCCGCATTGACTTCTTGTAACAAACTGAAAAATTTCCACAATGAGAAAGGGAGCGCAAAACAAAACAAATATAAATAAATCCCATTACATGTTCTTCTCTCGATTGGCACTGTCCTTTTGTAATGATTTATGACTTCCACTGACTTCCGTCCCTTTTTCTTGGGTACATTTCTAGTACCAATTATTCCTGAAGCACCATTGATTCTAAATTTCTTCAAGCAAAGCGTCGCACCACTGCATCTTTTTTGAAATAGAACATATGCATTTACCACATTAGTGTCAAGAAATTGCCTAACTATTCTGTGGTACCATTTTTAGGGTATTGTAAAATCATTTTACAATACCCTACTAAAATCGCGTCCTGTCTGTCCGTCCGTCCGTCCGTGTGTCACACCACTTTTTCTCGGAAACTACATAAGCTAGAAACATAAGATTTTGTAAGTAGGTGCGAAGTGACGTACTCTTCAAAGTTTCAACACGAAAAAAAATTTATAAGGTCTTTAAGGGGGGTCTCCCCATATAGGGGAGTTGCCCCTGAAAAAAAAGTTTTCATCGCATGTAGGCAATATGGGTATCAAATGAAAGGTCTTAATCAGAACTTTCCAAAACAGGTCTTCAAATTACAAATTTTGCTTTGAGAGGTGCATTGGAAGGGGAAATGTACGAATTTCTTTGAGAATTGGCTCAGCTAGCGGTATTAGTAATCGTAAAGCAAAATAGTGGCTGTTTTAAATGCAAAGATTGAATAATTTTGATGTATTTTGCCCCAATTTGAACGTTTAAGGCGCTTGCTTTTAATACTTGATTCAATTTAATGAATGCCTGAAGGTGAGTACCTACAATTAATACTCATAGGTGAAATAAATCGAGGAGGCAGGAGAGAGCTCCTAGTAAATGGGCTTTGTAACCATTCTAGAATTCGAAAAAAATAGGCCATGAATCGATAACAGTACAGGGGAGTGGCCGCTGAACAAAAATGTCATCAAAGGTAGCCGATATGAATATCAAATGAAAGTTCTTTATAAGAGCTTTTCAAAATAGTACTTAAACTGACAATTTTTCCTTCACAAGGGCAACAAATACCTTAGAAGTCAAAGTTTGATCAACTTTGTTAATAATAGTACATTTTATAAATTTTGCTTTTTTGTCTATAAAATCAAGATTGGACCCTTGAATTTCACAAAAAAAAACAATTTAAGTTTTCTGAACAATAAACAGCTAAGTTACAGCCGATTGAATATCTAACAATTACAACAAAATTAACACGTGATACTAGGGAGATACACGCTTGCAACGGACCTAGACACTACAAATATGTAGGAATTTTGACAAAAATTTTAGAAATGGTTTGTAATATTCATGTGTTATCACGGCTAATCAAGCGACGGGGTCAAAACACTTGAAACGAGATAGTGGTGAGTTTAAAATCATGATAACCATAATAATTTTTCGAACTCAATTTATGGAAGCTGTATATTAGTCAAGTTTTGATATGCAGGATATATTGTTTGATTTACTAATTGTTTTACAATACCCTTCTGGCAGGAGCATCCTCCTGCTACTTCAACTTGTTTGCTTTTCCGATCAATGGTGAATCATTTTTTGAGCATGTCAGCCTTATCAACGGCCCCCATATGGTTATTGTAGTCGAAACCTACTTTTGGCCAATTTACCACTTCCCACGTACCATCTTTGTTTCTTCTATTAGTCGTAATAGCGTCTTCAGTATCATATTAATTTTTATCTTTCTATTTTAGACACAACAGCCTGTCTTCCGTCATCCGCCAATCATAGTGGCATCTGGTAAGGCTCTTGTTATCTGCAAAGTTATTTGGTAGATATTTCTTTTCCTTCTTTAGAGTTCCGCCGCCATATATTTGATTCTGTTTCAAATTTTACAGGAGAGGAACACCAGTAAAAAAAACTATCAAAGAATACCCTATCGTTTTATTTTTCAAATCTTCTGTCAAATCCCCCACTACTCTTGCTCCCAAGTCTTTTTTGGGTAGATCTCCTATTTTTCCAGTATATATTTGGAATTCGCAAACGTAGCCTAAATACGAGTAATGCCCTTTTGTTTTTATTTTTCAAATCTTCTGTCAGATCCCTCACTAGTCTTGCTCCCAAGTGTTTTTTGGGTAGATCTCCTATTTTTCCAGAATACATTTGGAATTTGCAAACGTAGCTTAAATAATCTGCATGAACCCATACCTTGTATCCACCCCTAGTAGGATTTGCAGGCATATACTGTTTCATGCATGATCTGCCTTTATATTTGATCATACTTTCGCCAATTGTTTGACATTCTCGCGGAGAATAGTACTCCTTGTATGTTTGAGAAAGGGTAGACAAAAGCGGTCCGGCTTTACAGAGTTTATTTTAATTTGGTTCCCCTTTCTCAGCTGAAGAGTATTGTCTGCGAAATGTATATGACTGAGCAACCAATAAAATTTGTCACGAGAAATAATTTTGCTAATATAGGCATCTCTGAGCTTTTCTTGTGAAAACAATAAAATATCTACAGGAAGCTCGATTCCATCGCCCTTATTTACGCTCTTAATCAATCAAATGTTGGAGGTTCCTGATTAAAAATTACGGTTAGTACAAGTTGCAGCGGCAAATTTTGGTACAGATGTAGGAGCTAACCTTTCAGCTACTTTTGCAAGTGGTTCATCTTCATAACTCTCAATCTCAGCTTCTTCAAGTAAAATTTCTGGGACGGGGTCGTCCTTCTCACCATTAATATTTTCATCAAGATTTCGAAGCATCTGAACAATTGTATAGGCAAGTTGATCATATCCCTTGATAAATAGTCATCTGCCAAGGATTTGGCATCCGCAGGGGTGATGCTGGCCGACAGAAATACTCTTGGAGGCTAGCATTCCTTGGGGAGTACCGCCCCACGTACCCGAGGAAATCCCCGCAGGAGGGAATGCTAGTCGACAAGAGCACTCTTAGAGGCAAGCATTACTTGGGGAGTGCCACCCCCACGGACCCGAGCATATGGGGGGCGCCGTGAGGTTCCCTCCTGGGATGACAGGCATTGGACTTGGATTACGCTTTGATCAACGAACTAGAATTGATGCTTTGGGCAACGGATATAATGGTTTGGACCTAGTTGTTTTGCACAGTAGCGCCGAGGTGACGCTCGTATGCAAATGGCTCCAATTCAACTATCATACCGTCTCCTTCCCGTTAAAAACTTGGCAGGCCACGGAGTACGTTTGAAGCTCGTATCATTGGGTTCGTGGTGTAGGTTCGGTTGAGACGGGCTCCCGATTAATGCTGGTCTGACTCTGAGCACTTGTCCCCATAAGGGCTTGTGCTAACCCTCGCAACTCTTCCCGTTAAAGTCTTGGCAGGCTACAGAGTACGTTCGAAGCTCGTATCATTAGCGCTGGTCTGGCTCTGAGCATTTCTTCCCATAAGCGCTTGTGCCAACCCTCACATGGCCTCCCTGCTCTGCAAAGATAACCATGGGACCAAAAAGGCGACTACACACACAAAAGGCGATGGTGGGTCCAAGGGGGACCCAATAAAACTGGAGCAACCAAAAACACTTAAAAACGATCAAAGAAACCCAAAAAAGAAATAAAAAATAATAATAACGATGACGCAACCAGCGGTTGCAGCCAAGATCTTAACAGTACATTGAGAACGGTACTAACGATGACAAAAATGACGATCAATATAATGACAGTGAAGACGGACGAAAAACGGATATTCGCTGACAGTCTGGTCTAGACTGAGATTCCTGCGGCATTCGAGCGCAGCAAAAACATTATACGATCGCCAGAGCGTCCTATAAAGGAAAAGTGGGGAACTCTGCAGGACGCGCTAAATGCTCCAGCAGTGGAGGAAAATATAAAGAAATTTGAGAATTCGATGGTCACTGCTGCGATAGCTACCGAAGTGATTGAAGCAAGAGTAGTTAATCCCAAAAAAATAAAGAACCATCCTGAAGTCGAAGAAGACATTACGGCAGGAAAAGAAACGCGTGACCAGGCAAATAAAGTACTGTTTGCAGAAACGGAAAGCAGTAACCTCTCCCTAGGGTGGACGCCCAGTGGGATGAAGAAGAAAGGCTATTCCAAAAAGCGGGAGATGTTCAGAAAAGAATACAATCTGCATGCGACTCACTAAAAATCAGCAAAGCAGTAAATATTGGGCTCCTTGAACTAGAGGAGCTCCTAGACCGCATAGGGCATTATCGGAGGAGTTGGTTAAAGGCCGGAGAAAAGCAGAAGGCTAAAGACGTGCTGGAGGTGAAATCTAAAGGGCACGTGCAGATAGTTACACCATCAAAAATCAATAAAAGAATGGTGTGTAGCCCAATCGAAGGAGATCGGCATAGTAGAAGGAAGGAAGAGGCATTTGTTGGGCGTGGAGCACCAGATCACGGGTTTCAGTCAGTGCTTACAAAAGGAGTGAAGTAAGAAACTCATTCAAAAGTGCTAGAAAGTACGGGCGCCCCACAAGAAAAAAGACTTGATGCAAAACAGGATTGACAGAAGCCCCGACGAAGACGCCGGCTGCAGGCACTGCTCGTAAAACCCCGAAATGGCCGATCCTACGCGGAGGTACTGCTGGATATCAGGGGAAACGTAAGGCCCGAAGACACCAACATTGCCATTAAAGCAGTACAACCACCGCGGTCAGGCCACATACTGGTCAAATTCGGAGGAGAGGCCGACAACAAGGAAGCATTCTGTGACGCAGTAAAGAAAGTCCTTGGCAAAAGCACAACTATAGCCTCACTCGAGCTGATGGCAACGATCGAACTAAGAGACATTGACTGCGTGACGGATCTGGCCAAGGTAGAGGAGGCCCTGAAAAGGTAGTTCCCTAGTGCGGGAAGGATCAAAGCGAGACTGAAACCAGAACACAACAGGGAACAACGCATGGCCATAGTTGACTTGACCAAAAAGACGCAGAACAATTCCTGAACAAGGGCAAAGTACGAATACGGTGGGTTGTCTGTAGGGTACGGCGAGGAGCAAACCCTCTTCAATGTTTCAAATACCTTGGCTATGGTCACACCACACAAGTATACAAAGGACCCGATAGGAGTTCCCTATCTTACAAATGCGGTGAAATGGGACATAAAAGAAAAGAGTGTACGAAGGAGGCACACTGTATTCTTTGCAAGGGTGCTGATCCAAGACCGAATTTCGGACACGTCTTGGGACCAGGAAAATGCCGGGTGTTCCAAGAAACCCTAGCCGCGGCAAAATAAGAACTCAAATGACCCGCATCCTGCAGGTAAACCTACACCGCAATTCAGCTGCCCAAAATCTGCTTGAGCAGTTTGAGAGGAACATGAAAGCTGACTTCTCGCTACTTTGTGAGCAACACCATGACAAAAGTTCTGCATTATGGTATCCTGATGAAACTGGTACTTCCACCATCTGGTTTCGGAACAGTGATTTCCAAGCGGAGAGTCGTGGACGATGGAATGGTTTCGTGTGTATTTAGTGCTCAGGGACCACGTTTTTAGTATGTAGCTAACACCGAACGAATCGATATAATCTTTCTAAGCGAAGTTTAATGCTCTGGAAGGCGCTGTCTCGAACGCAGAGGACAACGTGCTCGTTGGGGGAGGCTTCAACGCTAAAGCAATCAAATGGGGCATGCCGCAAATAGATCCGCGGGGAAAATGAATCCTGGAAATAGCGGCCAGAAAGGCGTCGTATAAACACTGGAAATACGCTGACTTTCCAGCATATTGGCTGTGAGGGAACCATACCGGACGTGACATTCACCTCGGAGTCCTTGGTACGGAGGATACACAATTCGAAAATATTAGAGGACTACTCAGCCAGTGATCATCAGTGCATCCTGCTTGAGATTAGTGATATTGTCTCCCGACGTTCACGCTCTCGGACTTCTACAACTGGATGGAACATCGGAAAGATGGACGTCGAGAGGTTTGTCGAGGTGCTCACAGCAGGTAAGCAGCTGCAGGGAGCTTAGGAGGGGACGGAAGAATGAGCAGCTGAAGACGTGGTGAGCTCAACTATGAGCATCATTATGACTGCTTGCTGCGCTTCTATGCCCCGTCGAAAACCCCGGCACGACAAGCCCCCAGTGTACTGTAGGTCAACTTAAATCACTGAAAAGCAAAGGGAGTGTCACAAGCTTCGACATGAGGCTCAACAACCGGCTGGCAGCATATAAGTCGGCCAGGAAATGCCTTCGCAAATTGATCATCAGCAAGGCTCGCTGCTGGCAAGACCTAGTGGACAATGTGAACAAGGATTCGTGGGGCCTTGGCGATAAGCTAGTTATGCGGAAGCTTGGTGCCCTACAGATGCCTTGCATACATGATGATGGAAAGATAGATGAGATAGTGCGGGGACCCTTCCCCACCCATCCGGGCTGTATTGATGCTGTCTATGGTGAAACAGCAGTTGAGTGTCCTCTCTTTACACTGTCGGAACTGGAAGAGGCAGTCCTTTAGCTGAAAGCGAGGAGGACTCCAGGTCCAGATGGTGTTCCGGCTGAGGTGTTGCGGCTTGTCTATCACCATTGTCCTGATTTGCTGCTCAGCACACACAACACTTACCTACGGGACGGGATTTTCCCGGTACGATGGAAGGTGGCGAGGCTCATGCTGATCAGCAAGGGGAAGGGAAATCCCAAATCGCAGTCTACATACCGCCCGTCACGTATGCTAGACACGGCTGGGAAAGTGTTAGAGAAACTCATCAAGGAAAGACTCACTGACGCGATTCGTGCTGCTGGGGACCTATCTCCTCGATAGTACGGCTTTAGAGTGGGACGTTCTACTATTGATGCGATTGCAGGGATGTCGAGCGCGATCCAAAAGGCCCTGCTCTACGACACGACACAGAGCCAACGAAGGATGTTGGTTACATCGGGTGTTACCCAGGGATCTATCCTTGGCCCAGACATGTGGGACGTATCTTACGACGGGCTACTGAGATAGGAGATGTAAGACGAGTCCCGCTTGATTGGCTATGCGGATGATGTTGCGGTTATGGTCACTGTACGCACCATTGAACAAGCGCAACTTAGGCTAGGTATGCTGATTCGCCTAGTGAGAACCTGGAGGACTGCTCGCGGGCCCTGTCATCTTTACAAAAAAGAGAATCCTTAGAGCAAGGATGATCAGTATTGGAGACATACGAATCGAATCGACACCAGCGGTGAAGTACCTGGGGCTACTGATCGACTCGAAGATGAGTTCCTCTGAGCAAATCCGGGCAACGGCTGGGAAGGCTGCTTCGGATGTATCGGCTCTGATTCGACTTATGGCCAACGTAGGGGGACCCCGCCCATCAAGAAGACGCCTCTTGATGAGTACACTAGGGTCAATGCTACTGTACGGAGCAGAGGTATGGGGCGACGCTCTTAGCAAGGAGGTTTACAAAAATGCCTGGCACAGGTATAGAGAAGAGGAGCGCTGAGGATTGTATCTTCGTATCCGAAAGTCTCTGATTCGGCGGTGAAAGTTATTGCAAGCGCGATACCTGCCGGCCTCCTTCCAAAAGAGTGCTGCTCTATTTATCTGCGTCGAAACGAGAATGCGATGGTTGTTCGTGAAGAAAGACAGCGCTCATTCAACGATCGGCAGCAGTCTTGGGTGAATTGCACGAAGGGAAGGTGGACTGCACGCCTCATCCCGGATGTGAGACCGTGGCTGAATCGAAGTCATGGTGAGACTGACTTCTATCTGATCCAGTTTTTGAGCGGGCATGGGTGTTTTCAGTCTTACCTGCACAAGATTGATAAGTCACGGTCCTCCGATTGTCGGTATTGCTCAGGAGAGGAAGACAATGCCTGCCACACATTTTTTGCGTGCATAAAATGGGACAAGCTGTGAAGGGCCCTCTACAGGGAGATAGGAGAGCTCACCCCAGATAATACAGTCGCGGTGATCCTCGAATCGGTTGACAAATGGAACCAGGTGTCATATTACGTTCGGGCAGTCCTAAAAGGTAAGAGGGACTCACGGCAGCTGGGAGTGTTGGGGCTAGGGGATCGCTTGTCTCTGTCCTCCCGCTAGAAGAGGAATCAAAAAGCTTGAAGGCACCTAACGGCGTAACAAAACGAGACTAGGGCCGAAGTAATGTGTCAAACGGTTCCAGGCTATGTTCTCAGGTTGACAGGGAGGTGTTTAGTGGGTAGTCCAGTCGCCTTCTTGCGAGCATAAGAGTCTCACACTCTGTGCGTAAATGGGCATTCAACTACCCGCTACAAAAAAAGAAGGATTCGGCATCTGACGGAATTTCAGCCGGCAAGGCATTTATTTCTCTATCAACCAGAAAAGACTATTTTTCCTTCCTTTAGCAATTTAAAAAAAAAAAAAACAAATTTTCCCTTCTTCATCATCCATTATTATTCGTTTGTGTCGTTTTGGTTACGATTCAGCAAAGAAGAGTCGCATATGATAATGCGTTTGCTGAGGTGGGTTTCCCTCAATTCGTGAGGAGCCCAAACATCCAGTTTTTTACATAACCATGCTGTTGTAAGTGCAATTAAACGGTCGAATTCGATATGTTGAGCTTTTTTGCTATCTCTCGAGTAACACCTTTATTTTGTCATCATCAGTAGTGGTTGCACGACTAGTATTTGATGCATCTTGCACATTAAAACTTTCAGAATGAAAGCGAGCAAATCAACGCTGATACTAGCATTCAGTAAGGCAGTCCTCACCGTAAACTCCACACAATTTGTTTCGAGCTTGCACCACATTTTTGCTTTTTCCGAAGTAAAACAATAAAATATACCGATAATGCTCTCTTTGATTGTCGATTTTGAAGATTATTTTTAACCAACTTATTGTCTACAAATGGCGCTCAGTTTTTGACTGAAGATAGTCTAAGATCTAGCCTTGAAAATAGTATATAATAATTTAAGCCAGGCAAACACTACTACAAATAGGCCCCGAAACCATCAATAATGTCTTCGATAATTGGGCTAAGAGGATGGCCTACTGTCATGCCAGCCGTGAATAAAATTGAATTTCACAACTAACGGGAAGGTTTGTTCTTGCAAATAAAGCCGAATTATAAAAAAAATGATTTTTGTTCATTTTATTTCATTTTATACATGAAATATGCAGTTCACGACATGAATTATCGGTCAACTCAATATTTTTTAACATATTGAGAGGATTTTTAGGTCAAATTATTTGGTTTCGTAAAAACATTGTAAGAAGCTGCTTTTGATATGCCACCGTCCTGTAGCATTTTGCCACCGTAAGCATGAATATCTTATTGAAATATTGCGCATGAAGTCTCTTTTCGCTGGTGCCTAAGCGAATCAATAAATGATTTACTACAAGTTTGATTTGCAGGCGAGTACCTGAATTAAAATGCACTTACATACAAACCAAAAGCTCAAAGCAAAAAGAACTACAAGTATCTCATGCTGTAGAAAATCGTATGAAATTCTTCTATTTCATTGCAACCTCTAACACATACATATTCGTCACGTTTCTGCAGCTTTATTTTAGATAGCTTAACAACTGACAAGCGTTGAAGGTAAGCCGTCGAGAACCTGCTAACCATTCAAAGCTACTAACCGACATTTCTGACAACTTATCAGCTGCGATCATATGAACTTGTTCTTGAAATCTAAGATATTTCGATGCTCCTCGAAAGCTTCAAGTGCGTATGCTGAGAATGAAGCATAATTGAATTCAGATGCGCGGCTTTTTGCCGTTCGTTTTGTCTTGTTTTCCATCACATACCTATGCACGAGTATGTGCCAGTTGTTTCGCAACATCTTCAAACTCCATCTAATCCGAAAATTTCGTTTGGAGAGTGTATCTTGCACGAAGCCTCTGTTACACTCCAGATGACTTTGAATAAGAGTAAGGTTCAAAAAATTTTCAAGTGGCGCTTAATCGTACTGAGACTGCGAGTTCTTATGAATCATTTCGACAATGACTACAATAAAACTTTACGTCAAATTTCGGCAGCTTGGGTGGTCATCAGAATTATGGTTATCACGATTATCATCGCCACTGATCACTGATCTCTGATCCCAGTTGAAATCACAAGATGACTGGGGCACTCTTGAAAGGGTTTTCGAGTGATGAGTCTTGAACTTTTACTCTTCAAGATCGGTTTATTCACACGTTGGCCGGTTTGAGTCCTGTGTCCGACATCCGACATCGAAACGCCAGAATCCGTTGTTGTGCTCGCAACAGTACCATCCGCGATGCAGAGCAGCCGAATGAAAGTACCTGATACCACTGTCAAAACCACTTCAGATCATCTCCATCAAATAATTTCATCTTTTATAACATTGCTTCAATATGAAGTCAGTGCTCGAGAAATAACTCGATGATGATTTCGGCATTCGGTGAAAATTGAATCTCTTCTTCCTCTCAATGAGTTATCACAATTTACCCGTGCATTGCGTCATTGTGCTAATTACTTGCTGTCCAATAATTATGTCCAGAAAAGCCGCCTTAGCCGTGCTAAAATCCTTTGTAAATTTTCCTCGTATAAAACCTAGAACTAGGACCTGTTCTGCTGTTTTATTGTCTTGTCGGTTTCTTTGTCGGCGTTTCTTGCGTTGATCTTATCCGCTCCCATTATCACCTTAAAATTAGATGATTTTATTGAATAGGTTTATGTTCGGGTAGGTCCAGTTTCGGTTTTGGTAGCGCCTGCCTGCTAAAATAGCAAATTGAAATGGTAATTATATTTGTGGATTGTTTATGATGCCGTATTTGGTCTAAACAATATGGATTTGTAGACAACTGTAAGATTGAATTGCATCAATTTTCTGGGATCTGATTACTTGTTTCTAAGATTTCCAGGTAAAAGTTCGTATGATTAAGACTGATATGGTATTTTTGTTTGTTTGTATTATAGTCTTTGATTGCTTTACATAGCTTCAAGGTTGCAATTATTTCCATTCAATTCATACATCTGCAATGATAAGGTTCCTTCCTTGGATTCGTTTTCCTTGAGGCTGGTGCGATTTAGCACCCTAGCTCCCTTCTGTCTGTGAGCAATTATTTGCTCACCACACTGAGAGAAAAATCGCGTTGCAATATTTACCAGGAATATTGTAAATTTTATTATCATTGCCAAAATGCAAACTTTTCTCTAGTTTACATTTTACAATACGAATTTAACAGCTGAGATGTAAATTAATAGGTTAGAATTGTAAAATTAAAGATAAGAAAATAAAATCTACATTTATTCCATACAAATTTACAATTCAAGGCAGGTTTTGCTTTTTCATTTATATCAATCGATACAATATAAAAATTTACTTTTTCTATCTTTCTATGATCTATTTCAAACATTTGTCACGAATCCATCAAAATCGACTTAGGAGACCAACCTATTTTCAATTACAATAAATTCGGCATTATTCTATATGAATATATTGATTAATACTTAAAACGCAAAGTAAACTTCGCATTTAATCCATATACATTTAATTGACCTCCATATCAATGTAATATACGAGTATACCATGAAGCTTTTAAATTTTACTTGAAGACAAAAAGATGCATTCGCTCAAAATTTACATTTGGCGGTACGAATACATATATAGTCATAAAACTATAATTCTATGTATGTTCAGTTCATATCCATTTACAAATTTCATGTTAAAAATTGCAATGAACGGTCGTATCCTGAAACACTCAAAATTTACATTTCGCGGTAAAAATTTACATTCCAAGAACTATAAATCTATATCCAGCTCATATCGATTTACATCTTTCATTGTAAATATTGCAATGCCTCTATACGCATTTATAGGACTACGGTACGGGTTCATACTGTTGAAAACTAACCGTTCGAGAATTCCAGTGTATTTGCGACCATAGTCATTTTCGAACTCTCCTAGACGAGATCAGTTTCGGATATCTTCAGTGTGAAATAAGAAGATTCTTTCGTGAAATTAACTTTGCCCGCACCGGGATTGTTCTCGATTGGTTTTGATTGTGTAGTCAGTGTTTGTGCCATCATATAGTCATTTGTGAACTCTCTTAGTGGACTCGAGAGTAGTTTTGGATATTTTCAGTGCGCAATTAAAGATTCTTTCGTTAAATGAACTTTGGCCACACCACGATTGTTTTGAGTGTAATTTTTGCATTTAGCAAGCAGTACCAATGGACAGCCAATTGGATATCAATATAGGAGGAATCCAGGTAGGATTATTTGGAAAAATAAACAAACAGTTTGTTCGTTGTTTACCTAATTAACTCGTGGTTGTGTATTGTTTACGTATTAGTGAACGTTTTTAAAATAAACATAGCTTTGTGCCATACATATGTGCTTGAAATGTGTTTTTTTAACAAAAAAAGGACTATCACGTAAATAACATTAAAAAAATAGCTGTACTTTCCATGACGTCTCTCGAACCAAAAAAAAATTTTATAAACAATTTTCTGTTTTTACTCGGATTAAGAATCTTGCAGAAGACGTTATCAACCTCGACATCGATTTGTACAATTTGTTAGTCGAGTGGGATTTGGAATCGCTATATTCTTTACTACATGGTACGTTACTGTTTATTTTAAAAGTTTGCAAAAATTTTTAAAAAGTATTGTATAAGCAGAAAATGACATCACGTTCGAGCGGTTGAAATTTTTATCCGTCGCCGATATCAAGGACGCCATAAAGAGCATCGGGTTAAGAGCACAATTTCGAGAAAAGTTATTTGTTTGGCGGAAAGGAAAGGTAATAAATATCTTACACTACTTAAAAACAAAGTGGTGCCACTTACGCTTCTCCACAATAAAGATTAAAATTAGCTTATTAACTTGCATAAAAATCCTTTTTTTGGGTATTGTGTTTTTAACGTCTCGTATTGTAGAGCTACTTTTAATAGTAAGGTAGCGAGTACGTTACGTTTTTTGTGGGGCATTGTATGTAAATTTTCTTAGCCTTAGCTCAACTTTGGCTTTGAAAAATCTGAAAGTGCATCATTTTTTTATCTTGCAGTTTGAAGAATTCAAAAAAAGGAGCAGCAATTCTATCTTTTTACGAGAAAAACTCCTACCTGTTATCGAATCATAGGCAGGATCTTATTTCTATAATTTTGGAGGATATAAATTACCGTAGCGATAATCTAACAGCGACAAATTTCAAAAGTCTAACTAGCCAAATTTTGGAAATTTTCCCAACGGAATGTCAGGTGTGAACATTTCTTTGTACTAGTTATATAAAAAATATTTTTCATTGAACTATTTAGGACTACTACTTCGTTCCAAGGCAAGGGAAGCGAAATCCGGGCGGAAACATGTACGATAAGTACGTTTATGCCAAAAGGAAACGAAAGCTGTGTGATCCCAGTACATCGACATCCCTTGAAGAAGAAAATCGAAATCCAGAGTCTTTGGAACCTATGCTCGACGAAATTATTGTCAACTCATTTAAAACATCCCTAAGCCGTGATGTTGCCGATTGGGATGGCGTCAAAGATAAATGGTCGAAAACCTTTACTTTGAGGCAGAAAGATCTTAGTCTTTCAAAGTGCAACAGTGATTTTCTTCTTGCTTGGCCAAAATATAAAGACGCAAGAGCTTCTGATTTGGTAAGCAGTTACTTTTTTACACACACACATATATTTATATATATAAATATATATATATATATATATATATATATATATATATATATATATATATATATATATATATGTATATATATATATATATATATATATATATACATATATATATATATACATATATATATATACATATATATGTATATATATACATTTACATATATATATATATATACATATATATATATATATATATATATATATATATATATATATATATATATATATATATACATTTCTATATATATATATATATATATATATATATATATATATATATATATGCATTTACACATATATATATATATATATATATATATATATATATATAGGTATATATATATATATATATGTAAATGTATATATATACATATATATGTATATATATATATATGTATATATATATATATGTATATATATATATATATATATATATATATATATATGTATATATATATTTATATACATATATATATATATATATATATATATATATATATATATATATATATATATATGTATATATATATATATATATATATATATATATACAAAGATGGCCAAAAGTGATCGGACAATACAAGAAACAAGCAATAAAATACTTTTACGAGCATAAGCTTTGAAATGAAATAAAAATTTTTCCCTTATATAAAAGTTACTTGTATTCTCAATTAATTGCACAAAAAAATAAAACAGAAATAAAAAGATTTTCACAAGAAAATTAACAACTAATTCAAATTCACATTGCATCAAGTGGACAAAAGTAATCGGACATTTTGAAAAGTGTGAAATTAGTCATTGAAGTTTGGAGCAATTCTTTTCTTTTCATTTCCGAGTTTAAACGGGAATTCCCCTAATTATATGTTGATATGTGTTTTTCTGATATCAGTCATTTACTTGTCAGTTTTAAGTGAAGAAAGTTAAACATGGCTAAGAATCGCAAAGAAACCGGTATACATGAAAGAAAAGTTATAATAAAGTTGTATAAAGAGAATAAATCCTTTTCTGAAATATCAAAAATAATTGGAAGAAGTCGTTCGACAGTTTTCGATATCGTGAAACGGTTCAGAAAAAATAATCAGGTGGAAAACGAAATTAGGAGTGGTCGACCATGTAAACTAACAGAGACAGACGCACGAAAAATCTTAAGAATTGTTAAAAAGAATCCGACTACAACGTCCAGAAGTATTAGGGATCAATAAGCAGATGTAAATGGTACCAATGTTAGTGCCCGGACTATTCGTAGAGCTCTCAGCCGTGCTGGTTATCAAGCGAGAGTACCTCGAAAGAAACCACTAATTAGCAAAGTTAATAAGAAGAAAAGATTATGCTTTGCAAAAGAATTTAAAAGCAAGCCGCTCGACTTTTGGACTCGTATAATATTCTCTGATGAGAGCAAGTTTAATATCTACCACTCCGACGGCAGGTTGTTGGTGTGGAGAACTCAAAATAGTGAGCTTCATCCCAAAAACATTCAACATACAGTAAAACACGGAGGTGGCTGTGTAATGGTCTGGGGTTGCATGGCTGCCAACGGTGTAGGAGAACTTGTTTTCATTGACGAACCTATGGACAAACTAGGTTACTTGTCGCTTTTGAAAGAAAATTTGAAAAAAAGTGCACAAAAATTGGGTCTTGATGGTCATTATTTGTTCCAGCAAGATAATGACCCAAAGCATACAGCTCATGATATTCGTATGTGGCTCCTTTTCAACACTCCTGGTCAATTAAAAACACCACCGCAATCCCCAGACCTAAATCCCATCGATCATCTTTGGGATCATCTGGATAAAAAAATAAGGAACCATCACATTACTAATAAAAGTCAACTGAAGACGGTGTTATTAGAAGAATGGGACAACATTACTCCGGACGTTACCCGTAAGTTGGTACAGTCTATGCCCAATAGGTTAACAGAAGTTATAAAACAAAAAGGATACGCAACTAGATATTAAAAGCCTATGTTCTAATGGAATCATCAGAAAGAAAAGTATTACAATTGAACGTCCGATTGCTTTTGTGAATTTGAATTAGTTGTTAATTTTCTTGTGAAATTCTTTTTATTTCTGTTTTATTTTTGTGTGCAATTAATTGAGAATACAAGTGACTTTTATATAAGGGAAAAATTTTTATTTCATTTCAAAGCTTATGCTCGTAAAAGTATTTTATTGCTTGTTTCTTGTATTGTCCGATCACTTTTGGCCACCTCTGTATATAGATATATATATGTATATATATATATATATATATATATATATATATATATATATATATATATATATATATATATATTTATATACATATATATATATATATATATATATATATATATATATATTTATTTATATACATATATATATATATATATATATATATATATATATATATATATATATATATACATATGTATATTAAGGAATAAAACGATTTCCAAAACTTTAACATAAAGATCAAATTCTTCATTGTTTTTTTTAGATCAGAATCGACTTCGGAAGACTTCATCCGGGGAAAGAACATTGCCTCTTAGGCAAGTGGGATATTTTTAAAGGAAAAGTGGCGTCGTATTTCGAAAGTAGCATCCATGATAAAAATAGCAAGGAGCTTCTATCCGCGACGAAAATAATCAAAAACATTGGTAATAATACTATTTGCTTTAATTTAATTTGCGACAATTTAATGTTAATAATTTACAGATTCGATTGATTATATTTATGCCATTTTGCTAAGTGCTGTGATTTATCCATCGGCAAGGTACAAGGACGACTCCAAACCATCTGGGCGACGTAAAGTAACTATCGGAGATGCACAGCAAGCTTTAGCGTTGCATTTAACGACAATTAACGATTATGAGCGAAAAGTAAGTGAAATGAAATCGAGGTACTTCTGCGAAAAGCTTACAGTTCAGCCATTTATAATTGTAGTGGGGCCTGATACTTACCAGTTAAATTTTTTCTTCGTATACTTGGATGGCATTTTATACAAATTAAATTCATTTATTGAATGTTTAGATATATGCTTCAAATGCTTCCATACGTTGTCGTTGGAATATCCTCGAACCGGTTTAGGCCCTTGGCTGTTAATCCAAAAATACTTTTTTGAAATCGACACAGCATTTGACATAAACATTCCGTCTGTTTCGGTGTTGATGAACTTTTTAAAAACGTGAAAATTAGAAAAATTCTACAAATTTACCATTTGAAAAATTACACTATTTCATAATGTTTTCTTGCTTTGTATGCGAAAAAGAAGCTTCACCTAGCACTTTATTGATTGTTCATTTGACATTCATTTATTGAGTGCTTAGATATATGGTCTAAATGCTTCCACACGCTGCCGTTGGAATATCCTCGAACCTGTTTAGGCCCTTGGCTGTTAATCCAAAAATACTTTTTGAAATTGACACTGCATTTGACATAACCACTTGATCTGTGTCGTTGTTAGGGAACTTTTTAAAACCGTGAAGCTTAGAAAAATTCTAAAAATTCAACCATTTATAAAATTACACTATTTCATAATATTTTCTTGCTTTTTATACGAAAAAGAAACTTCAGCTAGCACTTTGTGAATTGTTCATTTGAAATTCATTTATAGAGTGCTTAGGTATATGTTCTAAACGCTTGCACACGTTGTTATTGGAATATCCTCGAATCTGTTAAGGCCCGAGCCTGTTTTGAAATTGACACAGCATTTGGCATAAACACTTGATTTGTTTCGGTATTAATGAATTTTTTAAAAACGTGAAACTTAGAAAAATTCTCAAAATTCTACCATTTGTAAAATTACACTTTGCCATAATGTTTTCTTGCTTTTTATGCGAAATAGAATCCTTATCTAGCGCTCTATTAATTGATCATTTGAAATACTTTCATTTCCTGCGGTCCACTCAATCTGTTGAGTGCAAACAAGAAGGTTGTCATCAGCTGTTTTTAAATTTAAAATCATTTCGCTCACATCTTGATTCAGTTCATAAGCTTTGTAATATTTGTCCAACATCTTCTATCTTGAGTACTGATAATAATATAATTCATGAAAAACCCACTCTATTGAAGTCGTCTCCAAAGAATCGAGAGTTTGAAAAACAAACTCACAATATTACTGACGCCCTTAATTTACTTAAAAAAAAAACTCTTACCTTTTCTTTAAAACTTTATTCCGAAATGTTTATGCCGCGAAAAGAAGTGATAAAAATTCAAAACTATGTTGCAGAGCTGTTTTCTTTTGTACATAATGTACTCCAGATAATTCCAGTATCTTCCGAAGCTCAAAGTCAAATGCAAGGCATTTTAGAATTTTGCAGCGATCCCTTCGGAGAAATAAAAACAGAATATAGATTCTTTAAAATATTACAGGAACAGAGACTCTTTGAACCAGTAAAAAATTTTGTAATAAGCAGTAATATTTCACAAAGAATCCAGCATAACAATCCAACATTGGCAGAGTCTTCATCAAACTTGCATATAATGCCACTGAAATTTCAGTTTAAAAGCTTTTTTGAATTACCAGGGGTTCTTGATTTGTCTTTGAAAAATATTAATAGTTTCAAAAACTCTCGAACTTTGTTTGCGGAGAAATATTCAGAGAAAAAGAAAAATATTTAAAAAAAGAGTTACTTATTCCATATTTTTTATATTTCGATGAATTCGAAATAAATAGTCCTCTGGGTAGCCACAGTGAATCAATATGTGGTTGCTATTATACATTTCCAACTGTACCTAAACATATATTATCTAAGTTAGATTTTAATTTCATCGCTGCCTTTATAAATGGAGTAAATTTGAAAAAAATTGGCGATGAAGTTTCTTTTTTTCATTTAATGAATGAAATTAAATTTTTAGAAGAAGAAGGGTTAGAAATAAATACCTCTGAAGGGCCACGAAAAGTTTATTTTGTCTTAGGATTAGTTTTAGGAGATAATTTGGGCCTTAACAGTATTTTAGGATTTGTTAAGTCGTTCAACTGCAAAAGATTTTGTCGATCCTGTGTCATGGAAAAAAGTGAATCCAAAAAGGAGTTATGTGAAAATCAATCTTTTTGGAGGAATCCGGAAAATTATAAACAGGATCTTATAAAAAATGATTTTAAAGAAACTGGGATAAGGGAAAATTGTTTCCTTCATGGTTTGACAAGTTTTCATGTAACCGATAATTTTGCATTTGATATAATGCATGATATATTCGAAGGTGTTTGTGTCTATGACATCTGCAATACACTGCTTTCTTTAATTGAGGAGAATATTCTTTCACTTGAAATAATTAACAGCAGGAATAGTCTTTTTCAATACGGGGAGTTGGAAGTAGGCAACATGTCCCCTGATCTGACTCTGCACCGATTGAAAAATTCAAATCTGAGAATGACTGCAAGAGAAGTGTGGTCATTTATACATTTTTTGCCAGTAATGATAGGAGATTTAGTTCCAGCGAGTAATCGTCCTTGGAAACTTTTATGCTACTTAATTCAAATAATTGATCTTATTTTGATGCCATCCTTTGCTTCCGAAAACTTAACGCAATTAAGAAAATTAATCACATCTCACCATAAGCTTTATGTTTTATTATACGGCCCTACTTTGAAGCCAAAACATCACTTTCTGACGCACTATCCGAGCGCAATAAGAAAATGCGGTCCAATAAAATTTATTTGGTCAATGAGGTTTGAAGCAAAACACAGGGAATCGAAGATTTATTGTCATAGCATTTCTTCAAGATTGAACGTTCCATATTCTTTGTGCCTCAAGAAAGGCTTAAAATTTGCAAATTTTTTACAAAAATATTGTTATGGATTTGAAATGGAATTCAGTTATAAAAATTGTGATGTAGTTGATTTTGCAACACTTATTGCAGGCAACATTGTTTTAGGGGACACATCAAGTTTTCAGTTAGTAAAATATGTGACTACCATTACGTATAAAGGGAACGTATACAAATTAAATATGATTTTAACAATATTACGAAATAATTACACTATAGAGGCTTTCAAAATTATTCATATTTTTATTCATAACGATGATATTTTTCTACTCTGTAATGAAATAAAAGTAACAAAATTTGATAATCATTTGCAATCCTTTGAAATTGGATGTACGCTTGATGCCTTGCAATTAAAAAAACTTGTGGACTTTACAAGTCCGCCATTACACACTTACTCAATGAATAATGTAAAAAATTATATTAGAAATAAAGTTATCTGATAATAATGTATGTTATACCCAGCTGATTTTGATGTCATGTAGTAATAGGTTAATACACTATTTATAAGAACTTTGTAAAATATAAAAATCAAAAAATTAATACAAATATGTATAAAAAATAACAAAAAAGTTTTTTATTCTACAAAAAAAAAATGAAATATGAAGGGCTGCTTTGAATTGCATGAAAAAGATACATCTTCGCTACAAATGCATAGGGGCACATCTACGTTAAGGATATGTACATTCCCTATTAATTGATATATTATTCAATATAGGTTTGTATCAACCCAGTGTAAATTGATAATTAAACATGGTAATCTTTCCACTATAGCTATATTAATTGATATGGAAAAAATAGTATATTTACAATTTTCCAGTACCTTTGGATATCATTGAATGGTGAAATCTGCTAAAAACACTGTCAATTTCGCATTTTAGGTAAATTTCTCGAGAGAAATTTACCTATTGCGGAGAGCATCATATATAAATATATATATATATATATATATATATATATATATATATATATATATATATATATATATATATATATATATATATGTATATATATATATATATATATATATATATATATATATATATATATGGGATATAACGAAATTTGTGACCACGCTAGAGGTTGCAATTTTGCTTCGATTTTCACCAAATTTTGAGGAAAGGTTTATTGGGTTATTATCTCGGTTGAGTTCGTGAACCAGCTATATCGGCTGGGCAAAAACAAAATGGCGGCCATTTTAGACGAAAAATCGCGATTTCTGTTCTGACCAAAGTGTAGCTCCGATTTGGATGAAATTTAGTACAAAGGGTCATTGAAGTATGTGATGAATCTCACAATAAAAGATCCAAAGTCGGTACGGCAGAAACAAAATGGCGGCCGCTCAAAGGTCGAAAAACGTGCAAAATTTTGTTGTTGTAATAGTGGTCAAAGCTTTCAACAGATTTTCATGAAATTCGGTGGTTTGATAGAAATTGTAAGTGTCTAAAGAATTACGTAAAAAAACTGGAGGTCAGGTTGCAAAAAACAAAATGGCGGCCAGTTGAAGGTCGAAATTTCAAAGGCTTTTAAAAGTCGCAATTTTAATCCGACATATATGAAACTTGGTTTCAAGATAAACATTACTTAGACTTACAGTCTTTGATATTTTGGTGATCATGCATGTGCAAATTTCAAAATGGCGGCCGTTTAAATATGCGTTTTTTTCATGTTTTTGTGGCCCTCTAGCGGTCACATTTTCGAACGGATTTTGATGAAACTTGAGATTATGAGTCCCTGTAATATGTTCTTGTATTTTGCAGGAAATTATTAAAATTGAATGAAAAATAAAAAAGTCAAAAATTTAAAGCCTAATATTTTTAGCTGCGATTTTCTTTAAAAATTGAATAATTTTGCCCTGTCTAGAGTGAAACTCCTATTTGAACGAGATAGTACATTGATTGATGAGGTCCTAGCATACAAAGATTTAAAATAATCCAAAATCAAATGCATGCATTCAAAATGGCGGCACCCAAAGGTCTGAAGGCAAGCGCAATTCGCTATTTTAGTGCCAACTGAAATAATGAATATTTTTCATTGAAACGTTTCAAATGACTTTACTTGAAAGAACTTATAAACCAGATCATTTTTAAGATATTGTATAATATTTTTAACAATACCCTAAAAAATTATAAAATCGCGACTTGTCTGTCTGTCCGTCCCTCCGCCCGTTTGTTCGTGCGTCATAACAAGTTTTCTCGCAAACCACATGAGCTAGAATGAGGAAATTTTCTACGTAGGTCAAAAGTGGTGCCTCTTAAAATTTGCAGTGCAAGAAAATATTTTAAGGTATTTAAGGGGGGTCTCCCCATACAGGCGGGTCTCCCTATACAGGCGGATGGCATACAATTTTTTTTATTTCTGTAGCCCTCTAGCAGCCAAGATTCTCAAGAGATTCCGTTGAAACTTGAAATTATAAGTTATTAAGGCAAGTTAATTTAATTTAATTATGCAAATCGAATGACAAATAAAACAGTCGAAAATTTACAGCTTAATATTTTTAGCAGCCGATTTCAATAAAAATCGAAATGACGGCCCTCAAAGTTCAGAAAAAAATTGAAATGTATATATTAATGGCAATGCAAGTGCTGATTAAACTTTCATGGAAATCTTTTGAAATTAACTATTCGAGCTATTTAAGCCTTTGTGTGGTTACCACTGTGAACTGTGAAAACAGCAGATGCGAGAAGGGCGAAACCGGTATTTATATGTTTACAACAATATGTAATCCATACGCATGCAACTCAATTTAATTAGCAAAATATTTGCGCCCCGATAAAAGGTTTCTAAAAACGAACGTGGCCAGATTTTTTTTATGTTAATAAATACCCATGTGGTACTACGGAAATTGCAGAAAGAAGTTTAGTAGTAGGCAAGCCAAATTCTTTTTCGAAACTTTACGCTATATACGAGAAATTTACCTTTCCGGCTGGTGCTGCCAACGGGGATTTTTTAAATATCAATTTGCAACTTCCTGGTACGAATTGATAAATGGAAATTATAATTTTTCCACTACAGCTACTTGAATTCATTGCCAAATAATTATAAATTCGTAATTTAGCTTTATCTTTTAATACCATGGAATGGTAAAATCTACAAAAAATCATAGTAAATTTTGCATTTTTTTATATCAACATAATTTTGAGGAGTACTATTCTGTAGGCTGACTGTATAATATGTTCATGAAAAATTATAATTTTACATTGCTTCAAATTTCACTATTTTCAATGCAAATTTTACAAACAACGCGAATGGCGCCGTGTTGTAGTTAAAACATACTAATTTATTCACGTTTTCTATCATATTACATTGTTTTTTTTCTCAGTGCATGAGTAACGGGATTGTGCTATTCTGATTATTGTCAATTATATTTTCTTAAAGTTAGCGCGGATAGTTGGATAAGTTTCTTTTGGTAGTGCTTTGCGTCTTAGGATTCTCAGGGTAGTGTTAGGATGGTTGTCTACTTTGTTGAGCAGTTTGAGTGCTTTTTCACGTACGAATATGTCAACAGGTTCTATTCTGAGGTCCTTGTATGTGTCCGTATTTCTAACATACCATGGGATTCCGAAGATTTGCCGAATGCTTTTATTTTAGATGGATTGTAGTGCCTTTTTGTTGGTCTCTGTCGTCTGGTAGAAGGCTGTAGTACCATACAGTAGCGTCGGTCGTATTATTTGTTTGTAGATCAGCAGACGGTTCTTGATGTTGAGTTTCTTGGCCTTAACCTCCTGGATTCCAGAATTTTTTTTTCCGCTATCTATCAAAAGTTAAGTTTTATGGTACATTAGGTGTCGGTGAATGTCCAAAAAAATAAATAAAAAAATAGAACTACTAAAATATAGATTTTGCTTATGTCATATATATAAGACTGCGGTTTTCAGTTCATAACTTGAATTGATACTTACGTCATATGTATATGACACTAGAACTTGATTCCAAATCAAAACGCAAGAATAATAATGAAATAATAAGTATTTATTCGTTAGATATGGGGTCTTACATGTTCCAGTCAGTGTAAATAAGTAGTTAGCATTGATTAGTATTTAAATACGTAACACAAATTAGTTTTGGTATATAAATTTCTCACCGATGCAACAAAACGTAAAAAACTAGCCCTGGAAGGAGCTTCTTACTAACAGCCAATAATCAGTGGCGGATCCAGAGACGATTCTTGGGGGGGAAAATTGAATTTATCCTTCGATTTGGGGTTCAAACTTATTATTGCGAGAGAAATACAGTACAAATTATGAAACAAAAATTATCAATTCCAATTTTTAGGTAAACAAAGTGGTTATATTCGAAAGGTCAACCATATGCATGCATTACAGAGTGGCTCATTTTATTAGAAATTCAAACAGAAAAATGCTTTTACATTGCGTGTTTCATAACGCTAAACGATGGCTGCCAAGTTTTGCGAATCTTTCAATGACTTCTTCGGCGGTGATTTCGATGTCATGATGCGTATGAAGCAACGCTAATCCAACTAGTCTTTCTTGAAGCATGGTCGTCCTAAGCCATGTTTTAATGCGGCGAAGATAAGAGAAAGATCGTCCAGAGCTCGCGTTTGTTACGGGAAGTGTACATAATACTTGGAGATAGGTGTGGATTGTTGGGAATATGTCGACATCACATTTTCTTAATGTTTCCAGTGCAAAAGTTGGAATTTCGCTGCCTTCAATTTTTTGTTGCTGCTGCCAGTGGCATTGCCAGTAGCTCAATTCACCTTTGAATTTCAATTTTTGTACGCTTTTGTCATCATCCAGAAGATTCCCGAATCTTTCTATCAAGCATCCGATTAGATCATCGATTTCGTTTTCTTTTAAAAGACTTGCTTTTTCTGGGAGCAACACACTCAATTGGTAACCATCCAAAACTTCTTGTGAAAAACGAGCTTCCAAATCTTCTTTGATGGTATCCAGCAGAGGTATGTAGACAGAGACCCTGTAGTAATCTTCGCAAGTTTTCACATCGTAATTTTCGCGTTTCGTTTGCCAACCACATGTTCTCGGTTTCGCTTCGTCTACATCGAGTTTTTCCGCCATTTTCTTGGCATCTGAATAAATCAGTCGGAATATTTCATCAACTTTTTCCCAACGTGGCAAGCAACGTCCTAATCATTTTTGATGCCTTCGCCAAATCTATTGCTTCCTTCTGAAGAACTACGCTAGGCGAATGGGTGAGCGATAGAATGTCGCTAAGACAGAAGAGCCCGACGATAAATTCGAACTTCTACAAAGCCGATATGAGAATTGTTGCTTTGCCTGCTGTTTCTCTGTTCTTCCACTCACTGATTTTTGACAGAGCTTCGATGATCAACGGTAACTTCGCAACAAATTGAAGGACAGCATCGTGTCTCTCTACCCATCTTGTTTCACACAACTGGACAATTTTTTCACCAAGTATCTTTGCTAATACAGTCACACGTTTTGGAAATGAGTTCTTAAAGAATTTGTCGACTTCTCGTATGGCACTGGCAACGTTTTCGATTAATCGTACTTTCACTGACTTTGAAATAGTGTTGTTGAGTTTGTGCGAGAAACACGGAGTCATGACAGCATTTTTTGCTTCTTTCCAAATTTCGTTGACTGCTCCGATATCTGACAGCATGACCGCACATCCATCAGTCCCTATCGAAGCGCATTTGTCCATTCGGAGATTCATTTTCTTCATGTCTCCAAGAACAAGCCCCCCGATGGCAGATCCAGTTAGAGACAATTCTTCGTCGGTTCGGTCATTTTTTCCAGCAGTTCTGTAAGCCATTAATCCATCTTTATCCTCGCTTTCTTCCGGTTCTGTGCCCTCCGCGAGAGTATTCTTCGAAAGTTGACCGAATGCGTCCAAAAAAGATACAAAGTCTTCTCGTATGTATGCTTCGCCAGGAGAAAAATCGACGTATCTGAGTACAACGCTAATCTGTAACGAGAAACATCATTCTTCTGTAAATTTCTGTTCATTTTCTTAGGAACAACCTCTATCCGATAGTTCAGACAATAGGCATCAATTATTATTATTAATAATTGGCAGAATTAAAGTATTACCTGAGCTTTTCCCGACAGATCTGGAGATTCATCGAAAACAATCGTGTAAAACTCAGCACGAGCCACTCGTTGCAAAATTTTGTCCAGTATCTCTGCCCTGCAGCATTCAATTAGTTGGTTCTGAATCGTTTTACTGGTATAGGTCGCTCTTGAAGATGTGGTCCCAAGGTGATGCTCCAGAGTTCTGAATCTCAGCAAAGCCCTGAAATTCCCTTCGTTTTTCACGGGTGTTTTATTTTTTTGAATATCTCCGTCATATCTATGCCCACGAAGTGGAATGTTCTGCTTTCCGCAAAAAATGACCGTGTTCGCAATGGGGATGAGTCGTTTTCTGTTCTCTTGCGTTTCCGAAAGATGGTTTTCGTCGAGAAGATTACGGACGCTTCGTTGTGGATTGTGATAGTTTCTCATGAAGTCCTTCCCAGTTGCCATTGCATTCTTATGGTACATATTTTGAGAATGAATTTCTAACACACCCTTGATCCCAACCAAATTTTTGAAATCAGTCAACGGCTGCGTGACAAGTACCCCAAGCGGAGTATTCCCCCGATAACCTCCTTGATTTCGAGGCGTAAACCATGGACAATATTTGCAGAATAGCCCTTTCTTCACGTCAGATAGTACGAGCCACTCTGCATGAGAATCCAAGTGTTTGGAAGAGACGTAGTGTTTTATTTCTTTGTCAGAAACAACTCTCGACGAAAATGGGAAAGTATAATTTTTTGGAGGAGTCCAGGGATTTTCAAGTAAAATTTTTTTCACGTGATCGTCAATTTTTTGTCCCACAAAATTACCAACATCATTGGAAATGTTTACAGCAATGGTAGAAACTTGCACAATGTCGGAGTTTCTGGACGAAGACGGTGTTTCGCTGCCCAAATTGTCAATGCCTTCATCATGTTTAGGTGAACTGTGCGGCACTGCACGAGGAACCTCGTTTTCTTCTCGATGTACTGTCGCAACATCTTCATCTTCATCTAGTTTTCTTTTTTTCGCAGTTGCAGAGTAAAAGTAGTCCGAGATGGACTTTTGTCGAGATGACTGTAAAATAGGAATTATAAATATAAATTCAAGTTTCAATACTAATCATTCCGTCGGTTTGAAATAATGAGTGTATCTAGGTATAATATGAGAATATGAATTATGAAACGTATAGATCTTAAAAATAAAGAAAATGACGTCGAAAATAATGTCGAATGACTTTTTTTTTCAAAATTCTCATTTTACGAGGTGTGTTCAAAAAACATCGCGAATTTTGTTTTTCTTCAAAAATTATTTATTTATTCATGAATATCTATTTTGTCCCCTTCAAAGTAATCCCCACGAGATATTATACACTTGTGCCAACGGTTTTTCCAATCTTCGAAGCACTTCAAAAAATCATTTTTTTTAATCTTGTTCAGCTTCTCCTTCGATGCCGTCTTTATCTCGTCAAGCGTAGCGTAACGTCGTCCTTTCATGGGCCTCTTCAGTTTAGGAAACAAGAAAAAGTCACAGGGGGCCAGACCTGGGGAATACGGTGGCTGCGGCATCATTAGTGTGTTGTTTTTGGCCAAAAAGTCGCGCACAAGCAACGATGTGTGAGCAGGGGCGTTATCGTGATGCAAAAACCAATTTTTGTTCTCCCACAAATCCGGGCGTTTCTGGCGGATTGCTTCGCGCAAATTGTGCATAACTTGCAGGTAATATTCCTTATTGACCGTTCTTCTCTGTGGCAAGAACTCATGATGCACCACGCCCCTGCAATCGAAGAAAACTGTCAGCAAAACTTTCACATTCGACCGAACTTGGCGCGCTTTTTTCGGTCTTGGTTCATGCGGCAGCTTCCATTGAGATGATTGAGCTTTGGTTTCCACGTCATAACCATAAACCCACGATTCGTCACCAGTTATGACCCTCTGGAGCAAATTTGGTTCGTCGCGGACAGAGTTTAACATCTCATTAGCAATGTTCATGCGTTGCTGTTTTTGGTCGCAATTGAGCAATTTTGGTACGAATTTCGCGGCGACCCGTCTCATGCCCAAATCGTTGATAAAAATCGAATGGCACGAGCCAATCGATATGTTAGGTCCTCAGCAACTTCTCTAACGGTGATTCGACGATTGGCCAATACCATTTTCTCCACTTCATTAAGTATTTCGTCTGTTGCTGAAGTGCTCGGGCGTCCGGCACGCTCTTCCAAGGTAGCTTTCCCGTATGCCACAGTCAACATTCGGAATGCATCCGCGCACTTAATTTCGTTTTTCACACAAAATTTGATACACGTTCTTAACCCGCGAAAATTCAAAATTCGCGATACTTTTTGAACACACCTCGTATATTGAGATTCCTGAAGTTTGTTACGGAACACCAAGTTAAAACACGGATTCTATATGCAAAATTGGCTACTGCTATTGTTGAATGAGCAAACCTAACCTCAATTTTTAATGTAAACACTCGTTTGTATAATGTCAGAAAATTTCACCACGCACAAAAATGAACAGTAAAATCGAAACAACATCGATACTTACCATTTTTTGGCGAGATAAACGGATTTAAATAGTACCAATTGTACTCAAGACTTCGACTCTTTCTCGATTCAGAATTTAGCACTTCCGCTGTGAGTCGCCCAGAAAAGGGTTAAATAAATTTAGGCAGGTCATGGAATGCAATTTATGATAGTATCTTGTTGTGATTTCCATAGCGTATTTGGTGAGAAGAGTGCACTGATCTATACTACACACTGGATAGGTGACGCGTTTAAACTACACGACACCACTAGATGCATTTTGTAAGAGGATCTGCGACATAATGTATGCGTTTTGATTGGCTGACGACTATCAGCTGGCCGAAACCAATGATATGTATGAAAGTGCGGATAGGGTACATGGTTAAAATGACAGGGCTCCAAACGAACTGTTTTGTATGAGGAGCTGACAAATTGCTTTTACTTTTCTAAAAATTAATCATAATTTTCAATTATATATATCATTTCATATCTAATTATAGCATATATATGATACTAATTGAAAAAGCGCCTCTAAATCCGTACTTTATTGAATTGATTTCAATGACACTTCATAAGACGATTCGAATTTCGCGCCATTCACATTTCAGAATGCAAAAATTCCTCACGCAACATGGCGCTCAAAGTGTCCCATCGCTGTTGTAGGCAGAAGCTAGCCGTAGCCTATCCAGTGATAAATAGAGATCAGTGGAAGAGGGTCACTGTTGTATTTTCATTTTTTTTATTGCAGAGAATATTTTTCTAGCAAACAAGTGAAATTTTCAGGTTCTGCGGTTCCAAGAGGGGGGGAAATTTCCCTAATTTACCCCCCCCCCCCGTGGATCCGCCACTGCAATAATACTTCTGAAAATCAAATCAACTTCTCATAAACAATAATCATAAAACAACGTTAAAAAACTTCTTTTAACATTAAAAACTATTTCTTACAAACTGAAAAGATGCCTTTCTATTTTTGATGAAATCTAAGGTGGCAGTTTCTTTTTAGGGTACTACATAAAAATATATTGCATTTAGTGCAAAACGCCGTAGTAGTCTTGGAGCATTTCGGATTGCGGCATCTTTTCTGAGTGTCACTATAATCAACCAAATGTTCGGCCTTATGATATCTTACTACTTCTGTAGATATAGGTTTAATTAACACTTTTCTTTTTTGTGCTTAAGCTCCAATTCTACATGATCGTCAAGACTTTCTGAATCTGATGACAAAGTATTTTCCTCTATTAGACTGGCACCTAATTCCAGTTTGAAAGTGCGTAATTGTGGTATTTTATATTTGTTGACTCCTTTTTCAGCTTCTCTTAGTTTATACAGAAGCCAGGCATTGCTTACTGCAAAATCGAACATATGGGATATAAATCGTACTGTCCATTTTTTGGTTTGTGATCTGGAGGGGCATACAGACAGCATGCGATCAGTCATGTCAACTCCACCCATATATTGATTGTATGATTTGACAATTTCTGGCCTACTTACTAGTTCGTACGTTTTTTTTCCTAGACCATCTACGGTATAGGTCTTCTTTTTCACTTGAGTGAATTGTGGAAAGGAGGATTACTGGTTTGTTATCCAGCCAACGAACTATGTTAACCACTTTGTCAACTCTACAATTTGTTTCGGAATAGCCTCTGGCCTTCTTTGCAAAGACTTTTTCATCAGTGAGCTGGCAGTTTTTAGGAATTCTATTTCTTTGGATGGTGCCAGTGACGTGAAAACCTTTTTGCAGGAATGTGTTAGCTAATTTCACTGTCGTAAAATACCTATCGAAATAAATGTAGTGGCCTCTCACAAGCGTTTTGCAGAGACTGAGAATGCATCTTTCACCAAGTGTATATCCTTCTTGAATTAATTCGGAGCAGGTAGTATCGCCTTGGTAAAGAAGCATGTCTAAGACAATGCCTTGTGGAGTAGCCAATACGAAAATTTTAAGGCCTACAGGATTGGGCTTTCCTGGACAATATTGACGTATTACACATTGGTCACTGAATGGTACAATCATTTCATCGATGCTTAATTGCAAAGACTTTTCTTGTGCGTGACAGCCTCGCAAGACTGATTGGAAGAGTGGAGCTACCTTCCACTGTTTACACTTTCGTTTGCTTTCTTCTAGAACATCATCATCAAACACTACTGACAGGCAGTTTCTTATGTTGAAAAATCTATTTCGTGTCATAGCCTTTTTTATAATTTTAACTCCGTATTTCTGACACCAGAACAACGATATTTTTGGCAAATTGATAGCACTCATTACCATTTGAATTCCGAAAAAGACTTAGTTCTTTGACAGTCAGGCATAAAGTATTGCCTTTTTTTTGGATATGAGTTTTATTTGTAGCAGATACCATTTCCTCTAATATGTCGTCATCAAAATATTGTGTAAAGTAGTCTTGAGGCGTCCATGACTCGGTTTCAACTTTTTTATAGTTGGGTTGGTAAAATGGACGTTCTAAAGGTTCAAACTTACCATTCCATCCATCGGAGGTTGATGTGCTATTCGCTGCCTCACGTATACGCCCACTAGTATTAGTACATCTTCTTCCCCCCCTACGACCAGAAGTGCACGTGCGGCCTCGGCTTCGACCTCGGCTTCGTCCTCTCTCTACTAAAGAAGATTCTAGAGAGACCTCTGATCGTGAGGTTGTTTCTTCATCTGAGGAGCTCGATGATGAAATACTTGATTCTCTGTCTTCTTCAGATCTTGCCGTAAAAGTAATATCGTCATTTTCATCTATATCGGAGAGATCTATGTCCGATTCCTCAAGAAGTTCGCTATAAAAAAGATTATTTTGAGAACCAATGTCATAAATATATGACAAACATCATTTACTGAGTAATTTAAAAAAGCTATCGGAGCCATTCGAAAGAGTGATCGATATCCGCGCGACGTTAGATAAGCTTCAAATGTAGAGCAAATTTGTCGTATAGATTTACATTAAGTTGATGTGAAAAGGGTGAAATGATCCAATTAAAAAAAAGTTTAGCTAATATCATTTACTGATTCAAATGGAAAGAATAGATGAAGATTTGAAGAAATAATGTTTTATTTGATACTTTGGTATGTTACCAATAGGAATCAAGCTAAACGAGTATAGAAAATAAAGTAATTCTATCGCGATTTTCTAATAACTTACCGCGCTTGCCTGAAAGGCGATCCTTTTCCTAGCTGAGCTCGAAAGAAATGCTTATTTGATGTGAATGTCAAACTCAAAATGATGTTTGAATTAGTGTTGTCAGTTCACAAAGCTTAGTAAGCTACCATAAAACGATTAGTTTGGGAGCTTGATCACAGATGTCGTTAGAAACAATTTTTAATTCTCTATGTTATATAGGTATGATCTTGATCTTCCCCTTGCGAAAATACTTCAAAAGTATGTCTATGGAGAGTCGCAGTTTGGTGGTGATGACTCTTGCTTGTCTGGATGAGTATAAAACACAGATATCGCCGGCACATAGGGACTTGTGGACATTCAAAGGCAGCCGAGGTAGGTCTGCAGTAAAGATGTTGTACAGTATGGGGGAGATGGGTGATGCTTGTGGGGCTCCAGCTTGAATTGGCCGCATGGTTGAGAGGTGGTTGTCAATTTTGACACGAAATGATCTGCCTTTTAGAAAGGAGCCAATGATTTGGATAAGCTGCAGTGGCATTTGGGATTCATGCATTTTGTAAATAAGTCCTGCATGCCAGACTTTATCGAAGGCTTTGGCTATGTCAAACATAACCAAATCCGTTGATTTCCTGCGGTTTAGCCCTATTCTGATGTGTTGGACCACCCTAGTAAGCTGGAATTCTGTGGAGTGTAATGGTTTGAAGCCAAATTGTTCTTCTGGAAGTATTTCTTTTTCGGTAACAACCACAGTTAGTTGATTTAGTAGCACCCGCTCTACTATTTTCGACAGAGAGGGTAATAGGCTAATGGGTCGCCAGTTTTGTGGGAACATGAGGTTTTTACCAGGTTTTGGAAGAACAATAACTATTGCCAATTTCCATATTTTGGAGTATTTTTGCAAGCGGAAAATTTCGTTAATTATCGCTGCTATTGCATCGAAAATATTATCCGGGAGCCATTTTAACATGGTGTTTGATATTAAATCAAATCCCGGGGCTTTCCGTCTGTCCAGTTGTTGTATGGTGTCTTTAACCTCTTGAAGACAGTTGCTTTGTATTAGATCGGAGTCTGTAATGTCTGACCTCATGAGCCAGTTGGTCAACCGATTGACTTGGTCTACGTGTTCGTCAAGGTCCTCCTCATCGGATGAATTTTCACAGAACTGTTGTTCTGAAGTATCTGCGAAGGCCTCCGCCTTACCAGAACTGTCGAATTTGATACCGTAAGGGCCATGAATTGGTGGTATTATAAGTTTGTTTTTAACACGAAAGTATTTGGAAACCCTCCAGAAAGCATCGCTCCCAGGCTCCAGACTTTGCAAGAAGCTCTCCCATTGTTCATTGCGGAATTTTGATATCCGATCACGTATTTTGTTCGTAATTTGATTTGCTTCCTGGCGTAATCTAGGATCACCTGTGTTTCTAGCCCTTCTCCAAACTCGATTCCTCCTCCTTATTCAATATTTGATGTCGTTAGGGAGTTCATAGGGGTTCGCCACCCTTGTCAGAGTTGTGACTGTGTTGTCCTCTTTTGCCTGTATTATTTCGTCTGTGATTTCTTCTATCATTTTTTCTGTGTCGCTGGCTGTTTCAGGTGTTTGAATAATGGTTTCTTTAGCCAGTGCGACTTGGAAAGCTTGCCAATCAGTTTTCTTCTTTACTTGTAGGGGTTCGTCTATGTATACTCCTCCTATTAAGAAGAGCACCGGTTTGTGATCGGATGAAAGTTCGTCGAGGACTTCGATGCGTAACTCGTGTTCAAAGGTACGTGATATACCAATATCGAGAGGATAACTGTTTCGGTAGCCGTAATGTGTTGGTTCGTTGGGGATATGCAGGCTTAGTGGATTATCTGTGATGAATCGGTTTAACTCAGTCCCAGCACGATTGCTTCTCACAGCTCCCCAGCTTCGGTGATAGGCATTGAAGTCTCCGGCAAGGAGTATGGGATCCTGAAAGTCCAGAAGTTTTTTAATATCTTCAATGAGCGTAGCTGCCTTTGGGCGGCTGTATACTGAGACTACCATGAATTCAAAAGAATCCGTCCGCACTTGAATTGCAGTAGCTTCTAGTGTTTGTAACGTAGGTGTCGATACGAGATTATGGTTCACATTCCTTCTCACAAGGATGGCCGTTTCGCCTCCTCTGCCTCTTGTTCTGTCATTTCTGTACAGAAAATAGTTAGGGAAGCGTAGGCGGTTTCCAGGCTTCAGAAAGGTTTCCTGGATGAGAATGATGTCAAACTTATAATCAAATATAAGTTGAGTCAACTCACCAGTCTTATGAAGCAGGTAACTCGCATTCCATGTGAGAATGGTTAAATGATCCATAAAGCTCATTATTGTTTCTTTGTCAGTGTGCTGTTGAAACTGTTTTGTGATGCAAACATTCCCTGGATCATTTTCGCCATCATGTCTTGCATCATGGTTTGGAATTGTGTTTGCATGGTGGCAAAGAGTGTGTCCATGTTTAATTTGTGTTTAGTGGAGTGTTTGCTTGTTTTTGTTTTTGTGTGTTTTTATTTTGTTGTTGTGTAGATGTTGTGGTGGTTTTGTTGTTATTAGCATTATATTATTGTTGTTGTGTAGATGTTGTGGTGGTTTTGTTATTATTAGCAGCTGCAACTTGTGCGAACGATTTCCTGACATTCACTGGGTTCCGAGGATATCCACCATAGTTGGCTGGATGTTCTCCACCACAGTTCACACATTTTGGCTTTTCCTCTGCTTTTTTAACGCATTTGGGAAAATGGTGGAGCCCATCGCATTTAATACAACGGGCCTGAGCGTGACAATTTCTGGAGGGGTGTCCAAACTGCTGACAGTTGTGGCACATAACTTGTCCTGTACGGGGGCGTTGCGCTTCAACAGTGCATATGGGGTGACATATTGCCCTTATATTATATATGTCAGTCTCGCTTTTGGGAAGGAGGACTTTCACCAACTTGGATGGCCCATCTCGTAACTTTATATAGTGGATTTCAATGGGGTTAAATCCTTGGCACTCCAGATCTTCTTTAATTTCGTCAATCGGTAGTCCATACAGACCCCTGATTACTACATTTAGATTCCTTTCTTCAGGAAGGATATACGTTTGGTATTGTATCGTCATTTCTGTCAAGTATCTTGTAAGTTTCCTGTGGTCTTGTGGTGTCTCTGGAACTATCTGGATGCCCAAGTAGACCCTTTTGGCGGATTCGTGTTTTATTCCGAGGTCTTTCATGTCCTTTAGGACCTGGGTCCACTTTTCAGGCTCTCGGAGGTTGACAGGTACCGTTGTCCGTTTCTTGTCGTCTGGGGATTTGGATGTTGTGGGCGCTGTGGGAGTTGTCTTCTTTTTTGGTGGGATGGCCAGCTCTGGTAGAGCCATTGAGGGACCCGGCGGTGGCAGAGCAGGAAATTCCTCATCCTCCTCAGCAGAGTCTTCCTGCATCGACTCATTTTCTTCTTCTTCTTGGATTGCTTCCTCTTCCATCGCTTCTTCTTCTGAAGAAGGAGGAGAGGGCGGCGGGCCCTCTGATGAGGAAGATGAAGACTCCACTTTTTTCTTTTTGGTTTTCTTTTTTGATTTAGCCAGCGCCAAATCCCTCAATTGCTCCATGAGCTCTTTGTTAACTCGGCGCTGTTCTGCCAGCTCTGAGTTAACCTCTATCAATTGCTGTTGAGCCTGCCTCAACTGCTCTATGACTTCATTAAACTGTGCCTGCACAGCATGCGAAGTTTACAATTGCCCAATCAGCAGAGCGATCTGCTGATCTTTGTACATTGTGGATATGTCTGTCATATCCACAATCCGCCTAAGCCAAACTCACACACTAAGAAATTTATCCAACTATTTTCACAATTTCCATTCGAATCAACAACAATAATCAAAACAACACGCTTTCGCAAACAAGGAAAGCAAATATCACTCACCCAGAAGAATCCGTGCCTTTTTGCCAGCTTGTTCTTTTCCTGGTAGTTGAGAATCTTCTCTCCTGCTCGCACTTTCACTGTTCATTCATTAACTAACTATTTTCACTCACTAACTGACGACTTCGACTTTGAATGTCCGCAACGATGCACGGCTTCCACAAGACTGTCATGATAAGGTTAAATCACCCTTCGTATTTCTTATTCTGTGGGCCGACATGTGTAAGCGTGTTAGGCCCAATTGTGGATCATGTGATTATAAGTGGCACAGGTGCCTAATGTTTTTGTGAACTCTGCAGGGGGTATCCAATTTTTGCATACGCTACAAAGCTTTGAAGTGCGGAATCGATGATCTTTATGATGGTATCCTAGCAACTGAAGCCTATTTAGCACTAAGCTAGGATTTCAGTCGAGTAGCAAGTAAAATACTCGCTACTATCCAAAAATCCAACCAAATGGATCGACTTGACTAAGCTGATTGCTTATCTGGCATGTTTAGTTACTAAATTACTCGATACTCGACTAAAACACTAGGATATCGCTAAGTAGACGTAATTTGGGAGTCTTATCGCTATTTGGTTACGCTGACATGGAATAGCCTGGAACTTCTGCAATGACAAAAAGCGCGTAACTTAACTCCAGTGCAGTCGATAGCAATGACTCGAAGCATGGTGAGGAGGCAAATGCAATCCAACAACTGTTAGTCATTAAAAAACTTGATGCAAACCCTGATGACTTTCTAGTCATCCCCTGCCACATGATCTCAGCAGGATTCAATGGTAGTTATGTAATGATTTTTCTCATTCGTTTAAGATCCCGCGAAGGAAGTTTAAACCGACCATCGGCTTTAGACGTGAAGCCTCGCTAAGTGACAACGGACTATACCTTACAGGTCTGCTTCAGGCAACCTTAGCCTACTCCGAGGTGGCTGCTTGCAGGCTAGTGCTATATTCAACGAGAAAGTTTAAAGTCAATTACAGTAGTATATAAATATATTCTAAACAGTATAAATTTGAAGGAAACCACACACAATTATATAAATTAATTAAGTCTTACCGATTTTTTCATAAAAAAATTAAATTTTATTTTTCGACCATTCATGACAGAGGTTCATTAAAACTAAAACTAGATTCTAAGTTCTAACTTATGCTAAAAACTGCCACTGGTACGTTGACATAGAATCAGCACATTCCTGATGATCAAATATGAGACAGGTGCCTAGACATGGTGTCATCATGATTTCTTGTCTCATGGCCAGGTGAGGTGTTTGTTGACTGGCATGTGGCTGGATCGCGCTACATTTTTAGACTAGTAGATTGTTACCTTAACTCTTTCCCCCTTGAGTACGTTCGTCATCGAACGTTAGAAAAAGGGCAGGTTGTACATGTCGTTGTTGCTTCGCAATTCAGTACCGATCCGGAATTACTCGTCGGGATGGCAGGTATAGAATCGGCTACCCTGGTCGTCGTATTCGTAATCTGAAATCTTGAAAAGCGGCAATTATACGTATCAATATCCCGTGATTGGCGATCTGGTAAGTTGTTTTTTTCGATCCTTAACGTCTCGATTTGCTTGGTGTTATTTATGGTCAACTCCCTCATCAACTCCAAGGAGAGTATGTCCTCTAGTGCATTATGGCCAGTGTACGCGTTGATCAGCGGTGATAAGATTTCCACAGTCTGGTATTCATTAGCAGCGTATCTTTGATTCTTTATTGTAATTGAAGAGTTTCTTAACATAATCAGGTAAGATCTTTTCAGTTCATGGGTGTTTTGATCAACCTCGATGATACCTTTGAATTCGTTTATGAACAGCTCGCCTGATTCGATTTCTTCCACCGATGGTAGGTGATGCACTCACTTTTGCACATCGCGGTTCTACTTCTAAACAAATGAGGTAACGTTGCGATTCCCAAATATCCCTAACCTTAGAAAATAAAATCGGATCATCCGCTAACAGTATTATTGGGGAGTATCAAGGTGGTTTTAGGGAAGGTAGATCAACAAAAAACCAGTTGTTCACAGTCAAGCAATTACTTGAAAAATGCTGGGAGTTCAACATAGACATACACCAAATTTTCGTTGACTTCAAGCAAGCATACGACAGTATTGATCGTAACGTACTGTACCAAATAATGCTTGGTTTTGGCATCCCAGCCAAATTAGAAAAGGACAATGACGTCGACAACCTCCCAAGTCCGCATCCATAACCAACTCACCGATGCCTTTGACACAAATATCGGACTAAAGCAGGGAGATGGGCTAGCCTCATTGCTATTTAATTGGGCTCTGGAGTACGTCATACGGAAGCTACCTGTTGATACACGAGGTACATTAGTATACAAGTCGAGCCAGGTAGCCGCCTATGCGGACGACGTCGATATTCTGTCACAGTCACTAACAACTGGCAAAGAACTCTTCCTGAAACTTGACAGCGAAGCAAAACTAGTAGGGCTACAAATCAATGAAAATAAAACAAATCTTATGACGTAGTCAAGGACAAATACCCTAATACACAAAATATCACACTTGGCGAATACAGTATCGAAAATGTTAGCGAGTTCGTGTATTTAGGCGCCAAAATAACGAAAACGGGCGATGAAAGAGACGAAACACGCCGAAGAATACAGCTCGAAAATAAAATATTTTCTTCAGTATTGACGATCTTGAAGACCAGCTGCATACTCAGGAAAACAAAGCTCCAAGTATACAAATCTGCGATAAGCCCTGTGTTATGCTATGGGTGTGAAACATGGACCCTAACCCAGACATCCGCAAATATATTGAACGCCTTTGAGCGACGGGTCCTGAGGTGAATAATCGGAGCGAAACTAGACGGGGACCAATGGCGAATTTGATACAACCATGAGCTGTATGAAATTTTCGACGAACCGGAGGTCTCAGTGATTGTAAGACTGCGGAAGCTGCAATGTGTACTCAAAAAGGTATTCATTGGGGGAACCGATAGCTGGAGACCAGTGGGAAAACCGAGGAAACCCTGATCTGACTCAGTCGATGAAGACAGTTCATCGCTGCATGGATTTTGAAATTGGAGGACGTCGTCGATGGACCGAGATAGTTGGATGCGCTATTTGCAGGAAGCGAAGGCCCGAGAGGGGCTGTAGTGCTAAGAAGAAGAAGAAAAAATTTTCTCGATTAACTGTGTTCCAACCACAAACCAGTCCTTTTTTTTAAATGCTACCATTCCCTACTATCTCCCCATCACTCATTCATCGTCGCACAACGCTCGTGCGATCTGCACTTCACACGTCGTCAATTCGTACGTGTGCCTTAAAGCAATGCTAAAGCATTGGTATAAGGGGCACACCAAATGCTGTGAAGAACTCCTTTCCTGCTAGTCAAGTCCGATTCGTGAAATGTTTGCAGAGATAAAAAAAATATTATAATACGATACAGTAAAAAAAACTCTGAGTTTATAAAAACTAGCTGTCTTTAAGTATCTCGACGTTACGGTCTAAAATGCCCTGAGATACTGCATTTTCAATCCTCCGGACTTATCATTATTTGAACTTATTATATATTTTCTTAAAAATCAATAAAGAGTTTACGTTTTTCACTGTTTCTGGAAGATTGTTGTCTATACGCAGAGCACCATTCGTGCCATTGTGCTTTAGTCGATCAGTTCTAGCGTAAGGTATTACAAAATTGTTGGCATTTCTTGAACTCCTCATAGAAAACATTATTATTGCTCCTCTTATGCAGGAAAAGAAAATTACAAACTGGAAAGCGTTTAAAGTCGCATTGGCCAACAAAACTAATTTTCAATCACCTGAAACAGCCGGCGACATCGACAACTTCATTGAGAATGTAACTCGAAAATTTCACTGGCAAAAGAAGACCAGACAGTCATATCTCCGGAAGGGAAACGAGTCCCTACAAACTCTCTCAAAACATCAAACAGCTGATAAGGAGAAGGAATCAAGGTCGGAGGAGAGCTAGGTTTACTGGTGACCCTACGCTGCGCATAAACGCTACTTGGATGACAAATGAAATCCGTGATAAGATAATGGTATTCCGAAACGAGCAATGGGAGAGATTTTTGCAGAGTATTGACCCTGGGCGTGGTGGTTTCTGGAGATTGTCCTAATATTTTCTGACAAACAGTAAAATTGTGGTACCAAACGGGCTGCAATTCTATGATGCAGGTAAAGCTGAAGCATTTCCAAACTCTCCGGAAACGCAATTCCGTGAAAATTCTTCAGACGGGGAGGACTTAGAAAGTGAGGTAAGAATGAATCTTCTGTTAACAGACTCCTGAGAGATAACATTCAACATGAAGACAGGATTGAACTAACAAACTTAGACGAAATCAAAAACATTATACAAACACGCAATAAACATAAAACACCTGGACACAATGATTTCTTGGCTACCAGACAATATTTTGCAAACACTTACTGATATTATGAATGCAATATTTCGTTTGCGAAAGTTTCCCAAAATATGAAAATCAGCGGTTATTATTGTTTTTCCCAAACCTCAAAAGGGCCCACAATTTCCATAAAACTGGAAACCCATAACTCTCCTCTCATTGCGGTCAAAAATAGCGGATAGGGTGATTCTGCAGCGACTTAATGAGGTTTTATCTGACAAAGATATTAAACTGGAAGAACAATATGGCTTCAAAGCTAAAAACTCTACTGAACTCTGTATTAATCGAGCCGTCACAGAATTAAACTACTCGAAAGCCTTTCTACCTCCTCGGAATTTTGTGGCAGATTTGGAAAAAATATGTAATTGATTTTATTTGCAAACATATTTTTGTAGAATACTTTTTCGTTTTATTAATCTTATCAGATGTTATTTTGTATCACTTTTCCTTTATATTAAAATTTAAATGTCTCCCTTTAATTTTATTCGTCATGAGATTTAACTTGGGTGTACAACTTAATAACCGTAATGTTTTAGCGAAATTTGATGCTTTATTGTGGAAAAATCTTACAATATATTTTATTCGAAGTATTGTTCATCGGAACCTACAACATTTTCCCATCTTTCAGGCAATTTATGAATTCCATCCCAAATAATTGCGCCGGCTTGGCGGCCAAAAACGAATCTATCCTATTTCGGATGCCTTGCTCTAATGTGAAGCGTATTCCGGTGAGTTTTGCATCGAGCGAAATAAATGAAAGTCAGACGGAGCAAGGTCCGGACTATAAGGCGGGTGGGCCAAAACTTCTCATCCACTATTTTCCGAATAGTTTTTCACGCTCGCAACATGTGGCCGAGCGTTGTCATGATGAAAAATTATAGCCTCATGCCTGGTCGCATATTCCGGGCGTTTTTCGATAATGGCAGACTTCAAACGTATTGATTGTGTTTGGTACAAGTCACCTGTGATTATCTGGCCCGATTTCAACAACTTATAATATAACGGCCCCTTCTGATCCCACCAAATACACTGCATAATCTTGGCGACATGGATATTTGGCTTCGCCGTTGATTGGTTGGCCTGTTGGCCGGGCTTCACATATAACTTTTTGCGCTTGGGATTGTCATAATGGATCCATTTTTCATCCCCAGCCACGATCTGATGCAAAAATGATTTCTTTTTATGGCGCTCGAACAGCATTTCAGACATACAGAAGCGCCGTTCAACGTCTCTCGGTTTCAAGTCATAGGGGACCCGATTACCTCGCTTTTGAATGTATTTGGCGGCTTTCAAACGTTTCAAAATGGCTTGCTGAGTCACTCTCAATAATTTGGCAAGTTCGTCTTGTGTTTGACACGAATCCTCATCGAGTAGCGTCTCCAATTCTTCGTCTTCAAAGTTTTTTGGCTGTCCTGGGCGTTTTTTGTCTTTGATGTCAAAATCGCCACTATTAAAGCGTTGAAACCATTCAAACACTGTGTTTTTGCTAAAACATCGTCGCCATAAACTTCTACAAACAAATGACGACTTTCCGCAGCAGTTTTCTTTGCAAAAAAATGACCAAACAGTACCTCCCACAAATGCTGACGTTTTCTCCAATATATATAAAGTTCGAGCTTTCACGATATTTGTTAGTACGGACATCTAGCGTCAAATTCCGGCTATTAAGTTGTACACCCACAATTTAAATTTTCGTTTCTTTACTATACTTAAAATTTCTTCACTTTACTTAAATTTCGTCACCCCATTTAAATCTTCTGTACCTCATGTAACTTTCTTTACTACATTCCATTTAATACCGTTCAATTTTTCTACTTTAATTACATTCTGTTTTAAAAATTTCCAATCTGCATGAAAAATTCCGGGTTTGAGTAACGCTGATGTAATACTTCTCAACGGTGTATTACATTGCGGAAGAGAAGGGAACAGAGCTGATGGAATCCACTGGGGCGTTTCATCGTATGCACGGGATGGATGAAAGAAAGACAAGTTTGGGAACGGATCAAGGGGTCTGCTCAGATCGTGACACAGCGTGGATGCCGCGGAAAAAAAGCTAGTTGAAAGTGGCGGCATTTCGTCTCTTGAGGAACATTTTGAGGTTCTCAGAGATTTATGTTTGATAATCACCCTGATAATTACCCAAAAATAAAAAGGGTGAAGTGCTCAATCTGTCTGTTTTTACCGCGAACACGTGTTGAATCCTCTAGAAATCCGCTAACTTTGTGTACATCAGCGATTCGTGAAATTTGCATGCCGAAAAATTTCCCCGAGGCAAATGGCAGCGTCGAAGTGGAAAAGTCTCACGCAGCAGTGAACCGTCTACGAATTTCCGTCCAACAGGAGTTACTGCTGCAAGTTCTCACGAGTTTCGGGGAAAATTTCGAGGCTCCATTTTTGTTGAATTGAACATTTTTTCGAATACCAACATCGGGTGGAGTGAAAAGACCAGTTGCTCGTGCAACTGTTAAAATTTCGGATTTCCCATTCACCGGTAGCAAGGATTCTAAGTGGTGTCTTGCGACGAAAAGTTTTCTTCTGACGACATTTTGAGAATAAACCGTGATGAGAGTGAATCCAATTTTGAATGTAGAAAAGGCGCGGTTTCTTGATTCCTTAATGGAAAACGAGTAAATAGGCATGTGAGCAAATATTGCCCTCAAACCCAAAGATTTTACACTTTGCTACGAATTGATATGCTGATTGAGTGCTATTATTTTATTACTGGTGCCGACCGTCAGTTTTCGAACGTACTTATGAATGCACTGCTCAAACGTTGTGCTTAGAGGCGTTTTCTTACCCCTTTCATTGGCGGGACAATTGTCCACACAAGCCATACTGGCTTTGTTAAACTTAGCAACTAGCGCAGCACAAGCGGATAGGCAAGTTTTTCGTCGATAGTTCAACAACACAACATGCTTAATTAAAGTGCGGGGTACAAATATTCGGCTAGTGAATTTTATCACATTTTCGTTGTGGATTGCATTGTTGCGTGCATTGGTATCGCCCCGATCGGAGTTATTTAAAGAGCTATTACGGTTTGATATAGTATCAACTAAAGTGCATATAATTATTAACGTAAAATTTATATTATGTGTCCATGAAGTTTAACAAACACCACATCACCAGCGGGCGCCCAACGAGGATGTTGGTGAGTACCTGGTTTTTTCTCTTAAATTTTCTAATTGATGATTTTTATAATTGATTACAATTTTTATAATTGATTTATTCTTTTTTATGTTTTTTTTTAAATTTGATTACAATTTTTATATGGGAGTAAATTTTAGAGTTGATTAATTTTTTTTTCTATGTATTTGATTGAAATTTCTATATTGTTATTGATTTTTTTTATTTTAGATGTTTTTTTTATATATTTTATTATATTTTCTTAAAACTTGCGCCAAAGCAGGCACAGCAAAAGTAATTGCTGTAGATTGCCCGAACATAGTGGATTATGCACGACAGGTTGTCATTGACAATAAATTAACAGACGTGATAACTGCTTTCAAAGTAAAAAACAGGAATTGTAAGAATACAATGATTTGTTAAATAGTCAAATCCGATCTTTCCATTCCGTCAAATCTGACCAGGTATAGGACCTGTAACGATGGAAGGCTTTCCGGATAATATGGGCTAGTCACCGGGCACACTCCACCGTTTTGTTGTTTTCCGGCGCTCTTGCCGGGTAGAGTGGCGAAATGCATCAATTCAATATGCCACTGCAGCTCACTCAAATTATTGGCTCCTTCTTGGAAGACAGAATATTCCATGTCAGAATTGACGAACAACTCTCAAGCCTGAGAGTCTGGAGTTCCTTAAGGCTCAGCCATCTCACCGGTCCTGTACAATATATTTACTGCAGATTTTCCCACTCTGCCTCCAAAAGTAAAACTGCCACTCTACACTGATGATGCCTGTATATTTAATACAGCACGATAAGCAAGAGTCATCACTTTAAACTTGCAACAGTCAACAAATATTTTATGTGAATACTTTTGTAAATGCAAAATTAAGATTAATTCTGACAAAACACAGGCCCTTTTCATCACAAGAAAAAAACTCCATAGAAACTTACCATTGACAATGAAACAATAGACTGGACACCAACAGTCAAATATCTTGGGCTTACATTCGACAGAAGCCTCACATGGAAACAACACATGCAAAACAAATGAAGACACTGTATTGGACTTCTCTCCTCTCTATACCCACTCATTAAATCCAAAAGACTTAGCCTTAAAAACTGATTGCTCATATACAAACGAATTATATGACCGATGCTACTATACGGTAGTTCTGCTTTCTACCAGATGACTAAGACTAACAAAAAATACTCCAGTCCTTCCAAAATAGAATTATTCGAAAGATCTTAAGGATTCCATAGTACATTAGAAACACTGACATATACAAGGACTTAAGACTCGAGACGGTTGAAAAATACGTACGTGACAAGGCACTGAAACTCTTTGACACAATCGACAGCCATACTAATAGTACCCTGACATTCCTTTGAACTGCACGGAACGGGGATGGCTTAAGATTCCCAACTATATGCTAAATAACTCTGAAAATTTTATTTCTCAAAATCATTGATTGGATTGAAGCTGGCTCAGGAAGGCAGGTGGGTACTGAAGTACTCACAGATACGAGGGAGTTAAGGTGCTAAATCGCACTAACTCAACACTCCCCCCAACACATTCCGCCACCACCCCAAACGTTCAACTCAGACAAACATCAAATTATTACCTCATAGCTATAGATACAGCGATAGAATATTGCCGAATAAATTTCTAAGTTACACTGAAAAAACCAACACAAGTACCACTATTACATCGCAAGTACGTAGATTAAATTTACACAATACTGAATTTTGCTTACTTTGCAAGAATATTTTCACTTTTTTGGTCGGAAGGCTTTTGAGACACTCAAAACGCCATGAAACTTTGACAAAATGCTAACTAAGTGACAATAATGGTGTTTTTTGCCCAAACCATTAGATGGCGCTGATAAAAAATATAATCATTCTACCTCGCCGGATCATTTGTACAACTTTCCCTCTATAGGAGAACAAATTATAAATAATCAAATAGACTTTACGTAATTAGACCAAATAAAAATAGCTTAGATTGTGATTATTATAATAGACTTTAATTGCCTGATGATGCCCGTATAAGGTGAAACGCGTTGCATAAAAACTCTGCAATAAAAATATTAACAAGTGTCACATAATCATATTTTCAATTTAGTCAGACCAAAGATATTCGGTAGATGGTGGACAAATCCTATAAGTTATATTAAATATCCTGGCCCTGCATCAAGAACAAGCTGCACTGGAGTTATCGAGCAATATCTCTATCTGTTGAGACAACACCTCCAGCTTCCAACAATGTTGTTTCAACCGTTCCAGATTTCAACGTTGAGAAAAAAGGTCCTGGTATCGCATTCGAGTCCAATGGATAAATACCCGTTGCTCTGAATCCACTCACAGCATTCGCAACGCAAGTGGCTTGACCAATGACTTCACCAACTTGATATCTAGTAAAATTGCGGCTGCTATTATTCCGCATCCACGTTTGCGCTTCTTGGTTAAAGTAGGCTTTAAGCGGCCAAAAAAATTCCTTTCTAAAGGGAGAAGACCATGTGGGCTGTGGCTAGGTAGAAACATAAGAATAATGCCATTATCGTCAGCAACTTGGAGTATCTACGTCGAAGCAATGAGAGGTATTGGCCGTCTAAGGTTAGTAAACACTTTCCAATTGGTTTATGCGGTATGAACTGCCCTTTCAGCCAACGTAAAAAAGGTTTAAATTGATGAACGATGATTTTTTGTTCATATATACATTGGATCCTGCTGGTAGACCATCAGAAATTTCCGGCTTTCTGTTGACACATTTAAAAGTCAACACAACTGATATGAAGCTACCATTTGCACTACAGCTGCGACTAAGGTTACATTCTCCCCTCGTTCTTCCGTATTAAGCAAATGAACGTCCTTATTTCCTTTTGACATTATAACTTTTCCAGGTTTATTTAGAAGCTGCACACCCATTTCATCCGTATTAAATATATGGGAGGCGCTTTTCTAAGAGACCATCACTTTTGCCAGCAAGCCACAAAAGTCTTTGATATCGTCAATATTCATTCCTCTGGCTCTGGAGAGTGAAAGTCCTTCCGCCTGCCGAATTGATAATTCAGGACTCCTCTCTAAAAAAGAGTACAATCAGGCGACTCCAGCCATTGATGTACTTATATTAAGCTTTTCATCTCGAATATTAAGCTTTTCGGCAAATTTGTAGGCAATGGCTCTGACAGTTTTTCCGTCTGGAGCAAATCCAGAGGCTGATAGCCGTTTGATATGTTCCACTAATCATTTTTCATTTGCTTTTCCTAGTACACCTGCAAATTATTTCATTTTGAAATTATGATAAGTGGTAATTCACGGGAAAATAGGTTTTATATCAATTTCAATAAAAACAGTTAAACTTGCCTTGAGACCCAAGGCTGCCTTTCTCCATGTTGCCTGATATCAATCTACGGTTTAATTTTCGAGTTAGTACATGAAAGCGCCGTTGAGCTTTTTTTTACTAATTTCACCCGATTTAACTTTAAGGACCGCCTCGCGGAGTTGAATCTTCGGTCCAAATTGCTCTGCTCATTGCGGTTGACGACCTTTTATATACACGGGGCATTTTTCAGAATGGGCCAGAATTAATGCCTCTGAACAAAATAAAAAAAAATTATTGTTTCATACGTCAATATGGTCCGTCTAATTTGATGGGGAAGGACGCGTCATATACGGCATCTATACCAAAATATGAAGCGGCATCTTTCCTTTTTAGTTGGTATAGATGCCGCATGGCTTTTCAAATAACACAAAATATGTAATAGACTCAAATCTAACCTTATATGTTCACAACGACGACAAGTTATTCCTAAAAGCTGTAATTGCACAAAAAACGAACGGTGCAAATTCACGAAGAAAACAGACGCATTAAAAAACTTTCAAGGGCAAATTTCAGATACGTAGAACTACAATGGCATTTCCCAATTCACCAATTGCACTGGCTAAATGCTGAACACATGACTGCACTGAGATAGTGACATTTGCATACTATATGGAGCTTATGGCGCTGAAGATGGTTTGGGTGAGATTTTGGAGCATGTGCGGCATCTCTCCAGGCGTGACATCTCACCCGAATTTACTCTAGTAATTAATAGTAATTTTTAATCATTTCTAAACGTTGCTGGTTCGTGAACTTTACCATGATGAAAATGTTGACTTTAACTAACGTTTTGGCATTGACAGTTCATTAAAAAAGTTTAAGGGTGCGTTTATATAAAGATACGAAATGTTATGCCCCTAATCCAAAGCCCTATATACAAGGTGTTTTCCAAAATAAACGATACTGAGCTACAAAGTCTGACAATTAAGTAATGAGACTGATTCTATTAACACGTTTCTAGTAAACCTGTGGCCTTTAAATTCCTTTCTCCTTCCCCGGCATTCTTCCTCTCTCCATTGATATATTTACCATCGCCTAGCTTGTTTAGTTCGCCTGCTGTGTCGTGTTGAGTAGAGTGTGTTGGTGGTGCTCGTCACGAAAATTTGCGGCTAATCCATGCAGATCGGCGTTCAACAGTTCAAATGTTGGCCTCGGGACTGGGTATAAGCCGTGAAACAGTCAGACAAATTTTAACCGGCGATTTTGGGCCGAAAAAGTTATGCGTGAAGATGATTCCAAAAAACCAAGTCACCCTCAAATCGGTGGTCAACGGAACCCATTTTGAGTCGATTGCGGACATCCAGGTGGCCGTGACGAGGATACTCGTGGACATCCCAGTCGACGCGTTCCAGAAATGTGACGATGCATGAAAAACGTACTGGAATACAACGATTCCTGCCCAAGGGGATTATTTTGAAGGGGATGGCAGAAATGTAGAATAATTTTTAAATATACGGTGTCCATGGAATCAGTCTCATTACTTAATTGGCACACCTCGTAAAATAAAAATCACAGTACCTTTGTTTTGGTAAATTCGAGTTTATTTATTCAAAATAGTTTCCTCGGGTCTCGATACACTGTTTTGCGGAATCCAAAAGCTTTTCGAAAGAGTGTTTCAGGTCATTGAGCGGAATGTCCATCAGGACATTTGGATGCCCTCTACGGACGCAAAACGTTGTTACGAAATATAAATTAAGCCTTGAAACCATTCCTAGAAGGGAAGGATTCCTTGCACTTCAAAATTTTTTTCGGAAGATTACCAAGGAACCACTTCACGCACTGAAGTACTGGTGGGAAGGATTAAAGTAAGGTTAGGATAACCAATGTAAATCAAGCATTAAGTAATGTTAGGTATTAATTATTAAGCGAAAAAAAATAACTATAGGGTTCAATTGAAACTCAACATAGCAGCAATCAAAGCCAACAGAAATGTATGCCGAAATAAGCACGATTGGTTTCAGAGAACCAACGAAAAAGAAAATGAAGAATGTATAATTTTATTCAGGCCTTTTAAATATGTATTCGCAATTCTTATAATCTGACTGCAGCAACAGCAATACATTCGTCGAGAAATTATTTAGAAGATTTCTCACGCGTCGATAAAATTGTAGTTAAAGAATATAGTCCGATGACTAATTCCAAATCGCATTTATGGCTAGATCTGCATTGCATGTTCGCTCGAATACCGAGATGGGTATTATGAATCGCTGTAGTTTATGTTGGTGAAAAAAATTATTATTGGATATATTAGAATTTGCAAAATCAGACGGTTCTAGCAACAATTTATTGATCGAGAAGTTCTCAATGTTTGATTTAAAACTTCTTGAAACACGATCGTCTCTTTTGACCATTATTCTTCAACATTTGGTGGAGAAAGATCAGAACTGGCTTGCCAAACGATGGTCGAATGCAGCCTACTTAACGTATTGCGAACCTGTGATTGTATTCTCTAGTCCTGGTATGGCATTCCCGACGCAGAAATACAATAGTGAAGATGAATATTTGAGCCATGCGGGGCAAGTTACCTACGCCACTCTAGCTTACAAGAGTTTGATAGATAATAATAAGCTCCCAGTAGAAAATATGGGAAAACAGGAATGAGACATGCCCCAGTATAAAAAAAAATATTTGGGACCTGCCGAACTCCTCATTCAAAAGCCGATTTGCACGCTTGTAATCCAACATCAAAGCATATTGTGGTCGTGCATAAAAACCATCGAATGGCTTTGCATGCTCTACGCTTACCGATTGCCCCGATGAAGAACGTGTCGAACGGCTTAATATGGCTGTGAACGCCCATCATGACTACACCTTGATGGCACTAAAAGGACAAGGAGTTGACCGGCACCTCCTAGGATTGAGATTGATGGCCAAGCAAAACAATCGGTAAGGCTGTTATTGATAATGCAGTACTGTGCACGAAAGGAAGATGGCCACCAAGAATAAAACTGGGTTTGCACCCGAGATAAACGCTGCAAGGTTGAGCAGCCGTGATGAATGTTGTAGCCTTGAACTTGGGTTCTTCAACTCAAGTCAAAGAGCCGTTGGGCCAAGTCGATAAAAGAGCCAGCGACCATGGAAACGGCCTCAACGAAGAACATCTTGCGAATTAACAAGTGGAGATCAACCCACTGGAAGAAGGAAAAAATTGCTCGAGACAACCAGCGTAGTAAATGGAATTAGGCTGCAGCGGCATATTGATTTGAGGTGCGAGGACTTCAACCATTGGCGGGGCCCCCAACGTAGCAAGTAAGAAACTGTGTAAGTGTTAAGACTTGATTATTAATTTAGGAATAATAATTTGCATCAAATATATTGGTTTGAAATTAAATTTCTCAGTTGAAATTTTCGTGTTGTGTGAAGTGTTTCAGCAGTGCTTTTGCGCGTGAAGCGCGTAGTATTGGCGGAAGGCTTGGATTTGGCCTGGAGTGCACAAGGTTCTTTCCCATCGGGGATCTCAAACCGTGTTAGTTCCCTCCAGTTTTTCAGCTCAGTTAGTTCTCTTCAATGAAAATTAGTGGTGTTAGTAGAGTCCTGTGAAAGTAGTGATACGCGGCTCGACGAGCCGAGTAAAGGTCACCAGTGATTATTCTGGTGGAATAACCATTCCGGGGAGCCTCAAGCTCGCCAATTGGCTCCTGGGGCAATTCTAGGGTTGGTGAGTGGCGCTTACCTACCCCGTATCCACGGGCTAGTCGGGACTCCAAGGTCCCCAACACGAATCGCTTGTTGCGCCATCGTATCCATTTTCAACGTAACAGCGTTTTCCTTTCATGGCCGAATGCAATTTCCCGAATAGGTACAAATCACAGAGAGCCATATCAGGCAAATATGGTGAGCGATTGATGGTTGAAATGCTATTTCTAGTCAAAAAATTAGTCACAAGAGTGGATCGATTAGATGGTGCATTATCATGCAATAACTGCCAGCTTCCTCCTTCGCGGTATCCAGGCCGAATATGACGAATGCGATGCAACAAACGCTTCAAAACGCCAAGATAAAAAATTGCATTGACGGTTTAGCCCATTGGCAAGAACTCCTGGAAGACAATTCCCTTAGAATCGTAAAAGCAATTGAGCATCGATTTGATTTTTGACTTCTCCAAACGCGATTTTTTTGGGTGGTGGCTCGTTTTGGGCCTTCCATTTGGCACTTTGATGGTTGGTTTCGGGTTCGTATTGAAAACACCACATTTCATCACCAGTTACAATGTTGTAAAGGAAGTTGTCGTCTTTCACGGCTCTTTAATGATGTCTTGCGAACGTTGTATTCTGAGCAATTTTTGGTCATCAGTTAACTTGTGCGGAACAAAACGTGCAAAGACCTATGTTAATCCCGAACGAAATGTCATAAATCGATGTTTTTGAGATATTCAACTCCGATTCTATGAATTTCAACGATGATTTCGGCTCATTTTTTATAAATTCACGCACAATGTCAATGGAGTTTTCGGTGATCACTGATTTTGGGCAGCCCGTATATTCATCGTCATTTATGTCCTCATGACCATCTCTGAAACGTGTAAACCACTCATAAACTCTGGCACGAGATAGACAATCGTCGCCATAAACTTTTTTAACCAATTCAAATGTCTCGGTAAACATTTTACCGCTCTTAAAACAAAATTTGATATTAGCTCTTTATTCGAAACTCATTTTTGTACCGATGACACAAACATACTGTCACTTTAGACGAAATAACTTCGCTTCCACTGAACCGAATGTCAACAAACTGGAAGTCAGGAAGGGACGTAACTTTTCAACGCACTATCTCATTTATAGATGGCGCCACTAAAAAAAATGTTATGACAAAAGTCTCGTTTATTTTGGAAAGCACCTTGTAATATCAGGTGGATGCTGCGGGAAACCTATAAAGCTTAAGTGCAATTGTTGGGCAAACCTCAAACGAACGGTAAGAAATATAGTTTGTTGTGAATATTAAATTAATGCATTAACTCATCCGCATGAGCAAAATATTTTCTCGAATCCTAAATATTTTTTCTAGCCCGTCATAACAATATGAACTAGGCATTAAATTATTATCATATATGTTTCCCCAGATTTCATGCTGAGCTAATATCACTCGATCTCCATGGATTAGTTGAACAAAATTATGTTCAATTACCGTTCATTCCAGATATGACACAATTACATGGTACAAAATTTGACTTTCACATCTTATGGAATTGGGACTTAATCAAATAGTTCATATTTTTTCCAATGCATAATTCAAATTTAGAATTCAGTAAATTCACATACCAAAAAATTTTGAACAGATCTCAAATATTTGACAATGCCAGCAAGCTGAATTATTACGAAGCTGATCATTCATTTTCCTGCGTTCGCATATGCCTAAAAAACGGTGAAACGCTTCTCTGACATCAACATGTAACACGGATTCGCTAAATACTAACTCATTTAACAAAATTAGCACCTTCGATCGCCGTGGTCTCCAGCACGACAAATTTGTATCATTTTGAACCATTCATTTCGAGAGGTTCATGTGTCTTTTTAATTCTATTAGGCTGCATCTGATTAATGCTAAGTGGCCTTCCACAAATTACCTACGATTACCTTCCCCCCAGTTGACTCGAGGGACTATTGAGGAAACAATGTCACGTTTTCGAGAAACTCGTATGAACTTTGCTGCGCTCAAGTAGCTTCATTGCGACGGACTTTGCCTTCATGAGAGAATTTATGATCAATGTTCAAGTATTTTGGGCGGGAAAATGCGAAGTGAATCTGAGATTATGTTAATTATGCATTATCTTTTACCTGTTTATCTTATTTGTCGGATGATGTCACCTAGCCGGTGTAGGTTAATGCGGTTCTAGTCAAATGAATTTCAGCTGGATTGTAAATCGGAAGCATTTTAATGGCGTATATTTTTTCCAAACCTACCTTTGTAGTATGTAAAAGAATGAAAAATGAGCGCTGAAATTGAAACTCCGTAGCTTACAATACTTATATATACATAAACTGATTACTGTTAAATCATATTTGCTCAATCTTTAACCCTGATTTAGTTTTAGGTGCGATTTTTGGTAAAGGATTGCTCACATCAGCGTGTTGTATTTATTAGAGCATCAAAACACATGTCCCCGTTGGAAATAACATATTTTCATGATACCGATCTTGCAGCGAAAACCTACTATTGATAACTATTCAAAAATGCAGCATCATTCAAGACCATCTGCTTCTTTCAAAACTAGAATTTTCATATTTGCTTGTGAAATAAGAGAAAAGATGCAACACGTGGGCTCCCCTTAGCGTTTCAAATTTAACCTAGATTCTAGCATATGTACTCCAGATCGTAAGGAACCGTTTGCACAGACCTTTCTCGTTAAGTTCTCTGACATCTACAACGATCTTGAAAAGAATTTGCCAATCTTACATACTGACCTCCTCTACATCTGCATATATTCTCATTAGTAAAAATGCCGATGAAGTTCATTCAGTCGAGTATCTCAGCAAATAGATGACTGCTTAATTAATTCCGAAAGTTTGTGTACGAATAATTAAAAAGTCCAACAATGGCATATCGCAGTCGCTTCCACAGGTTACATTCTTTTTTATTTGAGCTTTGAGTAGATTCTAAATACCAAACAAATATTTAACTTATTTTTGGGCAACTTAAATAATCCGCTATTGTTAGTAACGGCACGGCTCGCGACAACATGCTTTTCCATTTTCAGATCTCTGAGTAAATCACGCATTTCGACCAATATCCCATTAATTGTGCAAGTTTGCGGCATACACAGCACTCTTGCTCGCTGACGAATCTGAAGATACATTTGGAATCCTCCAAGATGTTGGGGGGCTTGATAGTAGTTTACCTGTTGTCTTACTTCTATTTGTTGTTATTATGTCTCTCTGTTAATATCATTGACAAATAGATATAAAGGCAGCTGAAGTGGATCAGCGGTAATTTTAAGAGTTAATAATACTTATAGCATAGGAAAACATCGTTAGTATCGTGTTTGGATTGTTTTTAAGAAAGTAAGATTGACTTGCAATAAACGATAAATATTGGAAGAGCTCATTGAAGGCTGACTGCCGTTGAGAATTAAATTACATGATAATTAGTCGCTTGTTATTAGATTTTTCATTCAATGGAAGAATTGATTGAGAGGAGAAAGGACGTTAAAAGAGATCGAGAGCCCTTTTCTGCAAAGACGAATGCAAAGAAACAACCCATTGACTCCTTGAAGCGACATCCGAAAATCGTTCACAAATGTTACTATTGTAAAATCATTTTTGCTTTTTATTTGGGATATTTAATTGGAAAGCCTGAAATTCAGATTTCTTATGAACCGTTCTTTCCATTTATAAAAATTTAGTTAAATTTTTTAGAATATTTAAACTTTAGTCGAAGCTCATCCTCATCAACTGCCAATCGACAAGCACGAAATTCTGAATTTTGTCCTGGAACTATGAGGCATTTTTCTTTGTCTGTATTTTATTTCCAATACGAATTTTTTTTACTTCTTGTTTATTGAATTTGCTGTATTTATATTTTTAAGGTATTTATACTAAAATAAAAAAAACCCTATTGAAATCACGACCCTGTGTCACAGCAGTTTTTCTCAAGACAACTGGAAAGGTCAGAAGTGTTACGAGCGATATACAATAAGCCAACCAAGCACACACATCCATTGTCGTCGAATCATATACCTGACGACCAGTGAGCAAGCGAAAAGACTTCGCAGATCGCTTTACATAAGAAATCACAAATGTTACAAGCGATCTACGATGATGTACATATACGTTCGCGCACCGCCAACCAAGCAGATAACACCATGGTCGTCGAATCATACCTGTATACCGGATGACCAATGAAGAAGCGAAAAGACTTCGCAAATCGCTTTACGTAAGTGATTGAATCGACGAAGACACACACGTTAAGCTTTGGAGAATGCTAACAGCGGGGTAAAACTGGAGAGAGAGCCGAAAGAAAAGCTTTGAAGAAAAGCTCTCCCTCACTCACCAATTCGCCGCAAAAGCTTCACCATCCGAACAAGTGAGACTGAGCGGGGAGGAAAGAGCTTTTCTAAATTGAGAGCAACACGTTTCGGTTACTCAGCATTTTAAGAGTGAATCAAGGCCGAAAGCTTGCTGGAGAACCATTTGAAACCAGCCGAACGAGCCAGTAGCAGTCAGCAGTGGTACGATACTACCACCGTGTCCGAGTGGGCAGTGATAGCGCATTCAGTTTCCAACAAGTAATCAGATCGAGTCATCAGGGCACTAGTGCGTGTTGCAGTTGTTGTAAAGCTGTTGTAGTGGTTCCAGTCCCGAAATTAGTTAGATGGTGAGGTGTTGGCTCAACCCGCGAACCTCCTTCGGCTTGATTGCGTATTACGCTGTGTAGCCATCATCAGCTAATCCTTTCCTACTTTTTCCAGACATCTTCGCAAGGGAAAGTTGCGGCCAGCCGCACGAGGGATTCGTGCCCAGCAAGCCCCTTGGAGTGCAGCAGGAGCCAGGCCTGCGACAGCGTCCCAACGAGGCCCCCGCTTACCAGCGTGTGTATCCCAGTTTACCGAGTGGTAGCCAGAGCGACATCAACGCGGAGCCCAGGTGCACGTCCCCATAGGACACCCCCGAGGAGCCTAGAAGAAGCACCCCGGGAAAACCCCAAGGCAGGTCCTCGACCCATCTCCCGTGAGGAGTACCTTGCCAGGTTGAAGGCACCGCTTGACACCTCAGTCCACGAAAATACACTCGAGCGACGGCGTGGAGGACGTCGGGAGCAGTTGAGGCAGCAGCTCTACGAGTATAGGCGGCTAGCACGCATATCGCTCACCGAAGCAGAGAGGACCAACTTCCAACGGAAGGTTTCCGAGCTGCGGCGTCAAATCAAGACCGAAATCAAGAATCGCTTACCAGCGGCCAAACGAACCAGAACAACTGTAATTAAAAAGGCTAAAATAAACAACAATTAACTTATAACCAGGTGTTTCTTTTGGACGACTCCAAGGGTTTGAGCTAGAAAGGTAAGCTACAGGTGGCGTGGTTGGAAAGTGTTTGCAGGATAAAATCAGGACACCCCGGGAGAGGCCGGGTGGGTCCTGAGGGTTCTACTACACAATTAACATTGGCGCAGCTGGTTTTAGTTTCCAAACAGCTCTAGAACGGCGATTTGCTGTGGAGTAATCAATATAGTACTTGCTAAATTGATGAATTGTTTGGACCTGGAGTCTTTTCCTTACACTCTCAATATCAGCATACTCATCCACGCATCCTGATAGCTCGGGCTTCATACTCTTGGAATATAGCCAAAACCACCTAGTTAGCGCTAAAGGAACTTTAGCTTATTTTCAAAGAGAGGATTGCATTATTATTAAAGTCCGGTACATTGACTTAAAAAAAAGATAATATTGCTGTTAAGTTTGCGCGAATGAATAATAGGAACCAGTTAACAGGAGGAATTCATCAATTAACTCCAGAGAAAAGCAACGGGCTCGTATGACGAAGCGGTAAAGCACTCTCAACCCCAAAAAGAAAGTCTGAATCTTCTTGTTACAGCTAAAACCAACAGGTGAAGCGAGAAACCGAACCCGTTGAATTGGACACAGTCCTTGAATTAGCTGATACGGTTGATAGGTTGCATCCACATCGCGTAGAGCGAATTAGTCAGTTCCGCGAGCAAACGAAGCAATTTAAAGAAGAAATTAAACATTCGGCGGTGTCTCGCTTAACCTGACCAGTTCTTTCGATTTATCGCAATCATTAAAAACACTGATTACGTCCCATGATTGGAATCTATCGTTTGAGGCTAGCGAATCTACAAACGCGTCCATTGATCAGACCACTCATTCTAGTCCTGTTTGTATGACTGCTAAGGGAGCAGGGGTTAAGAACCTTACAGGCAATATGGCCGAGTATGCTAAAGTAGCTAAGTCGATGGGGCAGATGATTCCGTTATTTTCAGGAGCTCCAAGCTCCTCAATAGTTTTAGAACTGCAGACATTTATTGGCTGCAGCAGGCAAGTTTGGAAGTGTCTGGATAGCCAGGAGCAGGTTGCCTTTATGCAGATTTTTACAACTCGCCTTCGAGGAGAAGCTTACCAGCTGATATCGTCGCAGTTTCCGTCAACTCTAGACGCAGCTGAGGAACTTTTAAATCGGGTCTACTTGCTAAGGGAAACCTACCAAGAATTGGTGAGTGGACTCATCTCAGCCAAACAAGGCCCCACAGAGTCAGTATTGTCCTACACATTACGTCTGAGGCAAATACTTAAGCGATGCCAGGAGGCTGCTGTTGTTAAATATGGATCAGAGGCAAGTAAAATCGCGAACGCACAGCTGGAGGATTTTGCTAAGAATGCCTTTAAAAGTGGCGTTAGCAACCCCGACCTTTGTCAGTATTTGTTGACGCTGGAAACGTCTACGTTTGAGGATCTAGTCACTAAGGATCTGAACATGGAAAAATTACAACATGGGGTTTTCCTCCTTCAAGGCAATTCGGCGCAGTTATACCCACAGATACCACAGGTACAACCCACTTTCAGTACTTGGTTACCTAGCCAACATGCGTTTACGCCTCAACAAGTTAGCTATACACCTAATCCATGCGCCGGATCTTTCCAGCTACAGGTAGTAATGGGACCAGACCCAAGCTCTGGCTCAAAGCCATCTAAATTTACAAAGAGTCCGAAAATCACCTGTAACTTATGTCATAAGCGAGGTCACACTTTTGCAGACTGCTACAGTCGCAAAAATACTCCTTATTGTCCAGCATGTAAGGAGTATGGTCACGATCAGAAGGATTGTAAGGCGAGGCCAGCATCGGAAACTCCAGTTATTAGCGGAGGTCCAAGAGTTTTCAGTATTCAAGTAAGATGTGATTTCTGTGGCCGAAGGGGCCATGGCGTGGACACGTGTTTCCAAAAGAAAAGATGGGAAGCCAAGCAACAGGGAAACGAGGCGCAGTCTTCATTGTAGCTCGGCTACAATGAAGACGGTGCAATCAGGAAGCCAACCCCTCAGTAAGGAGGTTGAATCTAGGGTGACACGGAGAAACACGGTAGATAACAGTTACAGAAAATCCAGCCTCGTAACCGCTTCATTGCCTTTGGATATTGGGAAACAGGAGAAAACAAAATTTACCATTGATACAGGTGCAGAGGTTAGCATAATTAGCAAATCAGCAATACGTGATTCATGTCCAATAGATGTGAGTCATAAGCTTACTATGTCAAGCCCTTTTGGGGAGGGAGAAACAATTGGTCCTACGCAAGGCAACGTCGAGCTCCCCACGAAGCTTCTTTGTACCTTCCATGTAGTAGACGCAATTCAGGGGCGTTCAATGATGGTCTTCTCGGAAATGACTTTCTAGCGAAAAATTGTAATATAGAAGGTCCTGTTCAGTCACTAGTGTTTCCTTGCATGGAAGCAAATAGTAATGAATTCAAGGTCCCTCTGGAGTGCCATGAAGGATCGGTAGATTCGCATCAGTCTTCGGTTCAGGCGCCGAATAGCATATACAAGTTGTCCAAAAGGGTGGCGCAAAATGCGGCGGGTTTACCAGACCAAACTGAGGATGTGAATTGTGGTTCTGTCAAAGGACACACTATCAGCCAAAGTGGTTGCAAGGAAACCTACCGAGTCGTTTTCAAGAAGGTCGTCACGTTTTTGCCACGGACACAACGTCTAGTCGAGGTACCGATTCAGTTCGATCAGAAAATGCTTTGTACCGCAAGTTCAATAGCGGATGGCGTGTTTCTAGCCAATGCTCTTCTAGATCCGGCTCACCCTGTAATAGGTATAATGAATTCGAGTGAGTCACCGGTCATAGTTGAGCGGATTGATTTAGAACTCGAGAGATTGGATGAATATCTGGTGGATAATCTGGAGGCTACGAATAAGAAGGTGCAGCTCCAGAAAACCTCTTGCATTAACTCCCCAGTGAAGCATCTAGGTGGTATATCGATAACTGGCGAAGGGTCACAATTGATAAGTAATGGTCGGTCGGAAAACGAACCTGAACCAATGAATCAGGGCCTGCCGACCAGCATTATACGCAATGCATTACTAAAACAAGAACTTACGGTATATGAGCATATTAACTCTGAGGAGAGGGCTGCTATTACTCAGTTATGTCAGGAGTTTAGTGACATTTTATTCCTGCCAGGGGATAAGTTGAGCTACACGGAGGCGATCACACATGAGATTCCACTGGTGACAGATCAAGCACCTATAAATCAGAAAATGTACCGTTTGAGGCAGCCCCAGAAAGATATTATTAACGAGCAGCTCAAGGTAATGTTAGACAGCGACATTGTCCAACCGAGCAAGAGCCCCTCGAACTCCCCCCTCTTCATTGTGCCCAAGAAGGCCGAAGCCAATGGAGCAAAGAAATGGAGAGTAGTTGTTGACTTCAGGAGACTGAATGAGAAAACCATAGGAGACGCATTTCCATTACCCCGTATAGAAGATATTTTAGATCAGTTGGGGCATTCACGGTATTTTAGCACGTTAGATTTGGCCAGTGAGTATCACCAAGTCCTGGTGCAGCCGAAAGATCGGCCAAAAACTGCATTTAGCACCAGTTATGGACACAATGAATTTAAGCGAATGCCTTTTGGTTTGAAGGGGGCACCAGCCACTTTTCAGAGGCTAATGAACTACATACTAACGGGTTTACAAGGTTTTGACTGTCTTGTGTACTTGGATGACATAGTGGTTTATGGGAAAAACTTGAGGGATCACATCGATAAACTACGGAAAATTTTTGTCAGGCTGAGAGTAAACAACCTGAAATTCCAACCGGAGAAATTTCAGTTCTTACGACCCGAAGTGGTATATTTAACACATATTTGCTCCCAAACGGGTGCGCGGCCAGATCCAAGTAAGACTAGCTGCGTGCGGGATTTTCCCGTCCCTACAACGGTGCGCAGACTACAGTCCTTTTTAGGACTAGTCAATTATTACCGGAAGTTTATTCCCAAAATCTCGAAGATAACCAAGCCTCTTACAAATTTATTGCGGAAGGATGTTCGGTTTACATGGACGGATAAGTGTATGGAAGCATTTCAATTGCTGAAAAATTCGCTAATAGAACCGCCATTGCTGGCGTATCCTGATTTTTTCCAGCCATTTAATCTCACCACCGATGCAAGTAACGAGGCCTTGGGGGCCATCTTATCTCAGGGAGAAATTGGCAAGGACCACCCCATAGCCTATGCAAGTCGGACTCTGAATAGAGCGGAGCGGAATCACTCTACAATTGAAAAAGAACTACTTGCGATGGCTTGGGCCGCCAAAAATTTCAGGTGTTATTTGCAGGGACGACGTTTCACCACCTACACGGATCATAAACCCCTAAAGGGGGTGTTTAACGTAAAAGATCCTACCACACGGTTGGTAAGGTTTCACCATAAATTGTCGGAGTTCGATTACCACAATGAGTACAAACCGGGCAAGTATTCCCCAAGATTCTGCCGGGGAGGCAGGTAATAAATATTAGTGTAATGTCCTCACTAGAGCACAAAAGCGGCGGAAATTACCTGATCAACCTCCAGAAGACTCTTCAGCAGAGCCGGCACCGGGAGGTGGCCGGGAAGACAATGGTATTACCACTGACGGTACTGAGGGGTCGATTGAGTCCACGCTCCCACAATCCACGCCGGAGCAACAGCATTTATCTGACTTATTTTTCGATGATCCCTGTACAGGCCCGATACTAAGAGGGCCCCAGGAGGAGCCCAAGGAGGACCAATGTTCTACACAGCAGATAGTGTTGGAACAATTAAGATTGTCTCTCCGCAACCCGTGGTACAACCTGATATCCTGACCCTCGGTACACCAGAGGAGGTAAGGGGGGCCTTATTGGAGTTTCACGATTCCCCTTTTGGAGGGCATCAGGGGGTCGCGAAAACCTACAGGAAGATTCGCAAGAAGTATAAATGGAAGAATATGCTATCAGACATTAAAAAGTATGTGACGACGTGTAAGAAATGTCAAGTTATGAAGGTTTCTCCTCAACATCGCATGCCAATGGTTGTCAAGGACATAGCGGAGAAACCATTTGATAAAGTATATCTGGATATCGTGGGGCCCCTCATTGAGACAACTTCTGGGAATAAGTACATTTTGACCTTCCAGGACAATTTAACAAAATTTGTGGATTGGTACGCATTACCGAACGCTGAGGTGGAAACAGTAGCCAAAGTGTTCTTTGACGAGATTATTGCTAGGTATAGAATACCGAAGTAGCTAGTTACCGATCAGGGGGCTAATTTTGTAGGGAAATTATTCAGGCAAGTATGTAAGCTACTAAATATAAAGAAAATGCAAACTACCGCCTATCACCCACAATCCAATGGAGCCTTGGAACGAGCCCATAGACCCCTTGTTGAATATTTGAGATCCATGGTGGATGAAAATCCGCAGGTTTGGGATCAGTTTTTGCGTACGGCCGCATTCGTGTACAATAACAGTGAACACGATAGCACGAAACTTACTCCAATGGACTGTCTCTATGGATTCACGGCAGATGTTCCGTCAAACCTAAAGAGGGAGCCAGCTCCTCTCTATGACCATGAGAATTATTATCTATTATTAAAGCACAAATTACAAAAGATGTATACCTTGGCACGTAAGAATATACTGGAGAGTAAGTTAAAATCCAAGGCCCATTACGATAACAACGTCAGACCGGTTACTTTCCATATAGGGGATAAGGTCGTGCTCGTGCAGGTATGGGTAGGACCATATGAGGTCAAAGCCGTTACTTCTCCCGTCAACACCACGATTGCGATAAGGAAAAAACTGGTCAATGTTCATAACAATCGATTTAAACTATACTACGAATAAATTGTTCTAACTCCTCCCCTTTTTCTCTTTTTCCGTATTTCTAGTAATGGTCACCGGCATCATCATTTTAGGCCTGCTTGGCGTTGGAGTTTTGGCAACCCCGAACGAGGATCTGGAAACGTATTCATTGGAGAGCATACCGAACACAGGAATATTATTTGAAGATATTGGCGGTCTGTTGAGCTATCACAGCGCCTGGAATGTCGTGATGGATTTAAATCTATGAGGAGTACAGGATCAAATAGGAGTGGCCGAACGAGCTGAACACCTCGTTAAAATGCTTTGTGCAGGAAAGAGCTTAGGATGTGCGGAGCAGTTAAGGCACGTCCATAGCCTAGTGGAAAATCTTAAGATTCGCTCTCAAGCTCTGTTCGAGTCACTGATGCCTAAAAGGACTAAAAAGTCATTCATTGATGGGGTCGGGAGAGCATTACATTTGTTATTCGGCACAATGGATGATGAGTTGAACAGTCGGTTAGATAATCTGGAGGAAAAGGAAAAGGAATTGGTTAAATTGGAAAAACAAAGGATAAGTGTTGTAAACATAGTGATGTGTAATGATTTTCTCTCGTCCATTCAAGATTTCCTGAAGGAAGGCTAAATGACCTCTCATCGGCTTTAGACGTGAAGTCTTGGAATGTGTCAACGGACTATACCCAATAGGTCAAAAAGTCTGGACACCCTTAGTCTACTCCGATGTGGCTTCCATCAAGCAATTTCCGTAGCAAGTCTTCTGTGAGCAGAATAAGTCCGAATACAATTTATCAGCCATCGAATCAAATACTTAATTTAAAACGCAACAAAATACATCCATCAAACCGATTTTACTTTATTTCATTTTCATCTCTTTCCGACCATACGTCCAGTTCAAAAGAGAGAAACGAGAAAGAGACAATATCAATAAAAATCACGCGTTCTCGTTTATTCACCGGCGCGGTGCCAGAAACTTACTACTCGAACCCATAACTGAATTAATCTGCTCTAACTGAAAGCGCAAAGCCAAGCCAGAGCTTATATACGATCGAGCTGGTGCACTTCGTCAGCTGTTCAATGAAAAGGGATGAATCATTTTGCGAGTTTTTCCATGGCAAGCCAGGGTGAAAGACAAAAAATTCAAATCATTGGTACACTGCGGGAAAAGTCGATAGCGATAAATCAAGTCCGTCAACTTGCATGTGTGTGGGTGAAAAACTTCTCCGCATTTATATGTTTGTGTTGTGCATAGGCCTTCACGATAATCGATAAAAATATTGATATCGTATCGTATCGATTTTTGATACGATATACGATACGATATTCAGGGTGGCGATATCAATCACGATACGATATAATTGATTCAGGAAATTATCGATATTATTGTATCGCCGATAAATACGTCCCGATATCGAAAATATCGATATCGACATTAACAATTTAACAAATAAAGCGTTTGAGTGTGAGAAAGCGAAGACGAACAGGATCCTATCAAAGAAGTTTGGGTCACTGGTTGCAGGACAAAACATCGTGAAGAAGGAATTAACTAAAGTTGAAGACATCCTGGATTTTGTGGTCAACATGTCATCGGAAGTCTTCACGGACGAGCAATCGAGACAACTAAATATGGGGCTCAATTATGCGGTGAATAGCTATGCGATACCAAAAGAAGAAATTGCGATAGACATGGAAGCAGCAATAAAGTTTTTACCAAGAGATAAGAAGGAGTTTGTTAGGGAAAGAACGACGAGCTTGTTAAAGAAGAAATCAAAGGTCACGAGAAAAGGCAACAAGCAAGATATGGAGACACTCAAGCAGCTAAACCAAAAACCAGTCTTTTATTTACAAGCCGACAAAGGAAACAAAGTAGTTAAAATGGGAAAAGAATAGTATGATCACCTCGTGTAAGAAAAATTAAATAACGGCGAATATTTTGAATTAAGAAAGGATCCACTTCCTGAAAGTATCAAGCGGGTGGAAAGAGCCCTAAAGGAGTGCAAGGACATATTGGGTGAAAAGGCGAACTTAAGAGTGAGCAACTCCGTACTTTCATGAATTAATTGCCAACCAACGATCCACAAGAAGGAAATGGAGATGAGAGAAATCATAACATCTACAAATGCTCCAACATCAAAATTAGCAAAGTAGCTACTGCAGGAATTTGAACATATGGAGATTTCGACCAACAAATACTCCGTCAAAAAACCGAGATGAATTAATTAAAAAGCTTATGAAGTACAATCGTTTACAAACTGAGGATAAAATGGTGGCACTCTCGCGCTCTTGGAAGATCAACTTATTTCAAAAGACTCAACAGTGGAAGGAAAAAGAAAAGCAAGAAAAATCATAAAACTGACAACACTGTGCATGTTGGAAAATTATTTCACATTCAGAGGAAAGTACTACTAGCAGAAGTCTGGAGCACCGACGGGTAATCCTCTGCCACCGTTTTTAAGTGAGATTTTTATGTCCTGGATTGAAGACATAATGGAGCGAGATGGCTTAATGCCCAAACTTTGGGTTCGATATGTAGACGATATTTTCGCCATATTAAATGAAAAAGACCTAAATGAATTGGTGCCGAAATTAAATGACATCCACAAAAACATCAACTTCACAATTGAAGAAGAAACGCACAACGAACTACCTTTCCTCGATTTGAAAATTATGAGGGCTAGCGGAAAATTAGAATTGGACATATACCGAAAAAATACAAGCACTCAAAGGACCGTACCAAGAACATCAAATCATGCATACTCACGACAAATGGCATCTTCCCGAGCATGGATACATCGGATGCTGTCAGTACCACTGAGCATGGAAAACCGTATGAAGGAAATAAGTTACATCCTAGATACAGCGAAGAAAAACGGATATGAAGCAGGGATGATCTCAGGTATGATGAAGAAAATTGAACAAAGTAGAGCACGAGATAGCTGGACTACGCTCTACACGCAAAATAGAAGGCAACAAAAAAGAGAACAATAAAGAGTAGCGGTCGTAAACTCAGAACGAACCGGAGACTTAAGCAGATTACTCAAGCAAGTTAACATCCAGCTCACTTCAAGTAGCGTCCAGTTTCAACTTAAAAGTAGGCTCACGAATGCAAAAGATAGCAAGACGAAAGATGAGAATTGCGGTGTATACAATCAAATGCAAACACTGTGATAAAGCATACATTGGACAAACAAAACGAACGGTTAAAATAAGATTCGAGGAGCACACTAAGGAGGCACAATCGGCGATGGAGCGAGGAACCACGAGCAACGTTAAATCTTCAATAGTGAAACACATTTGCGAAGGACATCAAATAGAATGGGACGACTTAACGGTAGTGAAGAAAGTAAGAAACATGCGAAATCTGGACGTGTACGAATCATTGTGGATCATGAGGCAGCCAACCGAAACGAGACTCAACGATGACCCAGGAAATGGATTCTCTAAGCTCCTGAATATGGTGAAATAGCGTTAGATTGTTTTCTATTCTACTAATAATAATTAAATATTACTCATATAATAAATAATAATAATTAGACCTTAAGCATAATAAAAAAATAAAAAATAATTAAGCTAAGAATAATATTAAGATATAAAGGTAATAAAACCCAATAGCAATTAGACCTTAAGCAATTAGACATTAAGCAATTAGACCTTAGGTAATTAGAGTTTAGTTAGTATAATTATTCTCGAAAAGACCTTGTAATCTCAGAAAATTATTGACACTGAAGACGGGAGCAACTTCCTCCCGAAATGTATATTTGTCGGAAAAAAACAAAATAATTGCGTTTAAATGGAAAAGATGAAAACACAGGATAAAAATTTAATATCAAGTCCGATAAATATAAAACACAGTTCCTCTATTAGGGATTGTAAAGTCGACTTCTATTTTAGTCGAAAACACTGGTGGGTTGAATCTGACCAAAACTGACGATAGATACAAGCCATATGGCAGCAGCGCTTACTACCACACACATGACCATTAGTAGGCCGACTTTGCTGGCTAACTTACATGGCGTTATATGAAGAATTGTGAACGTGCCAACGAAGATTCGAGGTTTTGTACGGTTTAGAGACGGATTTCTACAGTGAAATCCAGATGATCCGCGGAGAACACAATAGCGCTCCTAGTGAAGTGAAAATTATTTCAGTTCTTATACCCGTTTAGATTTTATCGCCTTCCAAAGTGAATTTATAGGAGTTTGTTTACATCTCAACGCTGAGCTATCAGTCGAAGGTGCAAAACGTGTGCTTCATTTGCTCGTCTTGGAAAGTTTAGGAGCACAATGGGCTATACAAGGTGAATTTATAGCATGCACGGAATGCGTTCGGCACGTTTTTTATTCGGAAAATAGTATATATGACGAAATATAAGCATTTGCTAATGCCGCAGTTGGGTGACAGCTACCGGAAGCTTGTCCATAGTAGGCCGACTAATACATATGCAAATTGCTAATATATGGCTTGTATCTATCGTCAGTTTTGAATCTGACCCATTTTCTAAGACCATTATAAAATGCCGCGAATGATATCCAGAAAATTAAATAACTTCATACTCGTATTACGTTTCAACTATAGGTTCGCATTCCTGGGAAATCACGGCTAAGTTTTGCTCCAACTCTTTCTCAGGCGAAATAGGGTCCTGTCTAGGAATAACCGACAACTGCCATGTAAAAAGGGGAGGCAGTATGGCATAAGAGGGGCGATGTATAAATAATTTCATGTATTAGGTAGAATTCTTTCTTGAAAAGAATAAGAACAAGTGGCAATGTTGCTTTGATCTTTTGTAAGGTATAAATTTCTCGACTGAGTTCATTATCCGGCCATATCGGTCAAGAAATAATAAAATGGTGGCAATTTTTGTCAAAAATCAGTGATATCTCTTTCGGCTAAAGTAAAGCGTCAATTTAGATGCAAATCCAAATCGGTACTCCTACCAGAAGGGTTTTGTAAACAAATTAGTGAGTCAAACGATTTCTCCAAATACCAAAAGCGCCATTTTCTTTTAAGCCTTGCCGACATCGTTGTCTTTGTACTAACAATAACATACAAATTTCCGAAATTTTATTGGAAATCGGGCCAAATCTGTAGTCTGTGAATCATTTAAAAACGTTGTTCTGGCAGATGCCAATGAATTAAAAGGAATTGATCAATGTATTGAAATGTAAATGAATAGTAAAAGATTTATTGATTTTGTAAAGTAGCTGATCTGCAGTTTTCTAATTCATTATTATTACGAATATGCAATGCTTTTATTATCTATTCATATCAAAATCAGTTCTTGCTCTGTTTCATGCTCTGGCAACATTGTAAATTAGAAGTACTTAAATTTCTCACTCGTTAAATTCTATTACAAAATAGGTTCTAATTTGGTTATTGTAAAAGTCACGCTACTTGAATTATTCTGTCTTTGTCGACCTGTGCGCAGAAGTAGTTGAATCAATAAAACATTAATCTTATTTTAAAAATTTAAATAGTCGTTTTAAACAGGAAAATAAAAATTCTTATCTTCCTCAACATTTGGCGCCCGAGCAAGGACAATTTCAAGCTTTGCAGTCAATACCTTTAAAATAAAATACAATTGAAGTTAAATTTTTCGTCGTCGTCCTCGTCTGTGCCAGAGCCGTGCATTCATCCACGTGGGACATTGAAGCAGATTTGGACCACCATAACGCCAATAATCAGCGTTCGTCAGTCGCCATATCATTGCAGATTTTTCACCACCATCATCATTCTATTGGGAAGAAATTGTTCCGTTGACTACTTACCTGCGCAAATACCAACATTCGTCGTGAGTTTTTAATTTGGTCATATCAGTTTCAGAAGTCACTCGAATAGTGATTTCATAACTGCATGTATGTATATAACCGTGTGATTCTATAGTTGGTTTAGGGAATACTTATTATTTCAGTTCAGGCAGCATTCATCATACAGATAGCGGGCCATATGCCACTGTTGTAGTTGCGCGCAATTAAATTCTTGTGATAGTTGCCTATTGCTTGTAACCTTCTATATATTCAAACTCTTAACTGTTCACGGTTTTCTTTTCACATCTATATACCCAAGTAGCGGCATAAATTACATTGGGTTGAGTGCATTTTATATGCTCGAGTCAATTTTGGTGATAGCTGATTGTATTGTGATTGTTACCAAGAGGTGGATATCTTCGAAGAATTTCTTTCGGGCTCTATATACCTAATTAGCTGTATATTTCAGTGCGTGGAGTGCATTTTATGGAGCACACATACACACGCTGATAATAGTGAATTGTGTTCCGGTTGTCACCAGAAAGTGGAAATTCGTCGTGAGTTTTTAATTTGATTACAGCAGAAAGTTTTCGAGGGCACTCAAATAGTGCTTTCACAACTGCATGTGCGTATATAACCGTATGATTCTTGTAGTTGGTTCAGGGAGTACTTACTATTCCAGTTCAGCTAGTATTCATCATACAGATAGCGGGACATATGCCACTGTGAAGTGCTTTTTACGCATGCATATGTAGTTGCGCGCAATTTAATTCCCGTTATAGTTGCCATTTGCTTGTAACCTTCTATCTTCCTAACTGTTCACGGTTATCTTTCGGGTTCTATATACCCAAGTAGCGGCATAAATTATATTGCGTTGAATGCAAATAACATATGTGAGTCGATTCTGGCCACAGACAATTGTATCCGATTGTCATCGCAAGGTGGACATCTTCGAAGAAGAATTGTTAAGCTCCTTCAAAATGTCTGAATCAGCGGAACTTAAAACTCAACGATCATCCACCAAAGGATGCATATCCAGAATCAAAAATATTATCGAAACAAAAGTGGATACTTTATCGGCTACGGAGTTAGAATGTCGGTTGGGTATACTCGAATCGTACTTTAAACAAATTTTGTCCTACCAATCGTCAATAGAAAGATTATGCCCTGATAACGCTCAAGAAGTAGAAGTTAGAGGAGACCTTGAAGATTTGTATTGCACAGTCAAGCCAAGAATACTATGCGCAATAACGGAACGGCGTGGTTCTTGTACAATTATAGATACCGCATTTTCAAAGCCATCCGTGCACAACAATAATCTACCAAAACTTGAGTTGCCAACATTTTTGGGAAAGTATTCCGAGTTCCCTCACTTTATTGGTTCCTTCACGAAATAGGTTGATTCAGAAATTCAACCATTTGCTGAATTGTTTGAATGGGGTTGCGCTACGAACAGTCAAGGCATATGAAGTGAGTGAAAATAATTATGCAAAGGCGCTAAAACAGTTAAAGGATAGATTCAATAACAAATATGTTACGTTCCGAGAGCATATAATAAGCTTGTGCAATTTACCTAAGGTCACTAAGCCTACAGCATCTCAGATTCGCAACACACTAGACAGTGTCAACGCTCACTTGAGCGCATTACGTAGCTTAGGATCAACGGAGAATATCCTAAATGCACTAATTATTCATTAAGTTAGTGACAAACTCGACCCCGAATCAGTAAGTAAATGGGAAGAGGCCATAGATCAGGCTGAAATTCCTTCATGGGAACACTGTGCAACAGTGTTGGGCAAACGGTGTCAATTTCTAGAGGCGAGGGACACCAAGCCTGAACCTAAAGCTGAATACTTCTCGTCGTCTCACAGGCTTGCCATGTCCAATAAGGGAAAGAAGCCTAGCCCCAATCCGACATCATTAGCGGCTGGTACCATAGGCTGTCGGTTTTGTAGCCAGGATACTCATTCCATTCATAAATGCCCGAAATTCCTGGAGCTCTCAGTTATTGCTCGATTTCAGGAGGTCAAGAAAAGGGCCTTGTGTATCAACTACCTTGCCAAGGACCATAGTGTAAGAAACTGCCAGTCCACTGGATGCCGTGTATGCTCCAGGCGTCACAATACACTGCTTCATCAATATAACCCCACAATGCCTCCTGCGGAAGGAAAGAGTAAAAACGGTGGAGGCCCACCCGTCGCTGCTTCTAATATTGAAGAACCATTAGCGGCAGCATTAGTTGCTAAAGAGCAGATACAAGGTCAAGTTTTCCTCGCTTCCGCGGTAATCCAGGTCAGGAATATTATGGGTCAGTACATATTAGCGAGAGCATTGTTAGATTCGGCTTCTCAGATGGATTTTACATCCGAACGACTCGCTCAAATGCTTCAGTTGCCCAAAGAACGCACCAACTAAACCATTAGCGGTATAGGGGACAGATGCTCAAAGGTTCGGTGGACCACTCAGGTTCACATTAAATCCAGAACCAGCAATTACCAAAAAACGTTGTACTGCTATAGTTTGCCCCATATAACTGGACTGCAGCCAGAAAAAAGCGTAGTGACTGAAAATTGGGAGATCCCTCCGAATATCCCACTTGCAGATCCGCAATTCTTTAAGGCACAAGGGGTTGATTTGCTCATCGGTGCTGGCACCTTCTTTGATTTGTTGTGTGTTGGTTAAATCAGACTAAAAGATAGCTTACCAAAATTGCAAAAAACAGTGTTAGGTTGGATAGTAGCAGGCCGATACACTAATGGTCCTCCGGGTTGCTCAACGCTCATCAGCAAGGCAACAACCGAACAAGACGATGCTGAAGGTGTTGGGCCGGAAGAATTAGCTCTAGGCAAATTGGTCGAGAATTTCTGGAAGGAGGAAGAACTAACAAACGAAATCGATGCAAAATGGAAGCCGGAACAGCTCCAGTGTGAGAGAAGCTTCCTTGATAGCACTTACCGATTAGCCCACGGTCGTTTCGTTGTGAAGCTTCCGTTCAAGCCCTCGGCGCTTCAAAATTTCTTAGGATCCATCGACATTGCTCGGCGTCGGTTTTACTCCCTCAAACGGAGACTAGCTCGAGACCCTGCGCTTAAATTACAGTATTCGCAATTTTCGCAAGATTATCTGGAGTCAGGGCATATGGAGGAGATCCAATTCAAAGAATTGCATAGTTGTGTAATACGACCCGAAAGTTCCACTACGAAACTTTGAGTGGTTTTCGATGCATCCTGCCGTGATGCCACCAACGCTTCCCTTAATGATCAGCTCATGGTAGGACCTACTATTCAATTGGACTTATTCACTATTCTGAATAAATTTCGTTGGCATAGGTTTGGGCTAACTGCAGATATAGCAGCCATGTATAGACAGGTACTAGTTCACCCTGACGACCGCAGTTTCCAACTTATTTTGTGGCGCGAGAATAACACTGACGAACTTCGCATTTATCATTTGAAGACCGTTACCTACGGCACGGCGTCAGCGCCCTACTTGGCAACTAGATGCCTATTACAGTTAGCCCAGGAGTTTCGAGAAAGGCTCCCAGATGCTTCGCGCAAAGTCGAAAGGGATTTCTATATGGATGACCTTCTAACGGGAGCCGATACTTGCGAAGAATTGTATAAAATCCGTGACCAAGTAGACACTATCACAAAAAGCGGTCAATTTCATCTCAGGAAACGGTACTCAAACAATAAGAAGCTTTGGTCTGACATTCCAGAGAATGAAAGAGGCAAGACTCTCAAAATTGATAACAAGGATGTGATCAAGACTCTTGGCCTGATATGGAAACCAATCGCAGATGAATTTCATTTCAGCTATCAATCTGGCATCCCTTTATCATCCAAGGTTACTAAAAGAGCAGTTCTGTCTGAGGTGGCACGATTATTCGATCCATTAGGCATTATTAATCCCATAGTTGTTCGTGCAAAAATGTTTTTACAAGAGCTGTGGCTTCTGAAACTGCATTGGGATGAATGAAATTGCTACAACTCAATAAAATTAGAATTCCGCGGTTGGTACTTTGCATAGGTAAAACGAAATACATCGCCCTTCACGGTTTTGATGATGCATCCTGCCGAGCACTTGGTTGCTGTATTTACGCTCTATCCATAAACGACGTGGGATCCAAAACTGTACAGCTGTTGGCGGCTAAGTCCAAAGTAGCCCCCATCCGAGTCAGCCGCTCATAACCCTGCTTAGAATTATGTGCAGCGCTCCTACTGGCACAATTATACGTTAAAATTCGAGGGAATATCCCAAAACAAATTGACGATGAAGTATTATGGACGGACTCAGAGATTGCGCTGGATTGGCTATCATGTCATTCGTCCTATAAGAAAACCTACGTTTCGAACCGGGTCTCCGAGATTCAATGTCTTACTCGAACCATCCCATGGCGACATGTAAACTCTAAGGCAAATCCTGCCGACATCATTTCCCGAGGAATGACAAGTGAGCAACTTGTGAAGTCAATTTGGTTCTCCGGACCGGAGTTCTTAAAATTATCCAAGGAAAAGTGGCCTCCCGCAAAACATAGGCACACCAATTTGGAGACATTACCAGAGCGAAAAATCCAAAAATCAGTATTGACCTGTTCTGTTATTGATTCATTCCTTAATACTGGGCGTAGAAATTTATGTAGGCATGTGTACTGCGATAACGCAACGAATTTTGTGGGAGCTCGTAAAAGACTAGCCGAATTACGTCACGCATTCTTACAAAGGGAAACTCATCAGGAAATCATTATATGGTGTTCCAATAACTCAATCGAATTCCATCATATCCCTCCCCGAGCCCCCCATGTTGGGGGTCTATGGGAGGCCACCGTAAAAGCAGCCAAGGCACATCTGTTTCGAACGTTCCGAGGAGCTTTACTGACATATGAGGAGCTAACTACGGTCATGGTGCAAATCGAAGGAATACTGAATTCTCGACCTATAACTCCTCTGTCCTTAGATCCCAATGACCTCCAAGTTTTAACGCCGGCACATTTTATAAACCAAGGCCCGATGCAATGTATCCTAGAACCTCCTTATCCTCTCGAAAAAATTAACTATCTTCACAGGTGGCAGCGTGTCTCTGCTCTTCACCAGCATTTCTGGACACGATGGGCAAAAGAGTATATTCACCAGTTGCAGCAACGTAGCAAGTGGACTTCTAAAGAAGCGGACATAACACCAGGCGCAATGGTCTTAATCCACCAAGACGACCTTCCCTCCTACAAGTGGTAGCTTGGTCGGATACTCAAAACTACGGCGGGTCCCGATGGCAGAGTTCGAGTTGTCGATATTAAAACCCCCCAAGGAATAATCCAGCGAGCGATCCAGAAAGTGGCTCTACTGCATGAAGACACTTCGTGTGGTTGAAACAAATCGTTTCAAAGGCGGAGGCATGTTCTGGCAGATGCCAATGAATTAAAAGGAATTGATCAATGTATTGAAATGTAAATGAATAGTAAAAGATTTATTGATTTTGTAAAGTAGCTGATCTGCAAATTTCTAATTCATTATTATTACGAATATGCAATGCTTTTATTATCTATTCATATCAAAATCAGTTCTTGCTCTGTTTCATGCTCTGGCAACATTGTAAATTAGAAGTACTTAAATTTCTCACTCGTTAAATTCTATTACAAAATAGGTTCTAATTTGGTTATTGTAAAAGTCACGCTACTTGAGTTAATCTGTCTTTGTCGACCTGTGCGCAGAAGTAGTTGAATCAATAAAACATTAATCTTATTTTAAAAATTTAAATAGTCGTTTTAAATAGGAAAATAAAAATTCTTATCTTCCTCAACAAACGTGTATCTAATAAGAATCACATGTGGCTGTTGTTCCAATTGTACAACATTCAATTGACCATAACTATGTTGTGTATTGCACGATTGCTGTAAAATTTTCAGGATATATGAACTTATATGTAAATATATGAGATCATAATAATGATAAATAATAATTTTTGGAAATTTTAAAGGTCCCGTGCTATTATTAACAAAGTTAATCGAACTAGACTTCTCAGGAATTTGTGGCCAATGAATTCATTGTGGTCTGATTTCATGACTTATTTTCAGATATTTCGGTTCAAAAATGTCCAATTGCGTGGGAGGACAAACATTTTACACGTATGATGACCTCCCCACGAACCCCCCTATGGTGTCATCTTACTATTTTTACCTGATTCAAAAACCTCTCACAAAGCCCTTTCTTCTGATAACAATATCGGAGATATTTTACAAAAAAAAATTTAAGGTTAACCCCTGTGGATGGAAGACCTCCCCTTTAAAACCTTATAAAATGTTTTCTATATCTGAAGTTTGGAGATAACCTCTCCACTGTTCACAAAATTTCTGAGAAAACTTGCTGTGACGCTCGGGCAGACAAACGGACAGACAGGTCACGACACTAGTAGGTTTTCATAAAAACTATTAAACAAAAACCTAAAAAGGGATTTAACTGTTTTGTTTTTGCCATTTCATATATAGATTCTTTAACTTATGAAATATCGACATTTTATCGGTTACCGTATCGATATCGACACAAAATCGATATCGATACGATAAATTTACAAAAAAAAAAATCTTTTAAAAAATCTAACTCCATAGGATACGGATAATAGCCTTAATATCAGTATCGTATCGTATCGTGAAGGCCTAGTTGTGCACGAGTACAAAATGAGAGCAGATATTAATGTTGTCATATGGAAATTTTTTCGCTTTGATCGAAATGATAGATCGAGTAATGTTTGCAGAATGGTGCTTAAATAATGTGAATTTAATAAATTGCATTTTGATTTAGCTTCAAAATGAAAAGAAATAGGCATTTTATGTATAAAATTCGGTTTTTTATATACTGAGGTATGGCCACTTGCCATTTTGAAGTATTACGTGAAGAAAACTATTCTTTTTGTTGGTCGTGTAATTTCCATTGCAGAAACTGAACGAAGAATCGTGAAGGAAGTTGAACTGATACTAACTGTCATCAGTCATTCTGTTGACATAGTTGTTGTTTTACCTTTTCCTACAAAACACAATTGTATGATAGGGTGTCCAATTTTCGGGTTGTGTTAGGGTTTTGTGAAGTTCTGTAAATTGACTTAGAGTTACTAAAATTGTATCCTTTCATATTGGTATGACTGACTCACCATGGGTAACTCCTCCTTTGTCACGTATGGTCTTTCCATCATGGAAGTTCTGTAGAATAGTTAAAGTTCACATTTGATGCATTACATAGAATTAAATATTAATATTATAAAGCATCATAAGGTTTATTAGGTTAAAAATTAACAATTTATTAATTCGATTTCAACTTTATTGTATCTGACCTTGTTTCTGTCAACCATTGATAGAACAAATTAGCACACTCGGCGAATCATTTGCGGAGTTTGTCGTTCTCCCCTCGATGCATTACATCCTTGGCTAATTTACCATTAGCTTCTTCAATGGTCTTTTGAAGATTTCTCCAGGTATCTTTAAGAGCTTCCAAGCTGAAGCAGTTGTAAGGATTGGGTCAAACATTGAAACTCTTTGATCTTTTGGTCAAGCGCAGCTAAAGTCTTCGTCGGCTTCTGCAGATGACAAAGTGACCTAGAATTGGGTATGAGTTTCCTGCGATGGAGTTGTAATGAACTGGATCTATTAAATCTTCTTCTGCACTCTCTAACCATGAGTTGAAGACTGGTACCTTCTGGCGAATGTCAAGCGAATTTCTTCAATTTACTTGAATTATTCTTGGATGTCGAGAAGGTAGCCTTTACGTGCCTCTGAGCAGCACAAAGTTTTTGCCAACGAGTAACGACTTCTTCATGAAGCTTGAGAATTGCTGGCAACTGGGCATTATTGACATTTATGAGTTGATCTTTCAATGCATTATATTCTGGATTTCTTCCTACTTGAAATCATTAAACATAAATTATTGCGTCATAAAATTTACCAGAATCAACAACTTCAACGTATTTGAAAAAAGCCACCACAATTTTTCAACATCGTTGGATGCAACATGAAACTCACTGCCATTAGGTTCGATTGCTGCTGGGAATATTGACTCATGTAAATTTGTGTCAATGTTCGGTGCGGTAATTGCTTCATATGTGTAAGCGATTCTGGCACTTGAGACCTAATTGGAGAAATGCAAGATGCCGCATTTGCAATATTTTCTTTCTAACACAATTGAAAAATTATGTTCAATTGCCCCGTGGAACATTGACTCACGTAAGATAATTTGAGTCAATGTTCAACGCGGTAGCAATATTATCTTCTTCTTCTTAGCACTACAGCCCCTTTCGGGCCTTCGCTTCCTACAAACAGCGCCACCAACTGTCTCGATCCATTGACCGCGTCCTCCAATTTCAAAACACAAGCAAGGATGAACAGCCTTCGTTGACTGAGTCAGACCAGCGTTTCCTTGGCTTAAGTTCTCCCAACGAATACCTTCTTGGGTATCCGTTGTTCGTCCATACGATTCATGTGTCCAGCCCATTGCAGCTTCCGCAGTCTTACAATCCTTGAGACCTCCGGTTCATCAAAAATTTTATACAGCTCATGGTTGTATCGAATTCGCCATTGGTCCCCGTCTAGCTTCGCTCCGATTATTCACCTCAGGACCCGTCGCTCAAAGGCGTTCAATATATTTGCGGATGCTTGGGCTAGGGTCCATGTTTCACACCCACACCATAACGCAGGTCCTATCACAGATTTGTATACTTGGAGCTTTGTTTTCCTATGTATGTAGCTGGTCTTCAAGATCGTCAATACTGAATAAATATTTTATTTGCGAGCTGCATTCTTCGGCGTTTTCGTCTCTTTCATTGCCCGTTTTCGTTTTTTTTGGCGCCTAAATACACAAATTCGCTAACATTTTCGATACTGTATTTGCCAAGTGTGATATTTTGTGTATTTGCGGATATGCTTCTATAATTTTCGCACTGTAGCTTGTCACCTTTTTTGTGGATAGGGAATATAATTGATTAGCTCCACTCTTTTGGCATATGTTCTTGTTGCCAAATGTACTGGATGACCTTGTGAATAGTTTGATGAACACTACTGCCACCATATTTGATGAGCTATACTGGAATCTCATCGATGCCCGGCGCTTTATTATTCTTTTGGGCTTTGATGGTGGAACAAACTTCATCCAGAGTTGGTGGGACCAATGAAAGCTCTCCGCAGACATCTATAGGCTCCGATGTTCTGGAGCTGTCCGGAGGATTAAGGAGATTCTTGAAATATGATGCCCATCTTTCCTTAATCTTGATTTCATCAGCGATGGTATTGCCGCTGTCATCACGACAGAGCGTGGTTTTGGGCTGATAACCACGTTTCAGGCTTTTCACTACTTTGTATGCTTGTCTGGTGTTATTGCTCGCTAAACTTACATCTATACTTCGCCTTCTTAGTCCTAATTATCTTATTTGCTACTCTTCTGTGATTTTCATAGTGTTCTCTCTTCGTCCTGATTTTCCTACCTACGTATTCTTTGTACGCCTGAAGAAAGACTTACATTGAAAATAATTGATAGTGGGGTGGATAATGAAGAAGATAATGACTTTACGAACAGATTTGGTATTCCGTCAGGACCCAGACCACCGTTAATGTCAAAAATGAGCAGTACATTTTCAATTTCCGATGGAGAGGTCACGAAAGAATGCACAATAAGGGAACGAGAAGGACACGATGAGTATATAGTGGGGTTCGACACCTTAAATGTGAAGGAAAAAAATTGAGCAAAAAGGTCACAGACAGCTTGCCAATCAGAAGCTTGGAATTTATGCCATGAGAATTAGCTTCTCTACGAAGTAGTCGGTAGTTGGCGAGGTCAGTGTTAGGGTGGGAATACTGAAATTTTTTGCGCGCCTAGTCCTTCAAATAAAGAGCGCCTGAGACTTCAGCGGAAAACCTGCTGGGGCTCTTTTTCCGAGGGGAACGGTAGATAGGTACATGTTTTATAATTATGCTACTGAGATTCTCATATAAAGTTGATAGCGCTGAATTGACATCGAGCTTCTGTAGCATTGAATTCCAGTCAATATTATCTAGTTCAAGCTGAATGGCTGCATAGTTGGCTTTATGGAAATTAAATCTTAGGGAAAAAGAAGCACGTTTGGACTGAGGTGCGAGAAAATATAAACGAACATCAAGCGGAGGATGATGGGGATGAGGTTTTACATATACGGAGGGGGATTTTGAGATCGAGGAGATAGAGGCAGGATTGGTAGTAAGGATGATTGTTTGCGTTTGGAGGATGATGGGGATCAGGTTTTACATATACGGAGGGGGATTTTGAGATCAAGGAGATAGAGGCAGGATTGGTAGTAAGGATGATTGTTTGCGTTCGGGATCGTATTTAATTGCGATAGAGAGCAAAGCGATAACAAGATAGGGAGATCATTTAAGGATGAGAGGGTATGAAGGCTTGTGTTCCACCTTAGGCAAGGCCTGTTAAAGTCACCACAGATGAAAATAGTGTCTAGAGGGTTGATGCTGCAGAATTACGAAGATAATTCAGAAAAAAAACCGTTGTAACCGCGGAACGGAGCATTGCAAGAGATGTACGCGCAAAGCAATACTAAACTCACGGCATGAGAGATATAAATGAAGACAATGATGCATTCTACTGGAAGTGAAGGGGAAAAGTCAGAGCAGTGTTTGCTGTCTGTCTTTGTGAATAGCAATAAGTACACCACCACCGTTAGATTTACCTGAAATCAAACGATCTCTATCAGTTCGGTAAACATTGTATAGTGGAAAAACTTCACTGCTGACGATATCAGGAGTTAGCCAGGTTTCTGTTAAACAAATGAAATCATCTCCGGAAACAGAAGAGGCAATTTGAATAGCTTCCAGCCTGGTTTGCATGCCACGTACATTTTGATAATAAAGATTGAAGCTGTGAGAAGTGTTCGAAGAAACACTCTCTCGGAAGAGAGCTCACCACATGTCGAAAATTTCTTCTTTTGGTTGCCTCGAAAGGCTTAACTAATGTTCTAGGAGGCCAGTATTCTGGTTGAAGAACTATGCTGCAGTTTGATGGTACAGTAAGCTGAAAAGAAGTTATAACTCTTCCTCCAATGTTATCTTTCGTCAGTTTGTGGCCGCTGATGATCTTTGCAGAAGGTCCAAATTTCGTTGAGACGTAATCCTGGATGTCATTCGTCGATGTCTCATAAGCCAGACGACATATAAATATTTGCTTCGGTGCGGCAACGACATGTAGAGATGGAACTAATTGTGGTGCTGGCAGAGTTTCCATGGAATTAGAAACATCGGCTTCCGACGTTGGTTGAATATTTGTAATATTTTAAGTTTCCGTTACAAGAATGTTGGAAGAAGGGTGCCCATTTTTCGATATAGCACCTCGACGAGAAGATGAGGGCCAGATTGATCGGTTTTGAATGTTTTACAAAGATCGAATGGTATTAAACGAAGTTATAGCGGTTTTTCTGAATTACTATGGAACAATATGCCCTGTATAACTATGGAAACATACGAGTATGGCTATGGAACTATACTCGTATGCGCTTTTTACCGACTCAAACACTACCGGTTTGCTAGGATTTGCATGAAAGTTTCAGGAATAATAGGTATAAATTTGTTTGAAAATTGATTCAGCTAGTGGTATCAGTAGTCGCAAAACAAAATGGCGGGCGTTCTTAATTAGAAGATTGAATAATTTTGAGTTATTTTTCCCCAACTTCAACGTATAAGGTACATGCTTTTAACACTTGATTCAATTTAATGAATGAATGAAGATAAGTCCTACAATTAAGATTCATAAGTGAAACAAATCGAGGAGGCAGGAGAGAGCTCCTAATATAAGGGCTTTGTAAGCATTCTAGGGTTCGAAATAAAATTTTTTGATGCCATGAATCGATGATTTGAATTATTCACTCAATGCTTCTTTAAGAAATCTTTCAAATTCATCCAAAAGAAGTTTCGTTCATAAGACATAACAGCCGCGATTTTGATCCATGTTAAATAATTTTTCTGAATACTCGGCTCATTATACATATTCAAGTAAACCACTATTCCTTAAATTATCATGAAAATCTGAAGAAACTAAGAATGCGTTGGTCATTTTGAATTATGTATTTACTATAAACATGTGTTATTGTTTTAGTAATTCCATACAATTGAAACGACGATAACTCACATGATTATGATTTGATTTCAATGAAATTTTGTAGGCGTAAGGTTTTTATATCAACATACACATATGTAAAAGTCTGAGAAACTTAGGGACATCGTTTCAATTTTTGGGGGAAATTGTAAAATTTACAAATCATTCTTTTATTAACAGAGTTGCGAAAGAGTATTTGTTGCCCTTGGACCTTTGTGATTTTTTTCAAATTTTCGGCTCAAAGGTGTCCAATTGTGAGGTGAAGGGAGGGGACACAAATATCTTTTGTACATTTTACCTCGCCCTGGACTCCTAAATGCAAAAATAGACTTATTTTTCAGATTCTGAAAGTGCTAAAACCTTTCATTTAATGCCCTACTCGACTACATTTGATGAAAAAATTTGTTAGGGGCCACTTCGTTATAAAGGGGGGATCCCCTTAAAAAATGTTGATATTTTTGATAAGACCTAAATTTTTGAGAGACATATACACCTTTTCAGAAACTTTAAGGTTTGTAGCTTCTCTAGTTTCGGAAAAAATTTCTTGTGACGCACAGATCAACGGACAGATGGACAGACGGACGAACGTTCAGATGGACAGACGGGCGGACCGATAGGAAGGAAAACTAGAACGCTTTTGCAAAATTTCTTTCGCAAAGCCCTAAAAATCATGTAGATAGAGGCTTAATTTCGTTCAACTTTGCTAATAGTAGCGGGATTTTACATTTTCGTCTGCAAAACTATATTAATACTACTTCATGGGCTTTCCATCGAACCAGACACTACACTTTTGATTGAATCTTCTATTGCTTTGTATTGTTGAAACATTCCAAAAACTTAAATAGGCAGTTGTAAAATGCGTGTGATCTTCAATGAATGTCCATCCCATGTAGGAGGATTCACAGTAGGGATGACCGATGTTGTCAAATCATTGATCTTGACATCAAGAGTTACTCAACATCGATGTTACCCAACACTGATATTTTCGCACAGGCTTTAACTGTTAAATAAAATGCAGCGAATAACTTTCGACTACATTGGAAATGCAGCTATTCATTCAAAATCAATACCAGTTTTAACTCATATGTTATCTGCGAACAAAAAATAAATAAAGTAACTGACTTTAATGCAAACGTTTAATTTTAGAATGCTCTTGGGCAATGAATTTATATTTATAAAATTTGACTGTTTTTTAATTTCTTTTATATTTGTTTAATAAATGTTGGAATGGTTCATGTAGCTTTATTTAAATTCAATCTATTTACAAATTCCAAAGCTTTTTGACGATTGATTGCAGGAAAAGTGGTTTTGATAAAGAAGATCCTTTTAATCGATTTCTTTGTTGATGTAAAATAGCCTTTCTGATTGCGTTGATGTTGCAATGGTGCTTAGATATTTCACTGCTATTTTTTCAATTTTGGGTAGGTGGAACCAATGACATTATCCCAAATTTGAAGCGGGTTTTGTTTGAGATCAGCAAAGGAATTTTTCAAAAAGTAGCTCAACACTGAGAGCATATCATCATCATGCTCAACATGCGAAGGCGTGGAATTTTTGTTCCTGCACTAGTTTGTAATGTTCACTCCACAAATTAAACTCATCTTTTTGATCTGGTTCGTGACTAGTACCTTCTTTTTCTTCTTCAATAACTTCTTGTTCGAAAGTAGTAGTAAGTAATTCCTTAACGAATCTGATTGCTTTAGAACATTCTAGCGAATTTCGAAAATGAATATTTTTAAATCTTGGGTCTAGCAAAGTGGAAATAGCAAGTATTTGAACATGTTCCGACGGCAGCAAGCGTTTGCTTATTTCGTTTAAGATGTTTTTCTTAAGATCATAGCCTATATCACTTTTTGTCTGAATGATGTTCATTTTCAGGATTAACATTTGGGTGAGGGGAATGACTTTACTACTAGTCACAAAGCTCTCTCCGCATACTTCCCTGGTTGCAACTTTGATAGGTCGTAAAATTTTGCGAATTTCTGCCAATTCTTTGATGTCCTTTGCATTTAACCATTGGGGGAGCACTTTTATGGCAATTAACTATTTGATTAATAACTGGTGGTAGCTTCAAAAATCAGTCGGCCATATAAAATGTAGAGTTCTAGCCATTAGTGACACCTTGTATTAATTTTAATTCTGATTGTTTTCGCAACTCATCACTGGCAGCCACACAATGCTTAAACCAGGTAACAATTCTTTTCACGGATGCAATTAATTGCGCCAATTGTTTAATTTCTGCGATAGATTTTGCGTAACCAAATTAATTTGATGAGAAAAACAAATGATAAGGCATTTTTTTCCGAACGCCAAATCAACAGCTTTCACTACATTTGCTCCACCATCACTTACCACAGCCAATACTTTTTGGCGACTTATAAACCATTCATCACATGTCTGCAACAGCATCCTTGAAACGTAATCAGCTGTATGTGACTCAGCTAGTTCGTAAAGTTGCAGATACCATGTGGTGTTCATCATAAAAATGTACAGTAACACCAAGAAAACTTCTGGTCTGCATTGTATCTATCCAGATATCAGTTGTAAGGATACATTATTTACCCCTTTAATTTTATTTCCAAACAGATTCTGAGTGAATTCATACCGTTCCTTTAGCATTCTTTTGAAAGTTTGTCTGGATGTAACTTTGTAAAGAGGAGCTGCTGCTTTCATAAGACACAGAAACTCTGAAAGGGTTGTGAGTCTTTACATACCATGCATAAAATTATATTTGCTAGGCGAATTCTTTTCGCTCCATTTTCAGCAAATTCAGTTACTGTTCTAAAACTCTGACTAAATGTTGGCTGGAATGTTTTTTATTACTAGATGGTGCACTGATATCATTTGTAGTTAATCTTAGATCAGAATCTTCATTTCCAACTTCCACATAAAGGCTGTAGCTACGTAATCGAGCAGGGTTACAATCATTTGATTGCGCAGGCTGTAAAAATATATCCTTGCATGCTTCTTTTGGGCTTGTATTATTGCCGATACTATAGTCAGTCCTATTTTTGTCAAGTGATTTAAAATGCATTTTTTCTACGTGGAACGTTAGATCGTCGTACTACCACAAGTTTTTAAAACTTTAGAACAGGCGCAAAATTTGGCTTCAGCGCTGTTGAGCCTATCAAAATATTCCCAAAAACGACCTTTCGGCGGCATTATGAGTTCCATTCCAATGCTTACGCCGTCAGTTTTCGTACTCTGATATTGCAAAATTAAGTTGCAGATTTGAGTGCTTTTACTATCAAAGTTGAAAAATTCAGTAGCAATACTCACAGCGTAGGTTATAGCGATGATTGACATATCAAGCAGTTGCTAAATTGAATTGCAGTTCCTGAAACTAAAGTAATCAAGTCAGTTTCGAGTTTAAATGCGATATTGTATTTACAGTACCTGAAAATTGTAGTACCATAACAAAAGCTAAAGATGTAAAGCTTGAATTTGCAAGTTGCAAGCACAATTTCATGCTTCACAACGTAAAATGTAATGCATGCACTTGTTAAGCGGTAAAAAGTTCACGCACAATCAATTGACTTGATGACAGCGACTGTGACGTTTTCGTATTGGAAGCGTCAAAAATTATCTTTAAATGAATTCAGAGTTATTTCATTTATTTGTTTAACGTTATTTTATGAAAGGGCTCAGACTTTAAAACTTAGTAAACGATACAGGTGACTGAATTTATAATAAACTTGTGTATTTAGTTTATGATTCAGTTGGTTTGAATTTACATCGATGTTGATGATGATAATATCGATGTTCCGATGTTGGTTATTCCGCATCATCGATGTTAGGACTTTGAACATCGATGAGCATCGAACATCGATGATCATCGGCCACAAATTTTTGGTACATTTTGCCTTCCCCTGGACCCCTAATTCATGAAATGATTTTTTTATTCCAGATTCTAAAGTTCTAATCAATACCTTTCATTTGATACCCCACTCGACTACCTTAGAAAAGCAAAAAAATTTAAGGGATAATTCGTCACACCGGGGGACCCCCTTAAAAAAACTAGTAGGTCTTTGTTAAAAAACTAATAGGTCTTTGTTTAAAAAATGTTTTACAAAGACCTGAAAAGTGATGCAGTATATTATAAGAGATATCAAAACTGCAAAATATTGGGGGTTTCTATTAGATTGCACTCCAGACATCCTTCATATTTGCTAGTTGTCGGTAGTTTTTCGGTGTGTTGTAAACAATAACATTTATGAACGTTTCTTCTGTTTCTTACCGATCAAAAATCATAAAGGTCGGTTGACGTCCGACAATATATTGAATCCTTTTGAACAACACGATATTGATATCGAAAATTGTCATGCACAGACATACGATAACGCTGCTAATAGGTCCGGCAAATTAAATGGACTAAAAGTTTGCTTAATCGAAAAAAATCCACTAGTATTTTATATTCCTTACTGTGGCCGCTCATTTCATCCAATAGGAGACTATAGTGCAGAAGAATACATTACTACGATAGCTTTTTTTGGGTTTTTGCAGAAATTATTCACTTTTTCAGTGACTCACAGTAGAATATGTTAAAGATATACGATTTCAGTTGATAAAGAAACAGCGATACAATATTCACATTATTCAGATGCTCCAAGATCCCTCGAAATAAATTTTTTTCAAACATATGATGCCTTGTAAGAGATAACTATTGACAAAAATCAAAAGCATGATGTAATTGATGAAGCTTCATTTTCTTCTTCTTCACCTTTTCATTCTTCTTCACTATAGCCTCTCTCCAACCTTTGATTTCTGGAAATAGTATCCCTAACTGTCTCAGTCCATCTAACCGCGTCCTCCAATTTTAAAATCCGAGCACCGTTGAACTGTCTTCATCGACCGAGTTTGACCATCCTCGGTTTCTCCACTGGCCTTCGCCCTTTATTTCTCCCAAAGAATACCTTTATGGGTATCCATTGTTCATCCATACATGACCAACTCATTACCGCTTCCGCAGTCTTACAATCGTTGAGACCTTCGGCTCGTCAAAAATATCATATAGTTCATAATTGTATCGAATTGACCATTGATCTCCGTCTAGCTTCGGTCCAACCATCCGCCTAAGGACCCGTCGCTAAAAGGCGTTCAATATGTTTAGGGATGTTTGGGTTAGAGTCCATGTTTCACACCCATAACCTAACACAGATTCTATCAAAGATTTGTATACTTGGAGCTTTGTTTTCCAGTGTATGCAACTGGTCTTCAAGATTGCCAAAACTGAAAAAATATATTTTATTTGCGAGCTGTATTCTTCGGGGTATTTCGTCTCTTTCATTGCCCATTTCGTTATTTTTGCGCCTGAATACACAAATTTGCTAACATTCTTGATTCTGTATTCACCAAGTGTGATATTTTGTGTATTTGAGATATTTTTCTACGACTGCGTCATGAGCTTTGTTTTATTTTTATTGATTTGCAGCCCTACTAGTTTTGCTTCGCTGTCGAGTTTCAGGAAAAGCTCTTTGGCAGTTGTTAATGACCGTGACAGAATACTGATGTCATCCGCATAGGCTACTACTTGGCTCGACTTGTATAGTAATTAACCTCGCGCATCGACAGGTAGCTTCCTTACGACGTACTCCAGAGCCAAATTGAATAGCAATGGGGCCAGCCCATTTCCTTGCTTTAGGCCGATATTTGTGTCAAAGGCATCGGTGAGTTGATTATTGATGCGGACTTGTGAAGTCGTCGACGACATTGTCATTTTGGTAAGATGGACGAGTCTGGCTGGGTGGCCAAAGTAAAGCGTTATTTGGTACAGTACCTTACGATAAATACTGTCGTATGCTTGCTTGAAGTCAACGAAAATTTGGTGTAGATCTATGTTGAACTCGCAGCATTTTTCAAGTACCTACTTGACTCAATTGGTCTGTCGTCGATCTACCTGCCCTGAAACCACCTTGATACTCCCCAATAATACTGTTGGCGTATGATCCGAATATTTTATATGCCGTACAAAGTAGTGATATGCCTCTATAATTTTCGCACTGTAGCTTGTCACCTTTTTTGTGGATAGGGAATATAATTGACTGGTTCCACTCTTTCGGCATATGTTCTTGTTGCCAAATGTACTGGATGACCTTGTGAATAGTTTGATGAACACTACTGCCACCATATTTGATGAGCTATACTGGAATCTCATCGATGCCCGGCGCTTTATTATTCTTTTGGTCTTTGATGGTGGAACAAACTTCATCCAGAGTTGGTGGGACCAATGAAAGCTCTCCGCAAACATCTATAGGCTCCGATGTTCTGGAGCTGTGCGGAGGATTAAGCAGGTTCTTGAAATATGATGCCCATTTTTCCCAAATTTTGGTTTCAACAGCGATGATATTATCCGATGTCATCACGACAGAGCGTGGCTTTGGGCTGATTACAACGTTTCAGGCTTTTCACTACTTTGTATGCTTGTCTTGTGTTATTGCTCGCTAAACTTTCAGCTATACTTCTCGATTGGTCGTCATAGTATTTTCTTTTCTTAATCCTAATCATCTTATTCGCTACTCTTCTGAGATTTTCATAGTGTTCTCTCTTCGTCCTGGTTTTCCTACCTACGTATTCTTTGTACGCCTGGTTCTTTATATTCAACGCATTCTGGCACTCGGCATCGAACCAATCATTTCTCTTGCTCCAGGCTTGATATCTGATCGTCTGTTCTGCCACGGCCCTGACAGCCGCATTTACTTCCATCCAGAGCTCGTTGCTCGTCTTTAACGATGCATCTAATAAGATGGGAGCAAGCTGGTTGGCGAGGCTCTCCATGAAATTTTCGGCCACAGACGCCGTTTGGAGCCTTTTGACGTCAAATTTTTGTAGCGGGCTGGTCTTCGCCGATTATGCCTTTGACATATGACATCGATACGTTATTTTGATCAAGTAATAATCTGAGTGACAATTGTCTCCTCGATATGTACGAACGTATGGTATGCTCAAGCGCAACGTTGTTGGATCAGAACATGGTCTATCTAGTTTTGTGTGTTGCCACGTCAGTACCCACGTCATTTTGTACATGCAAAGATGTGGGAAGCAAGTCGAACGTATGACTAGATTTCTGCTACATGCAAAGTCAACCAGACGCTAGTCGTTGTCATTTGTTTCATCATGGAGGCTATATCCTCCGGTCATTCCCCGATGAGATAGCTCATTGCCAACCTTAGCGTTTAAATCACAGCGAATTATTTTTGTGCCGTTTGTAGGCAATGAGTCGACTAGTCATTCCAGGTGTTTGTAGAAGGTTTCCTTCATTTCTTCATCCTTTTCTTTGGTCAGGGCGTGTACATTTATCAAACAAATTTTGAAGAGTTTCGCTTTTATACGGTTTGCACACAGCCGTTCATTGACTCCCTTAAAATCAATAATGTGCGATTCGAACTCCCTATCCAGTATAAAGGCCACTCCAAATTCTCGCCTTCCAGTAGGCTTCCCACTTTTGTATACTGTGTGTGATTTCACGTGTTAAATATCACTTCCAATCCAGTTCGCCCCCTGGATTGCTAGTAATTTCAATTAATATTGACTGGTCTGTTGTAAAAGGTCCTTAGCAGTGCCAGGGTAGTTGAGTGATCTGACATTCCAGGTTCCAATGCCATATTCCATCTTTCAGTTGCGAAGGCGTTGCCGTGAGTCCAATTCATATTCCAATGCTCTTTTGCAGATTTTAAAACAATATAGGGTTTTACAGGTATGGGGGGCTAGTCTGTCGCCCAACCTCCATTTCGACGGCATGATCATTACTTGCGATTCGTTATCAAACACAGAAGACTCGCCTTCTCCCTTTTGCGTCACCACAAAGGAAGTGTAGGTAGGATTAAGTAACAGAGCTGCAGATGTATTTGCAGTTATTGGCATTTTTCGGCATTTAGTGTCCCATCATTGGGAAACCAGTAAACCCAATGTGCGACCCCGAGACCATTTACTACCATTTTTTCGTGGGGCTTAAGATGAGGAGTCATGGAACCTGTGGGTTAGGGCAACAATGGGAAGTTTTCCTTCTTTCTCAACTGGGCTTGGGACCGCCTACGGTGGTGTTTTTTAGCTCGAGAACGCCTTTAACATATGCTAGCTTTTTGGGACTTGGTTTTAAATCGTCTTGATAAAACTAGCCAATATTTGCGAAAAGTTGGTGTCGATTTGATTTCTGTTATTAAAATCCTTTCTTTATTAGTGAATTTTGTCAAAAGTTTTCGAATCAAATTTTCTGATTTGCAACAAAAGCAAAAATCTGAGTCCTTTAGTAAGGCAAGAAAATTCGGATTTAAAAAAGCGAAAAATGGTTTGCAAACTAATAATTTGTCTGATTCTGACAAATTTCAAATCGAAGTAATATGTTACATTATGATAGATAAACTAATTACTAGGTTACAACAGTGGAGTGAAGCTTATGACTACCTGTATTTCAGAATATTCGGTGTTCTCCTGCACTCAATTGAATAAATGATCTGCTAATGCTAATAGGTAAGTTTACGCAGACAACATAGATAATGATTTTTTTGCGAAACTAAAACAGTTCATTCCATGACTGAAAATGCAGGCAAAAGCATTTTCCTCAAAGCGTTCAAATGAAACTAACAAAGAAAATAATAAAATATTGAGTACGTTGAAAATACGAGTATTTGTGGCAAGAATTTTCTCATCTATTTGTTAATCATTCAATTTTGTGGATAGTAGGTGCTAAGCTCAAGAAAAATAAGGCTGAGGCTCTGAGAGGGACAATCATTGTTTATTAAAAGAATTGACAAAAATATGCTCTATGAAAATTTGACAAAAAGCACCTCATGCAAAAATAGCATTGCAATGAAATCTTTCACATTCTGCTTTTACCAACGATTTCTTGCAATATAACTGATTTTCAACGATTTTTGGAGGCGTATCGGTAGTCAGTTTAAGCCCGAAAGTGTTTAGATTCTACCAATATTTTATTACATATATGGAACACCTCCACGAATGTCTTAATCAAATGCATATATCAGCAGCAATCAAATGAAATTAATAAATCAATCATTGAAAATCAAAAGTTAAATATCTCAATTTTAGTGTTTGTGTCGCAGCAACAATGCACAAAAGAGTTAATCATTAATCCCAGGCCCACTTGAAACAGATTTGTCGATTAGGCCCATTTTTATGAGCTCTCGTAGATAAAGCTCTAATCAAGCATTTGAGCGTAATTTGTCGAATCAAAGACCAATTAATGACTCTATTAATTAAGATTTCATGTTATCGATGCTGTTATACGAGCACACATAGGCCATTCGCCTCGCCTACTGAACGGGACTTTTTGTGAAGACATTGCCGACATGTTAACGTCTTGTTCGGCTCCATGTTCTACTATTGTTCCTGTGGTTGCTGTTTGTATAGTAGGAGGAAAAGTGTCTAAATTTGTGGAAACAATGAAAAGAAAGCAAGCGATCGCATTTGAATGGATGACACTGATTGCCAGATTGCCGCTCAATGTCTTAGCACACCCGCCCGCGATGTTTGTTCTCACCTGAACATTATCGCGGTATGTGTGCGTACTCGCGAAGTCGCGATAGATGCGGTGATATGATTTCTAGCCAATGTTTAGATTTGTTTTATCGGAGTACTATCATGTAATCGAGATATTGAATGGAACCACTGTTGGTTAGGAAAAAACCGTCAAAACAGAAGAATGGTAAACAATATTCGTTTTATTTGGTCAGCGGCGGCATATCAATTTTGACAAGGTAACGCGTCAAGTGCCATTCATAACTGGTCAACACGCGGTTGGCAGATTGCGTAGTAGTTGGACTAATACTTGTTCATTTGTCCGTGTCTGCTGAGCTGTGACCGCGTATAGCTACATATGAGGCAGCATTGAATACGAGCTCGTTCCGATAATGTCCTTGATGACGTTATCATTTTCGGTAAAGTCAATTTGAATATTGTGTCGACTTTATTATTTCATAAAAGCAAGTCATTCAATTGTTCATCCCTGTCGCTGGGCTATAAGTGATAGGTGACAGTGGATATCTCATATATTTGTACGCTTGGATGCAGTTTTTGTGGGTTTTTATTTATTTGTTTAAAATAACTATTTTACAGGATTATTGTTCCAACAAAGCAATATAGGGAAAAGCGAGCAATGTTAACATAATGTTCAAGTGAACAAATAAATTAAGTAAGGATAATTATGAAAAGGTAGTCCATGGTTAGAGTACGTAAATTGAAGGTAGCTGGTTCGAATCCCGTTGGTAACAACGCAATTTGTTTCGAGTGGCTCCTTGAACGGGCTACAAGGCCATTCAGTTATATGTACTGGCTTATCACTATCAGCTCCATGTTTAGTTCTTGTGATGTTTGAGCCATTTGCAGCGTTTCATTTTGCCAATAAATTAAATGACTTTTGGAGATTCCAACAACTGTAGGTGCTTTAGAAAATACTGAATCCAGATTCATTTCTTTTGCGGTTTCATCAATTTTATTTGGTGAACCGTTAATCACTCTTATAGCAGAATCTTTGGCCGCATTGAAGACGACCACTTCTCTCTTCAGAACTTAACTTCGCACAACTCTTTTTAAAGCACCACCTATACCATCAACAGGCCCTTTTTTCCAAACTAAATGCAAACTATTCCTTTCTTCCAAAATTTTAATGCTATTTGCTATATATTTGTTTTTAAACTGTGAACCTGACCGTATGTGCACTTCTTTAATACTTTCTGGTAGCTCCTTCAAGATTCTATCGACAAATATAAGGAAAGTTCTCTTATTGTGATGACGATCATCAGACACAATGGCAATGGGATGTTGTTTTATTAAAAACCATAAAGAAACAGTAAAGAGAGTTACTTGAAGCTGGACCCAACTGAAGCTCTGAACTTCATCTTGAGCAATGCAAGTGAAATTCTTTGAAAAGTCCACCTGCATCAATGCTAAGACTGGGTCAAATCTAGGAGGTGATACTGCATATCTATCCTTTTGATAACAGTCTGCTTAACTCCCTGTTATAAAGGAATGCTCAAAGAAACTTGGGCTCATTTTGAGGATGTGTTCACACAATTTATCAACTGTATCGGTTTCTTGGATGTTGCTTAGTTTGCCATATGAGTCTTTGAACACAAACCAGATAACTTCCATACTAAACTTTTCAGTAGCCCACTCATTTAATTTCTCCTTTAATATTTGTTTGCAGATATTACAAGCATTTAACCAAAGGTGGCCCTGATAAAATCGTGATTGTACCTAGGGCTTTCGTAAACCTAAGGTGCAGCGCATTCAATGCTAGTATATAGTTCTCGTCATACTTGCACAAGCATACGTTATGTGGAAGCTTATTGGATAAATAGACATGCTTAGGTCTTACTTCTGCAAACTTGCTCTTTTTGATAATTTCTCCGTATTCTTGTATAAATAAGGCATGGGTTTGCGAAAGAGCGGCATAGAAATGTCGGATTTGTAGATTTTCTTTCGCTCCGTGTTCATTGCGAATACTAATGAAATCTTTAAGGCCTGGAGCTTGTCGACTAATATTGTCACGTTGATAGAATTCATTAATTTTTATTATGATTTCCTCGCTCAACGTAAATCCATGTTTTCTTTGATCTAGTGGAGGGTCCTACATTACAATCTTTCAATAGTTTATTGAGTACTTGCTGTTTCTTTATTGGACACTTGGGTAGAGCTTTACGAGCACGTGCCGCCGCTTTTTTCAACGCCTGAGTAGTGCTGAATGATGATGACGATGATAAATTAGGGTCTACTAGGTTAACTCCAAGACGTTGCTTCTGGTGTTTTGGTTTTCTCTTTTTGTTTACGCAGTATTGTTTTCTTTTTTGATTCTGGTAGGCTGTCAATTTCCGTTTTCTTCTTTGTTTTACGCTTTCGGCAAGCTTCTTGTTCTTTCCTCTTGTAATCGTCGTATTTTCCCTCAATTTTTAATTTCTTCCATCTCCTTTTCATTTTCTCAGCGGCATTTCGGCCTAAACCAATAAAAAATGCATTTAAACAGAAGAGTCTAAAGAAGATTAAATAAAAAATATGGGTCACTCTTGTTACATAATAGTAACACGAGTTACCGGTAACTCGCGTTACTCAAAATATCTGATTATCTAGACTAATAAAATTAAGTGGTTTCGACCGTTATTCGTTTGCAAACTAAAGTACCAATAGGGACCAACAAACACAGACATTACTAGTTATAATATATACTTATTGGTAAATGGCGTTATTAAAATCAGGAGCCTTTATTTCTTGATTTTTAAGAACTTTACTTTCTCAGAATTGCTATTATAATGAATTATTGATTGCACAACATAATGTTTTATTAGGTATTTAAAATTTACTTACCTGTTTACAACAAGAAACACGAAAAATAATTAATTAGTAAACGTATATTATCATAAACTTAAACACTTGTCAAACAACAACTAGAATCGGCGGAATGCACAAATTGCTATGCCAAATTTTTAAATTGACGTTTGGGTGCAGTGTTGTGTAATGTGACGCCTACGCCCGGGAATCGAAGTGATTCCGATTCCGAACCCTTGCACTCGGCCAGATGGGTATGACCTCGAAATGCAAGCGGACTTCATCTTTCGTGCGGATATCGTTGCGCAGAAAATATTTTTTTTTCTCCAAATATTTAGATCTGTGGATTTAAATATTTGAAACAGAATATTAATCAAAACCCCGACGCATTTCGAGACATATCCATTTGGCAATGCCCCCTCCACCGTGGCCATCGAAAAACTATGCCACTGGCGACAAATGGAGATGCACATTGCCGCCATGTGGCGTGCCATTCCACACACATCTGTTTTGTCGGTGGTTGTCGGATTGACAGTCCGGTGCCACGAGAAAAAATAACGGCGGGAAATAACGGAGATTTTTAGTGGTCAACGAAAAAGTATATTTTTGTACGATTGACTGTTTTAAAAAAAAAAAAAAAATTAAAATTCCGAGGTGTTCTTGTGAATAGTTAGATCGTTTGGAGAAAATTGCAAATCCCGGAAAGTTGGCAAAGTTTTCTCGATCTGCGCTATCGCCGCGAGTTTCATAAGAATATCACGGCGACGATAAAATTTGAATGAGAAATTCTTTCTCGTTCGGTTTTGTGTTTGCCATCATCGGGTCTTGTGCATGAAAAGTTGGAGCGGTTCTCGATAATTTCGAGATTGAAAGGCCGATTGGACGACCTAAAAAACGAAAGGAAATGGACATTCTGGACATCGCGAGGGTGTTAATAAATGTCGATAAATAAAACCCTGCGCCGGAAAGCGCTGAGTGCGCTTCGTGGCAAAACGTGGCGTTGCGTTTGATCGCTCCGAGGATCTTTTTTACTGTTGCTCCGCATAAGCTTGCTCTCATATGTGCCTGATTGAAAGATGGATACATATAGGGTTCAAGAATGTAGAGAACATTCTGTTTGATGGAAAGCAGGGTACCGCTGTTCTTAGAAAACAAGTGAAGTTGTCCAGAAAACATCGATGGATACCCATCAACCTGTGCAGTCATTAAAAAAATTGCTTACCAGCACCCCACATCCCAGTGAGCTCCTCAAAAAATTAGTGAGCCGAGTGGAAAACAAAAAAAAATTTTCAATGAAACAACGGTATCATATTCGGTAATAAGACTAAAGTGTTGTAACCTGACAAGTATGTACGTATTTCTTGCTATTTATCTAACATAAAAATCATCGAATCAAGTCCCGGACTCCACGGGTTATAAAAAAATAAGATAACACAAAAAAATAAGTTTAAGCTATCCAAATTATTCGTAGTTAAATCTCATAGTTGTTTCAATGACAGCAACAGCGCATACGTTGTTCTGATGCTTTGTAAAAACATAGGACCTATGATAGGATTTCACACTCATAAGAAGATTCTAAGTAGCTACGAATGTCATTTTTATATTTGGTTAGTAAAAAATCTTGATGACAATCAAATAATTCACCGCGATCTGAAATTGGGAAATCTGTTCCTAAACGACTTTTGATCAATAAGAATAGAATGAAAATTAAAGGCAATACCTTTAAGCAAGTTTCTCGTCAATTGAGTAGTTGGATTTAATGTAAATCTATACCATTTCCAGTATTATACTCGTATGCTTAAAGTTCGATTTGATAGAATAACATTTTAACGTGTGCTCGAGAATCGAAAATCAAAATCGACATACGGAAAGTTTAATATCTTTCTACATACCGACTGTTGGCCTAATTTTTTAGTTTTTTGTTCCACGCAACTGTGTTGTATAATAAACTGGACCGAGCTGTCTGTTGACTCATTTTGTTTATACTTTACCTATCGCTCAAGCATTCACACAGTATTCGGTTTTTGTCAGTTCAGTTTATTCGAAAATTCAACAAGCAACTACACAGATCATGTAGGCAGGAGTAATCATTACTTGAGAATGTCCCAAATTCTAAATTCATTCTATTTAGTCACATACATTTCAACTAGGTATTTTTACAATTAAACAAACGATCGTATGTTTATTGAATTAAGTTAATACCAAAAGAAACATAAATTTAAATATTTCACGTTGATACAATTTTATGTTTTACCTGCCATAATTAATGAATATTTGATTAGTTTAAAATGCACAGTTGGTTATTTTTTTTTTGTTCATCGCACATTTTTGTTATTTTAAGTGATAAGTTTTCATGTCAATTTATTGCTCTAATTAAAAGTACATACCAAAAATCAATTACGTAATATTTATAGAATATCGAGAAAATGCAATCGCTAGGAAAACTAACCAGAATGTTCATATCAAAATGATTTTTCTGTGAATAGTTTAACATTAGGTGCATTTACGCTTTAAATTCAAGTTCCAATTATATGTATGAAATTATTTTTAGAAGAAATTAGAGGAGAATATTAAGGTATCTTTTGAAATTCACATAAAAAAAAAAACGAGAATTAACAATAAAATGAATTGCTAATGGATTAAAGACTTTCCTTTTCAGTGGTTCTTTCTGTTTCAGCGGGAAAGTGAGTGCAGGGTAGGTATGCCGTCGCGAGGGTAGGGTTTCGCCAAATCCGCTGAGGTCGGTTTCACGTCGCGCGCGGTACGCGGTACCTTTGTTGTTTCGTCATTTCATTAGAGTAGTTTTCGTCGGTTTAATTTCGAGTAGCATACTTTTCGGTACCGCGTCGGTATAATTCGGGAACGCGAAACGGAAATTAGATTTTTGTACTTTAACTGGCTGAATGAAGAAATACGGAGTAACGTAAAGTAGGCTCTTCTCCGTATGGTTTTGTTTTGATAACGCGTTTTGAAAACGGGCATGTTCAGGTGGCTGAAAATATTGTAATTGAGCGTAACCCATTCGGAGACCCGCGACCGAAATCCTCTCCGAACTAGCTGGCCGACAAGCAGCCACCGTGCGAATGGGTTACGGTGCCCGGATTGGTTGACCTGTTGGTACCATCCGTTGGCACTACTCAGACTTAACGTCTAGAATCGATGAGAGGTCGGTTCCGCGTACGAACTTAAAATGTTGAAAATCATTACAGTTGCTACTCTCAAATATTATTTTGGCTACAGTAAAAAGTTGAAAAGCTATCATGAGCTTAACTCATACCATGTCCACTTTTCATGGAACCCATATGCTCATTTCAAGGTATGTCTCTGCCAGGAATGCATAGGTTAACTCATTTGGGCGCTACGCAAGAAACTTCCATGCATGCCAGCGTCAAATGTCCAAATGATGTGCGCCTGCACGAGTATCACAAAAACTCTCTGCTAAACTGGTTTTAGAAAAAAATCGCAAATTCCTGCGACTGCTGACCTTGCCAAAATTTTCGCAAATCACAGTGTGCGTGCTTCCTTTTAAGTGCGACTATATATTCGTAGTGTGATCCATTCCTAAGGAAGCATAGAGTCACTTTGGGTAACTGAGTGCAGTGGGTATGTGAGCGCACTGTGCATATCTCCGGAACGAAGTGTGAGTGAGATATGTTCATTTTGAGAGAAACAAAAACGCCACAATGGCATACTAGTTTTCATATGACACTGCTCTATGTGACGCTTCGTAGATTTTTTTTTCGCAATTAATTAAGCTTACTACTTTGACTGGTTTTTTAAGAATTTTGGCTAATCCTGTAATGTCTACATTTCGGATCCGATACTGGTAAGTTATGTTTATTAGATTATGAGTACCTATATTCTTGTAGATATATGAGAGATAATATTGAGGTTATTTTTGAGGTTTAAGCCGGTATCAATATTAATTTGTATTTTCTCTCCAGGGGGAAAGTGTGCGCATGCGCAAACTTAGCCCCGTGCGCAATAATAAAAATTGGTTTTGACTTTGCTGATTTGCTGGTTAGGCTCCTCTTTCACCTTTTGTATGAATCATTATTTTTTATGTTACAGTGTCATCATGCTGCGAGCCTATATTAGGAAAAAATCGGAACTAGCCCTAGTGACAGAACAAATATTGCTAAGGCTAAAGAACTTACGCAAAATGCTGCAAATGCCATTGGTATAAGTGAATCCTGTCTGTGCAAAAGACTTAAACTTGGCAAAGCTGCAGATTCAATGAATATGAGACATAGTGCCTCATCTACTGGAATGATGAAACAATTTTCTCAACTTTTTCGCAAGAAGAAATTTCAACCGCTATAGCAGCAACACTTTTACCCCATTTAATATTTCTAATTCTTCCCATAACGTTTTGAACCAACTATTTTTTGCAAAACTCTTCTGAAATCGTGTTTGGCTTGTTTGCTTGCCTGTCAGTCCATACATCGAAAAAAATGTTAAACTTAACGTAACAAAATGCGAAATCTAGGACGTAACAAATAGTATGCATTCCCTTAACACTTCAATGTTGCCTTGCTAATTTTGAATGACAGAAAATGTTGATCTTTTTTGACAAAACTTGCATTGCACATATTTGCGACACATTTATTGATTGTTTTGCAGTCGTTTTTTGAGAAGGGATCCTAAAGTCAAGCCATATTTTCGGTTTAGCTGCCTACTTACCTGTATTTTGCTAAAAAGCATTGCATCCAAGACTTACCTTAAATTTCACAAAAGCCTAAAATTTATAGCCTGTGTTATTGCTGATTATTTTTTCAAATGGTTTTTAGAGTATATAATGATGCGGGAGATTTCAACAAGGATAATTCAAAGCAATAATTCAAATTGCAGTAACCTTTCTAATTAAGAATAATCGTACATACCACAATTTTTAAAACGTTTCAAGAAGCAGCACTCACTTTCAAACTGGTATCACAATTTTTGTAGACAGTGGACAAAGTGGAAATTGAAAATGGGCACCATATAACATAAACAAATGATGATGCTGGTTTGGTGTTCTGGATAACATAAACAAATGATGGCGCTGCTTTGTTCTGATTGCTTTATCCCGACATATTAATACATGGTTCGATGAACGAAGTTTCAACTCAGTGATCGAGGAATTATTAATTTTGAAAATTAGCTAAATTATTACTAAAGTCAAAAGGAAGTGTAGTGGAATGATGTTTGAAAGGTTATTCATGACCTTGTTATTGTTAAATAAATAGCAATCAGTGCATAGTTTGATTTTGTTTCAAATCTAATTTCTATTAAAAATTCTCGGACAAAACCCAAGGAGTTAAGGTAAGTAAATATATTGTGATATAAATTTGCTTTCTATTCTAGACTTTCTATTATATATTTCTTTTGCTTTCTTTTATAGACATGATATATCTTTGTCTCTGCTACGGTATTTTTTTCTTTTCATTTATAGCTTATCTAGCTGAAGATGAAAAGAAAAAAAGAACCAGCGTTCTATTGCAATTTAAAAAAAAGCCAAGGAAGACCACTAGAGCCTTCGAATGTTATTTTCTTTATGTGCTCACCTTTTGCTGAAATTCACTAACTATGAGTTACTACAACCAAGTGCAAGTACTTCTATTGAGCTATCTGGTATTCTGGTACCAGAACAAAGTGACACACTCACTGATTTAGATTTTAATACTAACGACATTGGAAAATGGCCTGCAAAAGTTGATTCAAATTTAAGGCTACTTTTGATTCAAAGACGTCCTGAAGTTGTTTAACACTTGAATGTCGACTTTTCTGAAGAATCAGCAGTACCACGCATTGTTTAGTCAGAGAAAAACTCTGTTAGAGCAACAGTTTTGTCAAAAAATTTCGCTACCTTATATGTCACCAGAAATTCAAAACGATTTCATTGAAATTCTTGGAAGTAAAGTTCGTCAAAAGATTATAGCTCGTGTACAAAAGGCTAAATATCATTCAATAATTTTTGACAGCACTCCAGATATTTTGCATAAAGATCAAATGTGTTACGATATGTGGTTTTTGAAAATCAGGAGGTTCGAGCAAAGGAATATTTTTTGGATTTCATCGAGACCTAAAACAATACTGCTAAAAGCATAAGTGAAATGATTTTGAAAGTAAGAAAAAAAACAAGATAATCAAAATAATAGCATCTGTAGGAAAGCGAATAAGTTCATAATCACAAGGTATTTATGTTTGCCTGTCAATCCATTAAGCAAAATAAGAAATCTTAATGAGAATGCTTATTTTCTGTCGTCCATATGGTGAAGTAGGTAGGAGGCTAGCCGCGAATACAACAGGTGCTAGGCTAAAACCTCAGTGTAACGAGTTTTCAATGTCAGTATCTGTTGACGGTCTTCCAGCCCATTCAGCTGTGATGGGTACTGAGTAAAATTGGGTAGCAACCACACGGTCTAGCGTGATGCCGACCACATCACCTTCCAAGTACAGTTATGGTCATAAAATGGGATACTCGACCTCGTCTTAGCGCCCAGGTTCAAATTGGACTGTAGCGCGATTATTATGATTATTTATTATGCTTATTTTCTAGAGATGAGTTTCTTCTGTTTATTTTTTATGTTCAAGTGTTTATTAAATGCAGCATTCTTTCACTAGCTAGAGGAGCGTTATTCTCTTACTCTGTTAATGTCATGTCTTCAATAACTTTATTATTTTGCTTAGAAATGAAAACTTATCACTGAATTATTTGTAGTTGGTATAATTTGTCATATGATTTTGCATTAAGGATACTTTTAACGGACGACAGAAGGATTATCTCATTCTGTAAAAGGTCTGAATACAAATATGTCTCCAAAAAAGGAGGGCGGCAAATCCCTGGTCGGCCCCGGGCATCAAAAACTCACGCTATGTCACTGAGTTGGTTTAAGCCAAATATCCAATAATGAACAAGAGGAAGAGCTTTTAGTTAATTGCAAGAAAAAGGAAAAAAGGTATTTTGGTCTCACCATAAATGCTTTAAGGCGCTTGGCTTATGAATATGTTTCCGCTATAGAAGGGGTTAAGTGGATTGAATGTTTTTCAAAACGGCATCACAAACTAGTCATACGACTATCTACAGCAACCAATCTGGTTCGAGTTATCAGGTTTAATAAAGTTCAAGTTCAAAGATTCTACAAAAATGAACTAATTGCATGAAAAATAAAAGCTTTAGACAAATCACATATATAATGTAAATGAGACAGGTATGAGCGCTGTACCAAAGAAAACTCCATAGGTGGTTACTACAAAAGGAAAAAAGTAGTCTTTTAAATGGTTTCCGCAGAAAAAGGCATCACCATGACAGCAATCTGCTGCATGGTCAATATATACCACCAGCATTGATCCACCCTCGCAAAAGTCCCAATGATGATTTATTGGATGGAGGCCCAACACAAAGCATTTGCATGGCGTCTGACAGAGATTTTGTAAGCACTGAGCTTTTTGTAAACTGGCTGCATCGCTTTAAATATTTTGTCCATCCCACACAGACAGATCCTATATTACTCTTACTTGACAACCCATCTCATATCATTTTAGAGACAGTAAAATATGCTCATAAAAATACTGACACTTTCTCCACATAGAAGTCACAAACTTCAACCCCTAGACCGGTGCCTTTACAATCCTTTAAAAGTTAAATACTCGATAGAATGTGACAAACTCATGTTGTGACGCCCTGGAAGAACCATTACACAATATCATGTGGTTTGCTTATTTAGCGAAGTATATAAAAAGCTATTCCAGAGTATATGCGAAAGCTTTTGCCTTACCAGAACTGTGGAATTTAATACCGCTAGGGTGAGGAATTGGTGGTATTTGTAGCTCATATTAGAATATCCTCCAAAAACCGTCACACTCAAGCTTCAGACTTTGCAAGAAGCTCTCTCACTATTCATTACGAAATTTTGATATTCGGTCATGAGTTTTATTTATGATTTGATTTATTTCCCGGCAGAATCAAGGATCACCTGTGTTTCAAACTCTTCGCCGAATTCGATTCCTCCTCCTTATTAATTTTTAGATGTCATAAGAGAGCTCATAGGGATTTGATATCCTTGTCAGAGGCATGGCTGCATCGTCTTTTTTTTGCCTGTACTATTTTTTCTGTAACTTCTTCTATCATTTTTTTAGTTTCGCTGGCTGTTTTAGGTGTTTGAGTAATGGTTTCTTTAGTCAGTACCACTTAGAAAGCTTATCAATCAGTTTTATTGCTTACTTGTAAGGTTTCTTCCATGTGTGTTTGATGCGCACATCGTGTTCAAAGGTATGTGAAATACCGATATCGAGAGGATAACCATTTCGGTGGCCGTAGTGTGTTGGCTCGGTAAGGATATACAGGTTTAGTGGACTGTCTATGATCAACTAGTTTAGCTCAGTCCCAGCATGGTTATTTCTCACAGCTCCCCAACTTCAGTGATAGGCCTCCGGCAAGGAATACGATATCCTGAAAGTCTTGAACGTTTTGATATCTTCTTTGAGCGTCAGTGCATGTGGTGGGCTATACACCGAGACTAACACAAACTCAAAAGAACCCATTTGCACTTGAATTGCAGTGGCTTCTAGAGTTTGTGAAATACTACCTATTGCTCTATCATCTCTGTATAGAAAATATTTAGGGAAGCGTAGGCAGTTTTCGGGTTTAAAAAAATTTCTTGTATGGGAATGATGTCAAATTTATAATTCCATAAATATAAACTGATTCCGCTCACTTGTCTTATGAAGCAGGAAATTTGCCTTCAATTTGAAAATGGTTCAGTGATCCATAAAATTCATTGTTGTTTGTTCTTGTATGTATTATCAATGATATTTTTTAATGCAAATATGCCTTGTATCATTTTCGCAAAAATGCTTGTCCATGTTGTTATTTGTATTTATGTCTTGCGGAAGGTTAGTTTGTTTTTGAGTGTTTTTGGTTTGCTGTTGTGTAGCTGATGTGTTGGTTTTGTTTTGGTTGCTATTTCCCGACATTCACTGGATTTCGAGGACATCGACCATAATTGGCCGAATATTCTCCACTATAGTTGACACATTTTTGTTTTTTTCTGCTTTATTGGCACATTTTGGAAAATCATGAAGCCCCTCACACTTGACACAATGGGCCTGTATGTGACAGTTTTTAAAGAGTGTCCAAACTGCTGACAGTTGTGGCGCATCATTTGTCCAGTACGAGGGTGTTGCGCTTGAACAGTCCATACGAATTGACATTTTGCCCTTATTTTGTAAAGGGTGGTCCAACCAAAACGCACGATGTTAATATTGAATAAGAACATTTTGAAAACAATTATATTGAGAAATTAAATTATATTCCATGTTGAGTAAATGAAATGATATGATGATGGTTTTCATGAAATTCCAGATTCCAAAACAAAACGAAACATTTGCAGTAAATCAGTGATTTATGCATTCAATATAATTAGTACTTATTTTTACATACAAAAAAAAACAAGTTGGATAGACAGAACTGCGCTCATGTCAAAAGGGTTTTGTACTTAACATACAATATGTGGACAAATAGAATGATTTAAGTCAAGAAAAACTTTTATGACATGCACAACATATATATCCTTGTTTTAAAAGAACTCCATTTTAACCAGCCAACATTTCGTTCCAATGTTACTGAAATGATTGACTGACTTGAACCTTAAATACATTTTGGTTATTCATCTTATTTAATAAAGACCCAATCAAAAGTGAAGTGTCTATTTCAATAGAAAGCCCATGTAATAGAAAAATCGTAAATGATTGTTGTAATCGGAGGAAATTCAAATGACTATAACACAGGCAAATTTTATTAAAACTTAGAGAATAAAATTATATTTTAAAGAACTACTTAAATGGCTTAGTTCATCCAATTTAATGATACTAATATAGTTTCACTGCCGAAAATGTTAAATCCCACTACTATTAACAAAGTTCAAAGCATTTCAGCTTCTAAGTTATTTGGATTAGATCTACCTGCTTGATTTTTTGGGCTCTCTGAATGAAGTTTTACAAAAACCTACTAGTTTCCCGTCCCCTCTGTCCGTCTGTCCTCCCGTCCGTCCATCTGTCTGCTCGACCGTCCGTTTATCCATTTCTCCGTCTACCCATGCATCACAAGAAATTTCTTCCGAAACTAAACAAACTGTAAACCTCAAACTTTGTCAAAAGATCAGAAGTGCTGTTCTCTCAAAAGTTTGGGTCTTATAAAATATTGTATATCAAAATTTTTTAAGGGGTCCTCCCTTATAATGAAGTGGTCCTTTTTTTCAGTAAATATAGTCAAGTATGGTATCAAATGAAAGGCCTTAGCACTTTCAGAAATTGAAAAATAAGTCATTTTCTGCATTACGAGTCCAGAGGGAGGCAATAATTACGAACAATATTTGTGTCCCCTCCCCTCACAATTGGACACCCATGAGCCGAAAATCTGGAAAAATCACGAAGGTAGGTCTTTATGAGTCCAAGGGCAACAATTACCTCAGAAATCAAAATTCACCCAACTCTGTTAATAATAGTATGATTTGTAAATTATACGATTTCCCCCAAAAATCAAGACAGTACCCTTAAATTTCTTAAAGTTTTACGTTTATGTAGGTTGATATAATACACTTACGCCTGGGAAATATCATGGAAATCAAATCATAACCTGATATCTCAGCATTTCAATTGTATGAAATTACAAAAATCATAACAGATGATGATACTTAATCTATATTTCAAATCGACTAATGCACTCTTATTTTCTTCGGATTTTCATGAAAATTTAAGGAATAGTGGTTTACTTGAAAAATCAGAAAAATTATTTAACATGGAACAAAATCGCGGCTGTTATGTGCTTATGAACGAAGCTCTGCATCTTTCTAATTCAAATCATCGATTTGTGGTATCACACAATTTTTTCGAGCCCTGGAATGGTTACAAAGCTCTTCTGTTAGGAGCTCTCTCTGACTTTTAATTGTAAGTAACCATCCTTAGTCGTTCATTAATAAATTCGATCAATCGCCGATATCATGTAATCGTATCTTAAAAGTTGAAGTTGGGGGAAAATACGAGTAACTCAAAATTATTCAATTGTCTCATTTAAAACAGCCCTTATTTTATTTTACGATTACTGATACCACTAGCTGAACCAATTTTCAAAAATATTCAAGATGCATATCATTCCTGAAATTTTCATGCAAATCCTAGCAAACCTGTAGTGTCTGAGCCGGTAAAAAGTACATACTATATTGTTCCATAGTCATATACGAGTATTTCCATAGTTTCCATTGTTCCATAATGATACAGGAAAATACAATCCCTCTATAACTTCGTGAAATATCACATGATCTTTGTGAAACTTTCAGGACGCTCAACCTAATAAATAGCCATTTGCGTAATGAATTTTATTGAATTGGAAGATACTGTCAAGGTTTTATTCAAGAATGTCACTGTGACATATAATTATGTCACTGTGACATATAACAAGCTGTACGAAGAAAACTCGCTCGTAAATCTAAATTGGTCGGAGTGGTAGTTAATTTGAATTAAATAGTGATTTATGAAGTGAATTGTTAAGGGATCTGCACTGGACGTTTCGAAAATGAATCCAGTAATGGCCACAAAAACAACGAAGGAGAAATGTTATAAGTGCAGGAAACCTGTAGAAGACGCTCATCCAGCGATAGGCTGTGGTGGGATGTGTTTCAAGTGGTGTCTCTTGAAATGTATAAAGATAGCGGAAGAGAGATGCAAGGCCATCAAGGAAATATCGGATGATGTGTTATGGATGTACCCCACGTGAAGCTGTTACATCAAAAATCCAAGGAGGAACAACTTTTCCTGTTTATGAAAGATTTGGAAAGTAACATTAAAAAATTAAAGACGAATGTCAGTTCTTTAATTGATAAGACGGCAGCTACATACGAACCAACATATGCAGAGGTGATAAAAAACTAAACGACGCCTCAAACTTAGCTCCTCTCAGATGTAATGTCCCAGAAAGAGATCATAATCAAGCCAAAAGCATAAATAAAACGCTTGCCGATTTTAAGTCTAGTATAAGACCGCCAAATTGCAAGATTCCTCTTCAACTGCTACGGCCTTTTCGCAATGGTGGGGCGATAATTAAAACAACGACCACTGCCAACGCGTCTAAGCTATACTGATTAACCATGGATACCATGCAGGATGAGTACGACATTACCGAGACAAAACTGCGTCAACCCAGACTGGTTATAAATGGGCTGGATAATCAATTCACAAATGAGGAAGTGCTCACAGTATCAAAGAAGGATTGTAATTGCTAGGAGGAGTACTGACTACAATTTTGATGATGATTGTTAATCACAAAACTTAATCAAGCGACAAATTAACTATCTTTTATGCAAACATAAGAAGCCTACGACACAAGTTGAGTGATATTCAAATCTATCTGCAGCAAAATCCTAAAACAGATTTGATTGTACTAAACGAAATGTGGATCTATCCTGAAGAATAAAAGTATTACAATATTCCGGGATCTAGCTCCATTTTCTCCTGTATACCCGGAAGAGGAGGAGGTAGAACAATTTATATAAGAAATGCAATTAATTTCGTGACAAAAAGAGTAACATCTGACATATATAATATAATAATAATTGAAATAACCTGTGCAGATAAAAAACTAAAAATCGGTGCTTACTATAATCCCAATCATCTCAATGTGCAGGACTTCTGCACAGTAATAGATGCAACATACTCTACTGAAAAAAAAACCTAATCACACTTGCTGACACAAACATAGACGTGATTGCGGTATTTCCAGAATCGAGGATGTACAAGGATATCCTGGAAACAAACGGAGCGGTCATTGTCAATAAGGACAAAATTACTCGCCCGACTTCAAGTACCTGACTAGATCACATAGCAACAAATGATAAAAAAATTGCTGAAAACATTAAATTCACACTTGCAGACTGGCCGGAGTTAGGTCATCGTCTTCTAAAAATTGTCATCCATGGTCAAAGTCTCAGTGAGCGAAAATCTACCACAAAATATTCAGATATTTAGACAAGGATCTTTTCAAATCAAAATTTCAACAGTTGCTAACAAATCGAAAACCAGAAAACCCTACGGAGCTCAAAAATATGATTACAGAGTCCAAGCATGATTCTACCATTGAGAAAAAGATCAGATGTCGACAACATATATGGATAACAAAGAAAGTTATTGAGGCTAGTATTAATAAGAGGAAGGCTTATAAAAAATACAAAAAGAATGCTGAATATCCAGCACTTAAACATCTGTATAACCAAACCCCAAAAGAATCAAAACGTCTCATAAAAGAAGCTACATTTTCCAGAAGATTGGAAGCAGCGGCGGACAACTCACACGAAATATGGAAAATAATAAATGGAGTAAAAGATAATTCGTCACCCTGGATAATGACATCGAATGCTGAATTTTTTGGCATGAACTCTAACAATGCAGCATGTTCATGTGGAACAGCAAACTCGCTAAACCACTTTTTTTCAACAATTGGTGAAAAAATTACCAGAGAGCTTGGTGAAAAGTCAACTAGCTATTTTAATATTATAAATAGCCCACCTGAGTCCATCTTTCACATTCATCAACCGACTAAAAGAGAAGTATTAAATACAATCGAAAATTTGAAAATAATTCAGCACCAGGTATTGACACACTACCACAGATGAAACTATTCTAGTCAAAGAGGAGGTAGCTGAACCACTGGCAAATTTTATAAACGAGTAGATTAGAAATGGAACATTTCCGGACGAAGAGAAACTGGCATAAATAATTCCAATATTCAAAGGAGGAGATTATCTGGACCCAAATACTTACAGCCCTGTTGCTCTTTTGACAGCCCTTAGTAAAATATTTGAAAAAATTGTAGATATTCGTTATTCCATCAGAAACCCGAAGTAGTTTGGCTTTCAAAAGAACAAGAGTACTTTCAATGCGTTACTTTCTGTCTCACGTTACATCAATGAAAGCCTTGATAAAGGAGATTATGTTATTGCAATTTTCGCGGACCTGAAGAAAGCTTTTGATATGGTTGATCATGAACTGTTACTTCAAAAACTTGAATCGTCTAGTATACAAGGCAAACCGAAACAACTTTTTAAAAGTTATTTGGAAGGAGGATTCCAAAGAACAACAGTTAATAATGTCTTGAGCAATCTGGCACCAATGAAATTGGGGTTTCCGCAAGGATCCATACTTGAACCAACCTTGTTTTCGCTATACACTAATAATTTGAATATATGTAAACTGAAAGCTCACCACACATTATTATGCTAATGATACTGTACTTCTTTATTCAGGACATGATAAAGTTGCCATGGAGAATATTGTCAACGAGGATCTTTATAAATATCGTTCATGGCTTATCGAAAACAAACTAACATTGAGTGCTACAAAGACAAAATACATGATTTTTAAACAGAAGAATATGGAAGACATAGAAGTTGACCTAAAAGTTAGCGGCGAAAACTTGCAAAGAGTGTTTAAAATTAAGTATCTCGGTCTTACCATAAATCATCGTTCGACATGGTTGCCATACATAAATAATTTAAGGAGACAACTAGGAATATTGAGATGATTTGGAGGTTTTCCAATGCATATTAGGAAACTTGTATTGAATGCGTTTGTACTAACAAAGCTACATTATGCGGTGGTCATTTGGAGTCAATCGTCAAAGCGCAACCTTAATATTATTCCAGGGTACTAACTAGAGCCTATAATAATATTCTAAATCTTCCGATTCTCACTCCAACAAGACTAGTGTATCGATGGACCAATGCACTCACCTTCAGTCAAATCATTACTTTGGAGAAAGGCGAAGCTCATCTTCAAATGTCTCATTTCCAGTGAATCGGAACGAAGCCCATTTATAAAAGTACACCAAATAAATCCATATAATTCAAGAAATGCCAACAATTTTGTAATACCTTACGCTAGAACTGATCGACTAAAAAACGATGCAACGAATGATGCTCTGCGTATATACAACAATCTTCCAGGAACAGTGAAAAACGCAGACTCATTATTGGTTTTTAAGAACAACTAATAAATTCAAATAAATGATAAGTCCGGAGGATTGAAAATGTAGTATCTCAGGGCAATTTAGACCCTTACGTCGAGATACTTAAAGACAGCTAGTTTTTATAAACTCAGAGTTTTTTTTGCTGTGTCGTTTTATAATATGTTTTTTATCTCTGAGAATTGTTCACGAATCGTGATAGACTAGCAGGAACGGAGTACTTCACAGCATTTTGTATGCCCCTTATACCGATGTTTTAGCATTGCCTAGAGGCACATATAGGAATCGACGACGTGTGAAATGCAGATCGCACTAGCGTTGTGCGAAGATGAAAGAGTGGTAGGAAATGGAGGTATAAAAAAAATGTAAAATTGATAACTCATACTATTACTAACGAAGTTGAATTAACTTCGATTTCTCACGTACTTGTATTTATTGCTGTTATACTTATAAAGGCCTGCATTCACGATAAACTTTCACTTCCCCTATTCCCCACCGTACTGATAAGGCAATTTTAAGACTTCTTTTGAAAAGATCTCGTTGAGGACTTTGTAATGACACCCTACTTAACTATCAATGGTGAACATTTTTTGAAGGGTCACCTCCCTATATGTGGAGGCCCGTCTTAACACCCTTTGAGGAAAATGTTCACCCTTGAAATTTCAAGAAGTCATTACTTCTGACCTTTCCACAAAATTTCATCGCTGTAGCTTATACAGTTTCGGAGAAAAACTGCTGTGACATACAGACAGACGGAGGGACGTACAGACAGACGGACACAGGTCGTGATTTCAATAGGATTTTATATTTTAGTACAAACCCCTAATAAAAAACCGGAAAGGCTGTTGAGAAAATTACTTAATGCTAAAAAATACTGATTCGAAAATAATTAAGTGCTTAAAAAGTACTCATTCAATATACAAGTATATCTACATTTATCAAATAAAACACAAAAATCTTTAAAAATTCTTACTCAGAACGAAATAAACATAATATAATGTTTTGAATATAGGTATGTTGTAACAGGCCAATTGAAAAGTCCCCGTTGTGATACACAGATGGCGGTGCTAGTATTAAATCCATATGATTTTTAATTAGTACCAACCTTCAAGCGATACTTGTCAAAATTTGACAGTAGTCCGACCATTAGTTTGTGACGTATTACGTTGTGAGTGTAGCTACTTTTGTTATTTGAAAAAGGATGGAAAAAATGGATTTCGTGTGCTGATAAAATATTGCTTTTTGAAGGGGAAAAAACACAGTTGAAGCAAAATCTTGGCTTGATGAAGAGTTTCCGGGGTCTGCATCAGGAAAATCAACCATCATTGATTGGTATGCTAAGTTTAAACATGGTGAAATGAGCACCGAAGACAGCGAATGCAGTGGATGCCCAAAAGAGGCTGTCACCGACGAAAATCGAGATAATCGAGATAGCAGACATTGTGAAGATATCATCTGAACGCGTACATCATATCAGTCACGAATATCTGAGCAGTGTTTAAGCACAATAAACCTGAATTTTTGCGTCGACATGTGACAATGGATGAAACATGGCTCCATCATGTCACTCCGGAGTCCAATCGACAGTCAGCTGAGTGGACTGCACACGATGAACCGAATCCAAAGTGAGGAAAAACACAACAGTCAGCTGGCAAGGTTATGGCATCAGTATTCTGGGATGGGCAAGGTATAATATTCATTGATTACCACCAAAAGAGCCAGACCATCAACAGCGACTATTATATAGCGTTATTGGATCGTCTAGAGGATGAAATCGTTAAAAAAAAGGGCCCCATCTGACCGGGGACTTTTCAATTGGCCTATCAGGTATTTATATTTACATATTTACATTTGCTCTACACGATGCACATACCGAGAAAATGAACATTGACATTGTGCTGCTTTAAAAAAGACGTTAATTTAGGTTCAAAACCAAAATTTGCTCCACTTTTTGAGACTGAAGCCTTGTTCTGCGTTCACTTAGAACATACTCCGTCTTTGAAAACAGGCGCTTGCAAGGCATGGAAGTAGCTAGTGCACACAAACTTCCTCTGGCTAGCTGGCTAAGATAAGGGTAGTTGTGCGGATTTCCCCGCCTCGAAAGAAGAGGATCCTAATTTTTTGCTAGAACATTTTCTTCTACGTACCTTTGAATTTCTACAATCGCTCTAGATTTGGCAGTTTGAATAGGTTTCACTTGGGATCTTGCCTTATCATAGGTACTCCAAGGTGAAAATTCACCATTTGAATTATCTCCAGCACTCATTTCTTCTCGTACGGAGGTGAAGATCAAATTTCCATTATGAGTCCTAAAAAAAAAAATTTGCAAAATCAAAATGCATAGCCAGATTCAAATGCCAGAAATCAAAAAGTCAATCAGTCGTAAAGGGTTACATAATAGCTGTTGGTACTTTTAATAGCTTACCGAGTGAATTAAAAAAATTGAACAAAAGTAAAAGAAAAACTAAACTTAAAATATGGATCGCTTCTAACTTATGAATTCAATCAGGAATTAATAAAAGCACTATATATTAAAAATTTAAACAACACTTGAGCTTGATTTGGAATAAAAAAGTAACTTACAAACTTAATTATGCTGTTCTTTTTATTTGAATTTTTGTCTTTATTTGTATTTTTATATTTTTTTTAATTCTCAATTATATACTAGACCTAACCGCAAACAACTAAGATTGTCTCAGTGGGATTTAGTGTAATTACTATTATTATGTAATTAAATTGTAAATTTATTGTCTGGTTTGATGAATATCAAAATATTATATTTATTCCCTTCAAATTAGCGATTAAAACCATTACTGCACCTTGAATATTTATACATATCTGGAATCAGTCATTTTTCCTGTAAAGTACTGGAAGTTGCAAGCGAAAATATACCTACCAAGAATTACTTTTGGCCATTGTAAAGTGAACTTAGAAATTCTACAATTGCAATATATGTTTCAAAAACTATATTTAATTCATTTATATGATTCTTTATACTGAAGTTCAAAGAAATCTACGAGTCACTGTAACCATCGGTGAAATATGCACTAGCGAGTGACTTGCACAATTCACTTGTCCCAATAGACAGTCGACTTTCCCTTTCAGCCAAATTGAATGAGCCACGCGTTATAATTGTTTCCGACGAGGTGTCAATATTTATCTTGTTAAAGTAAGATATTTGAAAACTAGAGCTCAATTATTAAATTGCTGGCCCTGCGCTACTTGCATACTTGGCGTAACGCCTAACACCATATCCTCATCACCGGAACCAGCAGTTCATCTGAAATGTGAACAGATGTGCGGTATCGGTGGTTGCGCGGTGCCGGTACCGGTCCCGGGACGGCTCATTGTCAGGTGATACACTTTCGTGGGCAGGAAGGACGCAACACGGACCCCGGTATGACTGTGATCAGTTGTGACAGCTTACAAGTGATATCTCGAGTGGTCGGAGTTGTAGGTTTCGTGTCGGAGAGCTGGGCAACTGTAGAGCTGATGTTTCACACCCTGCAAGAGAATAAAAACGCGTTAAAATAATTTGCTTGTTTCGCGCTTACTCGCACTTACGTTGTTTTCATAACTACTCCAGAAATTTGCATAATCATTCGGTATAATGATGCACGGCTTAGGCGTATTCAAATTCGGCGCCACTTCAACCTATTTCTGGTTGCAAAATAGTTCACAACATCTAACACACAATTGCGAGGGAATTTAATTTCATTCAGCTCCATGATCAATTAATGGCGCGCCTGAGATGCTCAGACAACACCTACAAGAAGCCAAAGATTGATTCAAGCCATGCTGCAGTCATGGGTCTTGTGCATTCATAATTATTTCGTTGTACGAGTATTTACATAAATCCCTGTATAAAATTCGCATCATCCAACGAATGTTGAACTTGCAGAACTGATTTTGAGAGATTGATTTTCCTTGAATTCAAATAATCACAACATACAATAGATTCGTTTGCATAATCCTCCGCACAATTTTTGAGTTGAGTCCCAACATGAACATTGTAGTTGATTCGATTTGTTCCTGCAATTAAGGTTACGATTTTCTATCATTAGATATTTAAAATTTATGCTTCCTTCACATGATGAGATGAAAAAAACAAAAATCAAATCGACGCATTAACTGCATTATCTCAAAGGCAGAAGTTAAAAGAAAGGCTGAAAATAATGAAGGATCCCGGAGGACCTTCTATAGAGGGTACTGAAGAAGCAACGCTAATTTTGTATTGGTTTTCGTCAAACGAAATGTTTTCTTTCAAAAAGATCTAATATATTTAAATTTACCATCATACTTCTTTGAATTGATGAAGACTGATTTGCGAAGGTGCGATAACAAATGTCAGAAAATTTTTAGGCTTAACATAAAATACCGATATTGCTTAAAAAACAAAATGGCTTCGTTATATGTTGTAGTTGCGAGGATTTCAGAGCGTAAAATATTGATAGGTGAACTGAGATTTTCTATTGCTACTACAGTAGGGCCTCGTTGATCCGGACTCCTGCTTATCTGGTGATTACTGTAATCCTGCGGGGGATGTTCACAGGGGAGACGGTATGAGTTAACTCTAATTTCACGGAACATAAAATGCTGACGATATGTTCGGAGAGATATCGTGGGATTCGCAATCCAAACAGCTTCCCAGAATATCGAATAGAACTTAGTACTTTTGAATTTTAAATTAGATCAGTTTATAACTCACTTTGTTGGAATAAAGATCAGGACATCAGCCCTAAATTGTGTTCTTAGGGTTTGTACTAAAATACAAAACCCTATTGCAATCACGAGCTGTGTCCCTCTATCCGCCCGTCGGTCCGTCTGTTTGTCACAGCACTTTTTCTCCGAAACTATAGAAACTACAGCCATGAAACTTTGTGGAAAGGTCAGAATTGGTGACTTCTTGAAAGTTTTGGGGGTGGAAAAATTGTTCAAAGGGGCTTAAGGGGGGGTCTCCCCATATAGGGAGGTGACCCTTCAAAAACAATTTTTCACCATTGGTAGTCGAGTAGGGTGTTATTGGAAAGGTCTCAATGAGATCTTTTCAAAACAAGTATTAAAATTGCCTTATCAGTACCGTAGGCTTGCCATTGGACACCTGTCATCCGGAAAATCTGATAAAAACATGAATGTAGGCCTTGATAAGTACAACAATAACAAATACGTAAGAAGTCGAAATTCATTCAACTTTGTTAGTAATAGTATGATTTATCGATTTAATATTTTCCTGAATAAAATCTTAACGGTACCAATTCAGTACATAGATGAATATTTATAAAATAGACCTGCCCTACAAGTTTCACAAAAATCAAATAGTATTCAACGAAGTTAGAGCGATTTGATTTTATTTACCAGTATTATTATGGAATAATATGCGCTTTTTACCGACTCAAACAAGATTTGCATGAACGTTTCAGGAATGTTAGGTATCATGAATATATTTGAGAATTGGTTCAGCTAGTGATATCAGTAATTTTAAAACGAAACGGTGGCTGCTTTAAATGCAAAAATTTAATAATTTTGAGTTATTTTTCCCCAACTTCAACGTTTAAGGTAAAATCCTTTAACACTTGATTCAATTTGATGAATGACTGAAGTTCAGTACCTACCATTAATAGTCATACGTGAAACAAGTTGAGGAGGCAGGAGAGACCTCCTAACAGAAGGGCTTTGTAACCATTCTAGGGCTCGAAAAATTTTCTGATGCCATAGATCGATGATCACCCTACAGGGGAGGTAGTCGATATGAGTATCAAATGAAAGTTCTTCATGAGAGCTTTTCAAAATAGTTCTTAACCTCACAGTATTTGCTTCATTGGGGGCTCGGGGGGATACATGGTAAATGTGTTTCCCTCCTCGTGATGGGACACCTATGATCTAAAAATTCTGAAAAAAAATTAGCAAGGGAGATATTTATGAGTAACTTAATAACAAATACCTCAGAAGTTAAAATTCTTAAAATTTCTCATTTCCTCCAATAAAATCGTATGGATGCCTTTCAACCCATCAAAATTTAAGTAGCCTTACACAAGGTCCTAATATTCTGCAATGATGAAATTTGTATCATATTCACGGAAGTTTTTTTTTCGTAGCACTACAGCCTCTTTCGGGCCTTTGCTTAGAGATAGTTAGAGTATCTCATTGTCATAATCTAATGTATCGGCACTCCACAAGCTGATATGATTATTATCACGCTTTGGCCGTGTGTCCGTCCACCCAGCTGCGATGCGTTCTGATTTTAAACCAGCACGTATAACTGAACAGGTTTAAAGTCCGTCCGAAGAACCACTCAAACTAAATCTCGTTGACGCCAACGAAACTCGAACCAGAGACCTTCGGCTTACGAGCTTAGTGCTCTAACCACTAAGCCACGCGGAAGTTACAATAACATACCATTTTGGTATTTTATGGACTTTCCATCGAACCAAACACTGCAGTTTTGATTTGATCTTTAAAAAATTTTCAAATAAGATCTTCTTTTAAACGAGCAAATCTCTTCGACATGTTTCTTGATTTTATTCGCTGCTGGGGATCGCATTTTGTAAGTGAGTACAAAACCCTTCTGACATGAGTGTAGGTCTGTCTACCCAACTTGTTTTAATTAAAATACCGGATCTCTCGTTAACTTGCGTGACAATCTGTTGTCAATCTTTTGTCAACCGCTTTGCGTATACAGTTTTGATTAATTTCGCGTGCCCGCTAAGATCATGGCGCCGACACGTAAACATTCAGTATTGACATTAGAAGACAAAATGCGGATTATACCATTACTGATTTGCTATAGGCAGATCAATTGTACGAGTAGCTCATATAAACAAGTTGGGTAGACAGACCTATGCTTATGTCAGAAGGGTTTTGTAACCAAACTCTCCAAAACGCGGTCACTAGCAGCAAATAAAATCATGGAACATGTGAAAGAGATGTGCACGTTTGAAGGAAAATCCATTGTTTCTCCATTTTCAACCGTCGCCATTTTGTTCTGAACTATCAAAAATCACTCAAATTACGAATTCCAAAAAATATGTATTGTTATAAATCTTATCTGGAAATTTTAAGATTTTTTAATGGTTGTTGTAATTGCAGTAACTTCAAATGGCTATAACTACCGCGAATATGATTTGATTTTTATCAAACTTGCAGAGTATTAGGTCCATATGTGTTACTTCTTAAACATCGAATTTTATTGAGTTTAAGGGTACCTAGACGATTTTATTCGGGAAAATGTGAAACTAAAATATCATATTATATTTAAAAAACTTGAGCGAATTTCGACTTCTAAGGTATTTGTTGCTGTTGTACTCGTAAACATCTACCTCTTTTTTTCATATTTTTCATATCACAGGTGTCCAATCGCGAGGGGGGACACCAATTTTTCGTGTATTTCCCATTCGTGTGCGCGCCCTGAAGCAAAAAATATCAGTTTAAGACCTGTTTTGAAAAGTTCTCATTAAGACCTTTCATACGATACCCATATTGACTACTGTTGCGAGTTCCGGCGTACCGACCTTCTCCCATTCGCAACTTCAAATTACCGCCGTAACCTCGCCACCTTCCTGTGGGTATTTATACCTTTCCTCTGTATATATATATATATATATATTTTTTAATTTTACATCATCTCAATCCTTCCCTCTTCTCTTATTTTCAATTAAAAAAAAATAGTATATAATAATAACTTTAATCTTCCCACCAACATTCGACTCATAAATTCCCACTAACAAAACTTCATTCAAAACATTTTCCCTAACAAAACCTTATTCCTTCCTTCATACTAACTAATTCTATTCACTAGCTCCCACTAACAAATTTTATTTTTAAGGGTTTTGTAAAATAATTTTACAAAACCCTACTAAAATCGCGTCCTGTCTGTCCATCTGCCTGTCCGTCCGTCCGTCCGTCCGTCCGTGTGTCACAGCAGTTTTTCTTGGAAACTACTTAAGCTAGAAACATCAAATTTTATATGTACATAGATGTAAAGTGGTGTTCTCTTCAAAGTTCAACTACAAAAAAAAATTTATAAGGTATTTAAAGGGAGTCTCCCCAAATAGGGGAGTGACCCCCGAAAAAAAATTTCATTGAAAGGTCTTGATGAGAACTTTTCAAAACAGGTCTTCGTTTGGCAAAGTTTGCTTCGAGGGGCGCACAGGGAGGGGAAATACACGAGAAATTTGTGTCCCCCCTCGCGATTGGACACCTGTGGTCCGAAAAATCTTAAAAAAATCAGGAATGTAGACCTTGGTGAGTACAACAACAACAAATACGTGAGAAGTCGCAATTCACTCAACTTTGTTAGTAATAGTATGATTTATCGATTTGATGTTTTCTTGTATAAAATCTTAACGGTACCCTTAAATTCTACCAGATGACCATTTATAAGATTGATCTATCCTGAAAGTTTCATAAAGATTGAATCATACTTAGCGAAGTTATAGCGGTTTGAATTTTCCTGTATTACTATGGAACGATATGCGCTGCATTTATTACTATGGCAACATTTGGCTATGGAACCATATGGTCTTTTGACCGACTCAGACACTACAGTTTTGCTAGGATTTGCATGAAAATTTCAAGAATGATAGGTGTCATGAATATCTTTGAGAATCAGTTCAGTATCAGTAATCGTACAACAAAATAGTGGCTGTTTTAAATGCGAAGATTGGATAATTTTGAGTTATTTTTTCCCAACTTCAACGCTTGATTCAATTTAATGAATGACTGAAGATGAGTACCTACAATTAATGCTCATAAGTGAAACATTTCAAAGAGGTGGGAGAGAGCTCCTAGCAAAAGGGTTTTATAACCATTCTAGGATTCGAAAAAATTGGCCATTAATCGATGATAACAGTACAGGAGAGTGGCCCCTGAAAAAAAATTCATCAAACGTAGCCGATATGAGTATGAAATAAAAGTTTTCATGGGAGCTTTTCAAAACAGTTGTTAAACTGTCAGTTTTTGCTTCAGTGGGGACACAGGAGGGAAATACGTGAAAAATGTGTTTCCTCCGTCGCGGATGGACATCTGAAATAATTATCAAGGGAGGTATTTATGAGTAGAACAATGCCAAAACCCTCAGAAGTCGAAATTCGTTCAACTTTGTTAATAATAGTATGATCTTCGTATTTCATATTTTCTCCAATAAAATTGTCTTTGACATGTTTCTTGATTTGATTCGATCTGGTGACTGCATTTTGTAAATTGAATACAAAACCCTTCTGACATGAGCGTAGGTCTGTTTACCCAACTTGTGTTTTTTTGCGAACGAAAATTCATTCACGTTTCTCTACTAGCAAAATTCAATTTCATACCCAGATGCATAGTTATACATGGCTCCATTGGTAACGTCGACAATTCTCGACCGGGATCCTGGGTTCAAGTTCCCCGAGCACAGGGAAGCACTCTTTTTGGGGTATCGGCAAAATCAATAGTTTCCGTATATGTATATGTGACACTTTGCATCTAATCAAACGCTTCTTTGATTATGCAAATTGCCATATATGGAAAAATGGAAATTATTGCGTTTGTCGGTATGAAAAGATTATGGGTAGCGGAATCGAAGTGTAATGAACTTTGATTACGTTACCCAGATGCGACAGCGGTAATAAAAGATGAAAAATATTGCGGGATCGGATTGGATGGAGGTGAGATGTGAGATTAAGTTCTTGGAATTGGGAGAGTTGGTATTTGACTGGCAGATAAAAGGGATTGTTTTTGGCGGCGCCGTTTGTTAATTCGGGGAGAAGCAGTTTCGAGGAAGGTTTTGGAGTGAAATTTGTTCGAAAAAGCCTTGGTTTTAAGATTTGGGTAGGAAATTTCCAATCCGAGGAAAATAAGTTTTTGATTTCGGAGTTTGAGATAGGAGTTTTTCTCGTTTTTCGGTCAATTTTCGGCTGTGAGTGAAGCGGTGGTAAACGATAGTGGAGTATGGAAACAAAGAGTTTTTATGAGGAGATGAAGAAAGATAATGGAAATTGAATTTTAAACGAATGAAGTGGAGAAGGGAATAGTGTGAGATGGTTTTAGACAAATAAAGTGAAAAAAAGAATAGTGTGATTTGTGGTCGTGTTAAAGAAACCCATTCTTTGCTTTTTATCAGAAGCAGGAGTGGCCAGATGAACCGTTTCTTTTGGATGAGGGTTATTTTTTTTCTATTTCAAAAAAAAAGAAAGTGACTGATTTTAAAACAAAAACTTTTTTATTGGATTATGCGACAATTCCAAGGGAATTGTCTACAAGGAGTGCCAATGGGCCAAACCGTCAATTAGATTTTCGATCTTGGCGTTTTGAAGCGTTTGTTGCATCGCAATCGTTGAATTCGGCCTGAATACCGTGAATAAGGAAGTTGCCACTTATTGCATGATAGTGCACCATCTCATCGATCCACTCTTGTGACTGATTTTTTGACTAGAAATCGCATTTCAACTATCAATCACTCACCGTCTGCGCCTTATATTGCTTCCTGTGCCTTCTACCTATTCGGAAAATTGCATTTGGCCATGAAACGAAAACGCTTTGCGTCCATAGAGGGCATCCGAAAGGCTAGTACCGGCATCCTGAAGGATATTTCGGTCAATGACCTGTAACACTCTTTCGAAAAGCTTTCGGATCGCGCAAAACAGTGTATCGAGGCTGGAGGAGACTATTTTGAATCAATAAAGTCGAATTTATCAGAAAAAAGCTCCTGTCGTTTCTATTTTAGCTCTGTGTCGTTTATTTTGGAACGCACTTTGTATGTTTATAAAACTGACAAATCTGGTTTATACCGGCGATTGTTGCCTGATCATACTTCAGTCTCTAGTAATGATCGGTCGGTTTCCGGGAAGAAAATGATGAAGATGAGAGTCAAATTCATGCCTCGAGTAAATACGGCTGGTACCCATAAATTACAATTGCCTGTTGCCGGAAAGTCAGAAAATCCGCGAGCACTTAAATTATTATGTATTCTTATTTCTTATCGTTCACAGAAAGATACTTGGGCTACAAAAACTTGTTTCTTAATTGGACTAAAACGGAATTCGCTCCGGTGAGGCATCGCCATATTTTATATGTTAATTTACCTCCTCAGACAATGTTATTGTTGTATAACTGTCCTGGCTATCCATCAGTAGACAACTGACCTCGGAAAATGGCAGCATTTTCGTAATAGATCAGGACGTAATAAAAAATATGAAGTTAAATTATCACAAATCACTTTTGACTAACTGTCTTGCACCATGTAGTGAGAACCTAGTAGATTTATTAAAATCGATATTTTTAAAGGATGCAGTTTTCCTTTTGGCAAATTGCTGAGTGGATGTTAAAGCTTCCCTAATTAATAAATCATGGAAGAATTTAAACCCTGGATTTCTCACTGATAATGACTACGAACAACAAAATGACACTCCTGTAACCGAGTTTTTAGGTAAATTTCTCGAGAGAAATTTACCTATTGCGGAGAGTATCTTATATATATATATATATATATATATATATATATATATATGGTTGCAATTTTGCTCCGATTCTCACCAAATTTTCAGGAAAGGTGTATTGGGTAAATATTTGTGAATCAGCTATATTGGCCGGGCAAAAACAAAATGGCGGCCATTTTAGACGAAAAATCGTGATTTCTGTTCTGACCAAAGGATAGCTCTGATTTGGATGAAATTCGATACGAAGGCTCGCTGATGTATGTGATGAGTCTCACAATAAAAAATCTAAAGTCGGTACGGCAGAAACAAAATGGCGGCCACTCAAAGGTCGAAGAACGTGCAAAAGTTTGTTGTCGTAGTAGTGGTCAAAGATTATAACAGATGTTCATGAAATTCGAGATTTTGATACAAATTATAATTACCCAAAGAATTACGTAAAAAAACTGGAGGTCAGGTAATAAAAAACAAAATGGCGGCCAGTTGAAAGTCAAAATTTCAAAGGCTTCTAAAAGTCGCAATTTTGATCCGACATATATAAAACTTGGTTTCAAGATAGACATTACTTAGACCTACAGTCCTTGGTATTTTGGTGGCATCTGCACATTTCAAAATGGCGGCCGTTTAAATATGCGTTTTTTCAGGTTTTTGTGGTTCTCTAGCGATCAAATGTTCCAACGGATTTTGATGAAACTTGAGATTATGGATCTCTGTATTATGTTCTTGTATTTTGGAGGAAATTATTAAAATTGAATGAAAAATAAACATGTTGGGTAAACAGACCTACGCTCATGTCAGAAGGGTTTCGTATTCAATTTGCAAAATGCAGTCACCAGATCGAATAATATCAAGAAACATGTCAAAGATGATTTAGAGATAATATGAAATTCGAAGATCATACTATTATTAACAAAGTTGAACGAATTTCGACTTCTGAGGTTTTTATTAATGTCATACTCATAAATATCTCCCTTGATAATTATTTCAGATGTCCATCCGCGACGGAGGAAACACATTTTTCATGTATTTCCCCCTGTGCCCCCACTGAAGCAAAAACTGACAGTTTAAGAAATGTTTTGAAAAGCTCCCATGAAAAATTTCATTTCATACTCATATCGGCTACGTTTGATGAATTTTTTTTTTTCAGCGGCCAGTCTCCTGTACTGTTATCATCGATTCATGGCCTATTTTTTCGAATCCTAGAATTGTTACAAAGCATGTTTGTTGGGAGCTCTCTCCCGCCTCCTTGACTTGTTTCACTTATGAGCATTAATTGTAGGTACTCATCTTCAGTCATTCATTAAATTAAATCAAGTGTTCAAAGCATGCACCTTAAACGTTGAAGTTGGGAAAAAATAACTCAAAATTATTCAATCTTCGCATTTAAAACAGCCACTATTTTGTTTTACGATTACTGATACCACTAGCTGAACCGATTCTCAAAGATATTCATGACACCTATCATTCCTGAAATTTTCATGCAAATCTTAGCAAAACTGTAGTGTCTGAGTCGGTAAAAAGCGGATGTTGTTCCATAGCCATATGTTTCCGTAGTAATAAATGCAGCGCATATTGTTCCATAATAATACAGGAAAATTCAAACCGCTATAACTTCGCTAAATATGATTTAATCTTTATGAAGCTTTCAGGATAGATTAATCTTACAAATAGTCATCTGTGCACTGAATTTCATTTAATTTAAGGGTACCGTTAAGATTTTATTCAAGAAAACATCAAATCAATAAATCATACTATTACTAACAAAGTTGAGTGAATTGCGACTTCTCACGTATTTGTTGTTGTTGTACTCATCAAGGCCTACATTTGTGATTTTTTTCAGATTTTTCGGATGAAAGGTGTCCAATTGCGAGGGGGGGACACAAATTTTTCGTGTATTTCCCCTCCCTATGCGCCCCTCGAAGCAACCTTTGCCAAACGAAGACCTGTTTTCAAAAGTTCTCATCATATTGGCTACCTTCAATGAATTTTTTTTTCGGGGGGTCACTCCCCTATTTTGGGAGACCCCTCTTCAATACCTTATAAAAATTTTTTTGTAGTTGAACTTTGAAGAGAACACCACTTTACACCTACATACAAAATTTGATGTTTCTAGCTCAAGTAGTTTCCGAGAAAAACTGCTGTGACACACGGACGGACGGACGGACAGACAGACGGACAGACAGGACGCGATTTTAGTAGGGTTTTGTAAAATTATTTTACAAAACCCTAAAAAGTCGAAAATTTAAAGCCTAATATTTTTAGCCGCCATTTTCACTAAAAATTGAATTATTTTGCACTGTCTAGAGTGAAACTCCTATTTGAACGAGATGGTACATTGATTGATGAGGTCCGAGCGAGGCCCCCCAACGTCTGAAGGCAAGCGTAATATTTTAGTGCCAACTGAAATAATGAATATTTTTCATGGAAACGTTTTAAATGACTTTACTTGGAAGTATTTATAAACCAGACCATTTTTAAGATATTGTATAATATTTTTAACAATACCCTAAAAAATTATAAAATCGCGACTTGTCTGTCTGTCCGTCCGTCCGCCCGTTTGTTCGTGCGTCATAACAAGTTTTCTCGCAAACCACATGAGCTAGAATGAGGAAATTTTCTACGTTGGTCAAAAGTGGTGCCTCTTGATATTTGCAGTGCAAGAAAATATTTTAAGATATTTAAGGGGGGTCTCCCCATACAGGCGGGTCTCCCCAAACAAGGGGGTGGCATACAATTTCTTTTTATTTCTGTAGCCCTCTAGCAGCCAAGATTCTCAACAGATTCCGTTGAAACTTGAAATTATAGGTTATTAAGGCAAGTCAATTTAATTTAATGATGCAAATCGAATGACAAATAAAAAAGTAAAAAATTTATAGCTTAATATTCTTAGCAGCCGATTTCAATTAAAAATCGAAATGACGGCCCCTCATAGTTCAGAAAAAAATTGAAAATGTATATATTAATGGCAACGCAAGTGCTGACTAAACTTTTATGGAAATCTTTTGAAATTAACTATTCGAGCTATTTAAGCCTTTGTGTGGTTACCATTGTGAAATGTGTAAACACCAAATGCGAGAAGGGTGAAACCGGTATTTATATTTTTACAACAATTTATTATCCGCCGATTGTCAATATGTGATCCATACGTATGCAACTCAATTTAATTAGCAAAATATTTGCGCCCCGATAAAGGGTCTCTAAAGACGAACGTGGGCAGATTTTTTTTATGTTAATAAATACCCATGTGGTACTACAAAAATTTGCAGAAAGAAGTCTAGTAGTAGGCAAGCCAAATTCTTTTTCGAAACTTTACGCTACATACGAGAAATTTACCTTTCCGGCTGGTGCTGCCAACGGGGATTTTTTTAATATATTAAGGGGCCCAATGACCCTTAAATAAGTGAGGCAAAAGCTCAAGAATGGGCTGCCGGTGGCGCTGAAAAAGAGTTACAAAAAATATGAAGTGTTAACTGATGAGGAGATTGTTGAAGCGCTATTACTTTTTTACGATAACAATAAGATAGTTTATTTAATTGGCCAAGAAAAAGAAGTTGTCTTTTATAAAAAATACCAAGCATACAAATTTCAAAACAAATTGGAATGTTTTTATTTAAAAAAAATTGAAGATGTTTCTTTATCCGGGAAAAGATTTGTACTAAACAATGGAGAAATAGTCATAAGATTTGAAAGTATTTTCAATAAAAACTGATATGAAAATTATATTTTATTATTTTTGTAGTTTGCTAAATTACAAGATTTTTATTTCAGCTCCTAGTTTTATAACAGAGAAAGAAGCACTTTCGTGTTTGATGTAAGTATAAAAACTGTTGGCATGTTAACATTATGAGCAATTTATGCCAATGACTAATATGCTTGACAAATCAACAGTATTGGTATTCGTACCAAAAACAGAACATATTGAGTTGGTAACAACTTTTTTTATTGATACAAGTACTACACTCTTCCGCTCAAAAAATAAACATCAACAATTTGGGGACTGTTGAAATAAAAACAAGGAATTGTTGAGTACGAAATGACCAACGAAAATTGTTGAAATTAAGTATTTTATATTTGTTATAACATTATTTTTTTCTGAGTGTATATATTGGAATCAAATACAAAACTAATGACCTTTTGAGTTCTGTGAATATTAAGTTTGAGCATTTTAAAATAAATGAATTTGTGTATGAAAATGAAAGCTTATATATATTACGCTATCTAATAAATATCAATGGGTTTAACAAACATTTTCAAGTACAAGAAGTTGGAGAAAGAAGTAATCAAACCATCCGTAAAAACATAACATCATTTCCAAGTCCTCCTCTACATCTATATTCGATAAACAATGGAAAAACGTATCTTAGAAATAAATATTTATAAAAGTTCTCTGAATAATATAAAATTTATGTTTATATGCATGTTATAGTACTCATGTAATCTATATAATATATTGTTTTTATCAAAAAAATGTTCAGTCAAATTTACGTATTATGTACAGGTATACCTGCATAATAACCCGTAAATTGAACTGAAAAATCATAAATGTAAACAGTATATCTTGAGTTGAAAAAATTATTTTTAATTTTCATAAATAAATCTATTATAAAGTTAATAAATTTTTCAAATTATTTGATTCCTCAGTATTATTGCACTATCTGAAAATGATGTACAAAATCTACTTTTCCAATTACCCAAATTAAAAAACAACAAAACAAACAAAAAGCGTTTTGTAGTTATAAAGCATGTACATATATATTTCCACGGTCAGTGTTCCCTCTTCATCAGTGTCCTACTCTATGGCCTGGTAAAATATTACCTCACTTAAATACCTAAACATTTTAACTCCTGTAATAAGTATACCTAGCTTAATATACTCACTAATCCTTCTACTTGTTTAGACTTAATTCTAGTATCTGTGAATATTTGATTATCTTTTTTTAACTCATCTAAACTAATTATATAACTTGTCCCGTTGTTTCCTCAGAATTTATCCTAATAAAAGTTACTAAAATTACTATTACCCTTAACAAATATTACTTATCCCTAATAAGCCGTTTCCTAAATCATCGTTCAGCCGTAGACTTTTTGGTTGTTTCAATATCCATAGACTTTTGTAAGCGTCTAATTTCCTGACACTATTCACCTCTTGTACGACTTGCAGATCTTCCCAATCAATCTTATGATTATTCGATACGATGTGCCTCGCTACCGTTGATTTGATTGCTTCGATAGGTCCTTGTATAGAAATGAACTTCCCCGCTTTCTTGATGTGCTCATTAAATCTCGTTTTAACTGAGCGCCTTGTTTGACCTGTATAGTTTTCATGGCATACTTTGCACGTGATCTTGTAAATTCCGCATTTTTCCTCCTGTCCTTCATTGTGCCTAATCTTGTTCCAAGTATTTGAGTTTTTCCTGGTAGGTATTGCCACGTTGTTCACCGTCTTCAACATCTTTTTGATCCGCCAAAAAACGTTAGAGCATGTTATTGCTGCTCTCTGAATGTTAACCAATTTTTTGTTCTGTGCGAATAACGTAGAGAAAGATTCCGCTTTTAATCTCCTTTACATTTTGCTCATGATAAAAGTCACCAATCCCGTATCGTATCCATTGATTTTCGTCGTATCAAGTATGAACTTACGCTCCTGATCACACCGTCCCATAGTTAGAGGGGTAGTTAATATCCTGTCTATCCAGCTGTTGTAGGTTGCCGTTTTGGTTGCGTGAGAGTGGTACGATGTCGCTGGTATTGTTCTCCGTGTATTGGATACCACCACTGATGATTTGATTGCTATCGAAGTGTTAAAATACATTTACATAACACTGTAAAAATGCAATACTAGCTCTAAAATTCCTTTGCTCTTTCTCTCTCACTTCTATTACATGTATATCAGATTACTGCATTATCATTACTTTGTGTTCTTTTGTAAAAGGAATCAGTCGCACTGAATATACCGCTTGAGCAAGACAAGCTGGTTTTTACTGTTGTAAACCTAACTAACCTCAACAGGTTATGGGTCCAGACCCAGCAATAGCAGTTAAAAAGTTAAAAATTTCAAGTGAATCTCGTGAAAACATTAAAAGTAGTGATCGCGAAAGATGAGTGCGACGGCTGTTCCAATAATTGAAAAACTGCACGATAAAAATTATTCCAGCTGGAAGATCCAGATGAAAAGTGCTCTAATTTGTCAGGATCAGTGGAAATTTGTAAATGGCCCGAAACCGGAGGAAACTGACGCAGCTACCGTCAGAGTGGAATGGTCCAACAAAGACGAAAAAGCTTTAGCCACCATTATCCTGAATGTAAGTGTTTCACAGCTTATTCACATTAAAAACGCTAAAAGTGCAAAAGATGCCTGGAAAAATTCTAGAGGGAACTCAGCAACCTGCTGGGTCTGGTAAAAAAATTACGCTTTTCAAGTAACTTTTGTCATTGAAAATGGCGGAGAGATCATCCATCTGCACACATACGAGTATACACGATTTTGTCGACATTTTGGAAAAATTAAAAGAGAAAGACATATCAGTTGAAGAAGACCTACTATCTTTTATTCTATTAGCGAGTCTACCGAAATCATTCGACAATTATGTAGTGATGGCGACAAGAGATAAGTTGCCGACTTTCGAAAATTTAAAAACAAAGTTGATCGATGAAGGCCGCAGGAAAGCTGCTGAATAAGTCGAAAGTAGAGAGTTCGAACGGAATACCCGAGCAAAAGACAGTGACAAATTTAGAAAGAAAATAGAGTGCTTTGTATGTCACAAAACAGGCCATTATGCGGCCGATTGCTGGAGTAAGCGAAAAGGAAAACCGGTATACGTATCAATAGCCGAAATGAACACTTCACTTGCTACGAATTCATCGAATGAATCGATCATCAATAATACTTGGATTATTGACAGCGGGGCGACAGCTCATATGTGCAACGACCAAAAATTGTTTGTTGAGTTCGAATTATACCAGGAAACAATTTTTCTCGTGAATAATAAAACAATTGACGCAAAAGGCAGAGGTACAGTGAGATTAACATCCGAAAATCAGCCGGTAAATCTAAAAGAAGTGTTGCGTGTACCTGATCTTCGTGCAAATTTTATTTCAATATCAAAAGCAACAGCGAAAACCATGACAGTGAGTTTCGAACGCAAGTAGTGTATAATAAAATAAAAAAAAATCAGTGATTTTAACAGCGAAAAGGGTCGGCAATTTGTTTATTTGCACAAATGATGCACAGTATGCGAATGGAAACGCGATAAATAGTGCATTGAATGATGATTATTTGAAGTGGCATAGTCGGTTTTGTCATCTAAATAGAAAAAGTATTTGTGAACTGCATAGCAATAAAATGGTGCACGGGCTTAACGTCCACCGCATTGAAAACTGCAAAGTTTGTTTAAAAGGAAAGACGACCATGATACCGGTTACAAAATTTTCGAAAAATCGTTGTCAGAAGCCACTAGAGCTTATATATAGTGATATATGCGGTCCAATGAGACAAAATTTGATTGATGGAGCAAAATATTTTGCCACTTTCTTAGACGATTGCATCAAAATGATGTTTGTTGCATTTTTGAAACAAAAAAGTGAAATACTTAGTGTGCCAAAAACATTTAAGCAAATCGCAGAGAACCATACGGGGTGTAAAATAAAAATGTTTCCCAGCGATAATGCAAAAGAGTATTTAAGTCGTGATTTCAAAGAATATCTCAATCAGCATGGTATCCGTCGGCAATTAAGTGCTGAATACACACCGCAGAAGAATGATGTGGCTGAGCGTGCAAATCGCACAATGATCGAAATGGCTCGGTGTATGTTGATTCAAGCGAATTTACCGGAGTCGTATTGGGCGGAGGCTGTGAGTACGGCATGTTTTTTGCGAAACCGAGCGCCTACCAGATAACTTGAAAAAATTACACCTTTTCAAGTTGGCATGGAGTAAAAACAACAGTAAAATACCTAAAAAAATTCCAATGCCGAGCAATAATGCTAAATAAGGAGACAAACAAGTCGAAATTTGATCCCAAAGGAATACCAGTAATATTTATAGGATATAGTGAAGAAGCAAAGGCTTACCGGCTTTATGAACCTAATTCACGGAAAATGTACAAAAGCAGAGATGTAACATTTTTGGAAAACGAATGCGATACAAATGAGAATAACGATTATCAGTTAGTTATTTTCGATAATGAACCCGAAGAAAAAAATAGGGAAAGTGAAACAATCGAGGCAATAAGAGAGACTTCTAGTAGTAACAATATATCACCAAACAAACCCGTGGACAGTGATGAAGTTTACGAAAGCGATCAAGACGAAAATGAACAAGATAAAGAAAAAGCAACTGCGAAATCCTATAATAAACGAGGTAGACCCAGAATTATCAGGACGGGTAAACCAGCAAGACCGCGCCTAATTCGAACCGGAAAACAAAACTCAATTAACTTGACGGATGTAGATCGAGCAGATAACCCCCTCACTGTGGAAGATGCGCTTTCAGGTCCACAAGCAGATGAGTGTAAAAAGTCAATGCAAGCAGAATATGATGGCATCATAAAGAATCAAACCTGGGATTCGTAGACTTGCCGAAAGGACGGAAGCCCACAAAATGTAAATGGGTATTCAATATTAAGACCGACCAAAAAGGAAAAATAGTTCGCTACAAGTCAAGATATGTGGCGAAAGGGTGTAGTCAAAAAGTGAATATTGATTACAAGGGCACTAACTCGACAGCAACCCCACTCAACCGAGGAACGATATTAAAATCTTGCAGCGACTGCACAAACTGTGAAAAGGCTGATGTAAAAATGTATCAGTCAATAATCGGATCTCTTATGTACCTGGCACTGATGACGCGACTGGACATATTACATTGCGTGGTAAGACTATTGCAATTCAATCAGGATCCACATTCAATGCATTTGAAGTCTGCGAGGAATATTTTGAAATATTTCAACTCCACTATAAAGTTAAAAATCGTTTATTCTAAAACAGGCCATTCTTTGATGGGATACGCTGATGCTGATTGGGCTGGATGTAATGATGAAAGAAAGTCATTTACGGGATACATTTTACACTTGGTGGTGGCCCCATATCTTGGGAATCTTAAAGACAACGTATCATAGCTCTGAGTTCTACGGAAGCAGAGTATCTTGCCATATCCCAAGCAACGAAAGAAATTATTTCCTTAAGGAGTCTGTTGGCTGAGATTCGTTTTGAAAACGTCATCAATGGACCAACATTGCTTTATGGAGACAACCAGAGTGCCTTACAACCTGTGAAGAATCCTGTTTACCATGCGCGCGCAAAGCATATTGATGTGCGCGTTCATCACATCAGGCAAATGTTCGACGAGGGTATTATAGACGTCAAATACGCATCTGTCCAGGAAATGGTTGCTGATATTCTGACGAAAGTGCTCGCCAAGAACAATCATCGAAAATTCGTTAAATTACTTCGATTATCATAAATACTTATCAAATTTTTTTGGTGCATTGTTAACTTAATTTTTGTGTTTTATGAATTCTGAAAAATAATGAAATGTTACTTTAAATTGTTACGATGGAAAGAGCAATAGATCAACCTTGTATTGTGCGAGACTGTTGAAATACATTTACGTATTACTGTAAAAATGCAATACTTGCTCTAAAATACCTTTGCTCTTTCTCTCTCACTTCTATTAAATGTATATCAGATTACTGCATTATCATTACTTTGTGTTCTTCTGTAAAAGGAATCAGTCGCACTGAATATACCGCTTGAGCAAGACATGGTAGTTGCTACTGTTGTAAATCTAACTAACCTCAACACGAAGCAATCAAATCATCGGTGGCGAGGCACATCGTATCGAATAATCATAAGATTGATTGGGAAGATCTGCAAGTCGTACAGGAGGTGAATAGTGTCAGGAGATTAGATGCTTACGAAGGTCTATGGATATTGAGACAACCAGAAAGCCTACGGATGAACGATGATTTAGAAAACGGCTATTCCAAGATGCTAGAAGTAATTAGGGATAAGTAATATTTGTTAAGGGTAATAGTAATTTTAGTAACTTTTATTAGGATAAATTCTCAGGAAACAACGGGACAAGTTATAAAATTAGTTTAGGTGAGTTAAAAAAATATAATCAAATGTTCACAGATAATAGGATTAAGTCTAAATAAGTAGAAGGATTAGTGAGTATATTAAGCTAGGTATACTAATTACAAGAGTTAAAATGTTTAGGTATTTAAGTGAGGTAATATTTTACCAGGCCATAGAGTAGGACACTGATGAAGAGGGAACACTGACCCTGGAAATATATATATGCTTTATAACTGCAAAACGCTTTTGTTTTGTAGTGAATAATTGATTTTCATTATTGTCCGTGAAGGACCGCAGCGATGTTCTGCTGCCTCGGCAGAGGAAGGTGTTGATTCCTGCCGAGAATGCCCTCGTCCGGAGACGCGTGAATGCGCTGGCAGGCTAGCATTGCGGTGTCGTGGGGCGGGTTCGTTTCCCCGGCACGAGGACTCACTACAAAACATTTCGCATTCACGAATTGCTTGCAGAGTTCGAGAGGACGACCGAAGTCGCAAATCAGTAGATAACCTCCACGATGGAATTACGACTTGTTGCGAGAACAAGTGCAACCTGACAAGAAAGACTAATTTGGGGTTGACCTCGTCTTTACCCAAATACAATCAGGGCCCACAAATGAAAGAGGGGCAACCGGGTGGTGGTGGAGCCCCTTCATGCCCACCCAACCGGAATAAATCCAATGTTAAATCGTTGAGGTGGCCAGGTATTCCTCTTCTGAGTGGAAAACTCATACAACTTGAATTATATGAGCTTTCCCATCAGAAGGGGAGTACCCCGGTGACCAATTTATGTCATAGAATTATACAATGGAATTGCATAACTTTATGCCATAAAAAGGCACTTGGCTTGGGCCACTCAACCCATTAAGTCACCTGAAATAAAAAGGATTAAATTGTACCCGGTGACTGACTCATATTTTGAGGGGGAAGCCTGCCACCGTACCGGGTCCTATACTCGGTCAGAAAAACCGGAAGGGAAAAGACCAATTTCCTAGTTTAATTCTTCATTTTTATTTTTCGTTCCCTTTGGTTATCACAAAATAATATAAGCTTCTCCACGACAAACCAAATTTAACAAAGATAGAACGATTACGAGTAATAAATAAATTATTGCTGATAAGATACTCGTATATCGGATATACTTTGAATAATTATATAAGAAAAAAAATATTAATAAATAAATTAAATCAAAAGGACTCACCGCATGATCCGTCGAGCGCTCGATGGGTGCTGGATACGTCCTGAAAATCTTCGTTTTTGGTTAGGTTAAACACTATAATGTACTTCGATAATGGTTTAAGGTCGAATAATTCACCTATCACTATAAAAGTTCTTTGGCCGAATGCCATTCAAAAATTTAGTAAGCAAATCACTTGAAACGGGCGCTAGTGTGAATCCGTTTTCAAGAATTGTTCGTAATTCTTCTCATCCATAAGTTTATCAATTTCTGAAGTTTCGCTGCGCTTCACTTTGAATAACCAGCCTTTTCATAGCACGATGTATTTCTTGACCCTGGGGTATCCTCAACTGATATGTTCTTGTCTACCACAGTTCCTGACACAGGAGAATATAATTCACTCGCTAGCGGTGGGTGCAGAACACAAAATCATTTCGATGATTGTGGGGCCAGTTGAATACGCTGCAACACGAGGAACTGTCGATCCGATGCGCTTTGAATGCCAGGAATGGCGAATGTGTTTCCGTTAACCAGCTCGTCCCAGACAATGATCAGTAGAGCGGGGGGGGGTTGCCAAAGCCTTGAAAACGAACCAAACGCGGCATCCGCTAATTAGTACTGCTCCAGTGCTGGTTCTTCGGACGGATTGAAATCGTCATCGAAATGGGGCTTGGGTATTGTATGCGTACGAGTAGTTATCAATCGCTGTAATCACGGCAGACCATGGCGTAATTGCGGCTTGTCCTCAATTCAAATGGCGTTGGGTACCCGTATTTATCCTTGCACTATCAACACCGTGATTGCATTGAGAAATTTTTGGTCAGCTCTAGGTGCACGGCGACTGGTAATAATTAATAGAAAAGTTCACATCACCAGAGTATTCCCCGCAAATTTCAATTGTTGGCTGTTTCGACTCACCAATAAGTTCGTAAACACACTCTCTTATTTTAAAATCTATCACGCGCGCAGATAACAGATATTTGTTCTTCGCACATCACGGATATTTTTATTTTATAGTTACAAATAGTTTTAGATTAAATTTATGTTGAATCGTCATTTGAAGTGTTTGCACGTTATGAAAATGATTTAATACACATGCCTTGTTTTAAATACTAGTGTGCACTATTTTAATTTTTAATGATAATTTTAGTTTAATTGTAGGTAGGGTTGCGTTTGGGCCAATAAAAGTTTAATATATTAATAATTGGTTAAGAACTTAATGAACTTGTTATGTCCCGCCGAATAAACAGATACGACATTGTATAACTTGTATAGAATGCTTATCGCCTCCTCAGGATTCACCACTGAATCACTAAAAGCTGGCATTTGACTTTCGTTCAGGGAATCTGATTCCAAGGAATATTCACTTACTCCCGCAAGGTTCCGGAATCCTTCACGTCTTCCCGCTAGATTCGTTCTTGCTAGTTGCCTGATAAGAGGTTTTAGCCTCGTGATGACTTGATCCTTTGCTATCGGAAATAATTGGAAGTGAAGATGTTTCTGTATTTTGTGATTCTCTAGGAGTATCCCAACTGCTGGGTGATTGGTAATCGTGGTCTAGCACCGTGCTATCTACAGATTTCTTTCCCGAAGTACGATTACCGCGCGTTTTGCAATAGTAACTAAGCAGGTTAGGCTTATTTTGCGTAGTAGACAAATGTGCAGCTAAATGATTTGATTGTTGCTGTTCGGTTGCTTTACCGAAGATTTGGTTTGGAGGCTCCTCGTTTTGAGATATTGATGGCTTTCCAACGACTGTTGCAGCACTATGTTCCTTTCCAACACGAACGTGATTTACTTGCTTTGATCGATGTCTGCCGTAAGTTGTGGGCTGGGGTACTGAAGTCGTCTGAGGTTCGCGATCGTTTTCTAGAAGCTACACAATCCGTTGGGACGAGTTGTTTTTCTTCTTACTTGAATCCTTCTGGTGAGATTTATCGTGTTCTCGATTAGTGTTACTATCGGATGGGTTCTGGCGACGTCTCTTGTGACTTGAATGTGTCGATAAATCTTCCAACTTGGCAACGAGTTTCGGTCCGATGTCCGTTTTCGTTCAAATCTTTTGGGGTGCAGGATTTGGTGATTGAGATTTATATGACCTAATAGATCCACTCGTGTTGGTCCTATTTTCTAACAGGCGTTGTTGTCGCCGTCACTGTGTTGCCAACGTTACACAAGGAGTCGGTGTTGGCTTCGTTATGTGTCGATTTTGTTCGTAGACTTCGCGAGTTTTTCCCGATTTGTGTTTTTGCTACTATTTTGGTGGCTATTGTAATGTGAATGGCTACTGGAAGCTTGTGAACCTGGCGCCGTGGTCGTGTTGCTACGATGCCCCTCCGTCGCTGCCGAGAGCAATTGATTGTTAACGGGTTCGGCCATAGACGACACTTAACCGTTCACTCTATGTCACTAATCATGCCCCTGAAGCGAATTTTTCCTGTCCTTGTCCTATTTAATGTTTTGATTATACCGAAAATTGTGGGGGAGAAGGGAGTTGATCGATGTGAACAACACTAGTTCCAATGTCTAGGGTACCCCTTTTTTTATATGCCGTTTGGGTAAGGTGACTGTGGCAGTGTGCGTAATTTCTACTCGAATTATTTATCAACCAAAATATTGACCGCACTACAAACGCAACCGGAATTTCCATCAAATTTCGCCGTTACTAATTGGGTTTTTATTTGTTCGCAACGATGCGACAATAAAGGAAATCAATACTCACAAAAAGTTGCCATACAAATAACAGTAGAGTTCACATTTTGCATTGCACACACACTCCCTATCCCGACGTATCTTGATTCCGGATGTGCTTTGCATACATGAAGGAGCTCCAATGAGGGGTAGCTTATAATATGAACACATTCTTGGCCCTTGATAAGGAAAAATAAATCACTGGTATTATTCCATGCTATTTCACTAACCTGTTATAATGTTCCACAATAAAACTGTCTTTTGCGGCATTTAGAGTTTCGTTCTCCATTTGGTTGGTTTGCCGCTGCTTCGTAAAATTGAATCGAGAATTCGAAAATATCTACACCTCAGAACAGATATTTTCCCAAACAAAATAGCCCAATTTCCCAAAAATTCCGATGGAAGCAATATTTAGGCGCGAAAGACTTGACAAACGTTGGCGTCAAGTCTAGAGAATTAACGAACACGAATTTTCTCGAAATCTTCACAAGACCTTCGACATCATTGAGTCACCACTATTTTCTATTCAAACTCAACTGCGATAATAAATAACTAAACAAACCAGTCGATCACGATATTCTAACACTCAAGTATGCTATTGAAATTCCCGCCAAAATATCGCGAGAACAGTTATCTGCACTGTACTTCGCGCTCGTATCGAGATTTTTCCAGTTACACCGACTACGGGTGCGAGCAAGCTCCCCAATAGGCAAAAAGAATGAAACAGCGGCAAACCATCGAACCAACACACTTTGCAAACCGTTCTCTCGCTCGTTCACCCACACTTGTCTAGGACTAGCCAACATTCTTATGACACTTAAAATTATTTTGAACTCGCTATCAGCGCTAGCAATCAGATTTCTAATTAATTCCCTGAGACAATTTTCATTTCTTCACTGAATAATGTCCATTTGTGTTTAACACAACACGCAAGTCTGATTGCCCCGGCACTCTGCCTAAAACACTTAACTACTCGCAACGGCACTATACCAGCGGACCTGTGTCCGTCACTATTTTGCTTTCGCCTAGTGTGTACCGTACGTACGTGACGGTTGAGGTATGCTAATGTCGGACCGTACGAAGAACAGGAACATTATTTTTCACAGCTTGAAATAAAATTTACGTAGATCGATACGCGAAAGTGTCGAAATTGCAAAAACATTATATTATTCACTCGGACTCCGCGGAGTATGTCGATAGCTCCCGACAGCAGAACTTTCGTCACTCCCGTTGGTATACTGAGAATGAACACACTAATTAAAACTATTAGCGAAAGCCTTTTAATGATAAATGTGAATAAACTTTCGAAACAAACTAGAACGGAAAGTCTTCTAACCCGCAGTAAAAGCCAAACGCGACAATAGAATTAAAATCCCGCGGACACCACGCTCAAAAGCAATGGCTGTTTGTTTCGTACTGCTCTGCCTGCTCGTGTTTTGCCGCCGCGCGCACACTCCGGCGCTCGTCAGTGCAATCATTTATTTGTTACACTCGCGCATGCTGTGTTCAATGCACTTAAAAATAGCGAGTCATTTTCAAAAACATCAGCTATTAAATTTTGATATTTTTGATGCACCTTCCCATATTCTCGACAAATTGAATGTGAATATTTTCACCTTTCAGCGTAAATAATGTTTCAATGCCCTCCTTTTTGATATGATCGAGGAACATTTGTTTGAGCATATCCTGCCATCGATCTGGTATGGGTTTCAGGAGGACGTACATATTCCGTAGATCTTTTCGTTTCTCTTGTGATACCATATCTTTGCATTCAGAATAAAGGAAATCAAGATGGTCATTTATAAATCGCTCTTCACACTCCTGACCTCTTCAGTTACTACAGGGCAGCTAATTTTCTCGCGATCCCAAGGCAATGCGGATTGCGAAAAAGGAGCTGAAGGATGTTTCTGTGTATCATGGGTTGGCTTCGGCGTCGGGACTAGAGATGACGGACACTAAGAGAAAAACACAATTGACAGACGGACGGACTGACTTATATCTATGTTTGCTCGGAAGTATACAACCTTGCGCGTTTTATGAAAATATATGCGGACGGACAAACAGACGTGCCTAATTATCTATCGGCGCAGGTCTTTCGCGTGGTATACCCCCACTTCTTTTCCCGATGGATCCGTTATCAAGTAACGGTTAGGTCCCATTACCTTCTTTATGCGGCTTTTCAAGAATCGCCTGTCCAGCTTGGCGTTGTAATGCCCCGCGGCGTCACTTTGGCGGAAATTTCTCCGGAAAACTTCATCTCCTTCTTTGAAATTAGCAGATCGTGACCGGAGATTGTACTGCGCTTCATTTGCACTACCTGCGGCCTTAATCTTCCGTCCGATTTGTTGGCGGAGGTCTCCTAAACGTTCGTGGGGCTCCAGCGCAACGACGGGGTCTCCCAAACACTTTAATTGCCGTAACAGTCGGTATGATTTACCGTGGCAAATCATGTGCTGTCCAAAGGCGGCAAGGTAAGGGGCGACACCGGTGACGGAGTGATACGAGGATCGCAGGGCGCATGTGATGGCAGACAATCGACGATCCCAATCCTTTTGAGATGGGTGGACGTAGGAACGGATCGCGGCCAATAGGGTGCGGTTCAAGCGTTCTGATGCGTTGGACTGAGGAGAGTATATGGGCGTCAGTTGGTGTTCAACGCCATACTGCTCAAGTAGGCTCTTAAACTGCCGAGACCGGAACTGTACTCCATTATCTGAGTACACACTCTCTGGAACACCGAACACATGGAATACCCGGTTCTCTAAGAATTTCACGATCGATGGAGTTGTGAATTTACGGATAGGTTCCACCATTGGGAAATTTGAGAGCTGATCTAGAACGACTATAGCTCCGATGTGTCCCATGGAAGACCGAGGATATGGACCGAGTAGATCGATGTATAGACGCTGGAACACGCGTTCTGGAACGTTGAGTTGACCCATAGGAGGTCGAAGAGGCTGGTTGGGCGCTTTGGTGCCTTTACAGGTCTCACAGGCGCTCACGTAGTCTTTGACCTGGGATGCCATTTTAGGCCAAAAGAAGTATTTCTTGAGTCGCCGTAAAGTCCGACCGTAACCTCCGTGGGCACTTAAAGGATGGTCATGTGCGCGGAGGATCAGATGTTGTGTCATTTCCTCCGGTACCCAGAGTTTCCAAGACTCTTCTTCCTGCCATGGATCACCAGTGGCGTATTCGTTTCGTCTATACACATAGCCGTCTATTACCTTCAAATCAGGCAGCTGTGTCTGTTGGGTCGCTATGGTTTGCCTCAACTCTTTGTAGCTATCTGATTCGAAATGTGGGCTGTCCAAATCTATTTCAATGGGGTCCTCGTCAATTATTGTTATTTCGGCTCCCTCTGGGGAAAACATCCGTGAGAGAGTGTCGGGTACGATGTTCTGGGTTCCTTTCCGATGTTTGATGGAGAACTTGAACCCTTGCAGTTTAAGAGCCCATCTGGCGAGGCGTCCACTTAAATCTGCCTGGTTCATCAACCATTGTAGTGACGCGTGGTCCGTGATGATCTCGAATTGGTGGCCCTCGATATAAGCTCGAAATTTCTTCACAGCCATTACCGCTGCCAAACATTCTTGCTCGGAAACAGTATAGTTTCTTTGGGCCGAATTCAGCTTATTGGACATGAAGGCGATGGGAGCTTCCTCTCCTTCATCGGTCAATTGCACCAGCACGGCTCCTACTCCATGTTGACTTGCGTCACAATGAATGGAGAAGGGCTTCGTGAAGTCGGGGCTGTGCAAGACAGGAGCTGATGTGAGGGCTTGTTTAAGCTCTTCAAATGCCTTTCGGCTGAGTTCAGTCCAAACGAACTTCCCTTTCCGCAACATGTCTGACAGGGGCGCTGAAACTGTTGCATAATTCCGAACAAACCTTCGGTACCAACCGCACACACCAAGGAAACGTCGTAGCTGCTTCACAGTTTTTGGTAAGGGGAACTCATCAATCGCACGAGTTTTGTCTGGATCCGTTTTGATAGTGCCATGTCCTATGACATGTCCTAGGTATCGGACTTCTTTCATGACAAACTTACTTTTCTGTACGTTGATAGTGAGTCCCGCCTTACTGATGTGCAGGGCTACTTCTTGTAGGAGTAGGAGGTGTTGATCGAACGTTTCCGTGATGAGTAACAGATCATCAAGGTACACGAACACTTGGTGTTTTAGGTGAGGTGGGATGACCTTGTCCATCAACCGAGTCATCGTTTGCGGCGCGTTACACAGGCCAAAGGGCATTGTGACGAACTGATATAATGGTCGTCCAGGCACTGTGAAGGCGGTCTTGTCCCTCGAGCCCTCATCGAGTGGAATTTGCCAGAAGGCGTCTTTTAGGTCGAGACTGGTGATATAATTGGCTTTCGGCAGTCTCCCTAGTATTCCATCGATGAGTGGAAGGGGGTACGCGTCCTTGAGGGTAACCGCGTTTACCTTACGGGCATCAAGACAGAGGCGGACTTTACCTGGCTTTACAACCAAGGTTACCGGTGAGGACCAGGCACTTTGGGACTCCTGTATGACCCCTAACTCGAGCATCCTATCTAGTTCCGCATACACCAATTTCTCCATGGCCGGCGAGATGGCGTAGTGTCTCTGTTTAATCGGTTTACTATCGCCAACGTCGATGGTGTGTGAGACTAGAGTGGTGCGGCCAAGGCCTTGGGTAGCGTACGATGGGAAAGCAGCAATGGATGCTTCCAGGCGTTGTCGTTGGCTAGGCGTCAGGTCATGCCTATCGGGAGTAGAAGTAATTTCGTTGACATTTCTGGTTTTTAAAGACAAATCGGTGAATAAATCGGAGGCCAGTCCAAAGCGAAGGACGAAATCGACACCAAGGTATACATTCTGAGTCAAAGACGGGATAATGTAGAACGTAATATCCTTCGTCTGACCCCTGAACGTCACGGGTGTTGTTAGTTTACCTCGTATAGGGTGTTTGGTGCCATCAGCTGTACTGATTTCAGTGCGCCAGGATTTAATCAAGTTCGGATATTCTTGGAGCACCTTCGAGCCAAAGCTCGAGGCAAGACAACTGATACTGGCACCCGTGTCGATCAATGCAAACACGGTCTCGCCCAACACTTTAATTGGATGATAAGGTCTGATCTCATTCTCAGCAACCTCCGAGATGTTACAAGAGTTTACAGTTTGACGGCAGATGCGCACTCTCTTGCGGAAATTCCGCCAACGACGGGTTGACCATTTTGTCGTGCACGAACGGGAAGTGACGACTTCGGAAGCAAATATTCGCTCTCGAGCCACCCGATATTCCTGCAGTCTAACATGATAAGGTTTTAGAGTGCGTACTTGAGGCTGCCGCGGTTCTTCTGGCAGTGACTGCGATGGTCGTTTTAATATTGTCGTTGGTGAGGTCTCCGGAAGAGAGTGAACATCCGCAGTCGTAATGGTCATGGCTGGTGGGTTAACGTCAGGTTGATTGGGGTGAGCCACTGATTGAGGAGCTACTGCTGGGGTTTCGAGTACCGCTGAGGTGGTCGGGTACTCTTTTGGCCGTTTTTTCGTGCGGCACATTCAGAACAGTCCGGGAAGTAAGTGTCCGGCTTGCCGCAACCGTAGCAGAAAACCTTACGTTCTGCGCGGCATGAAATAAACCGGTGTCCGGTTTGGTGACAATTCCAGCAGGTCGTAAGACTTCCCACTGCTGCTACAGCAAGCTGGTCTGGGTCCAAATCATCCTCCAGATCTAGGGTGGTATAATCTGGGGCCAATTCCGCGATTCCTCGTCGAGGACCCGTCCTGGTTAGTAAGTATGGCCGGTCCCGTAGGTCTTCCTCAAACCCTTCTATGCGACGCACATTTCTCAGCAGGGCCTCCATACTCTGTGGATCGGAGTTCACGATATGCCGACGAATCTCCGGTCTTAGATTGCGCTTTAGCAGGCGAAGAATTTGGGTAGAAGACAATGGCTCTGACAGCTGATCATTCAACCGAAGGATATCGGCTCGATATTTATGGAAGGACTCGTCCGGACGCTGCCATCTAGCATTCATCTTATCCAGGACTAATTCGTCCATGTCGACCGTAGGGTATTCCATGCGGAGTACCTCCTTCAGCCTTGACCAGCGTATTGATGGTGGAGCTGAATGTATTCTCCAATATGTCTCCAGTGCCGCTCCCCTAAGCAGCATAGGCAAGTACCCTGCGAGCGCCGTGCGGTCTCCTGCTAGCATCTGCTCAATCAGTGACTCCACCCGACTTATGAAAACCTCTACCGTTATCGTATTGGGTTCCCCACTGAAATGTAGATTCCATCCCTGGATGATGCTGGGGATCTGTGTCGGCTTCAGCCGATACATGTCGTGTGGATGGAAGCGTTGGTCCGGCGGAATCACGGGAGCCTGATTTGGTGGCGGTGCTTGGCTCAATCGGGGCCGGTAAACTGGAGCCAACGGATTCATGGCTGTACCTGGCCGGATCCGTTCGGGATCACGCCGCGAATCGACTGGGAAATCCCACGGATTTGGGTCCGAATCCCACATAGGAGGAGTTCTTGGCCGGGGTGGTGCGGGGTTCTCTCTCTGGCTCTCTAGAGAGGCTAGCCGGGTGGACATGTCCTGTACGAGCGCCATTAGATCTCGTAGAACTGTGGCTTCCACAGCCACCGGGGGACTCGCTTCTTCTGCAGGCGGAACTGCTTCAGCCCTGTAGTCATCGTCTCGTGCACTCCTGGTCGTGGATGGAAGGGGTCCGCTTTTGGGGACAGCTCCACTTGCACTGGAGGACTGAGGTCGTTCTGTTGCTGGCTGTGCGATTTCCAAAGGCTGACGACAGAGCGGGCACGTGGATGAGGTTTGCCGCAGTTGTGCCAAACACAGCTGATGTAGCCTGTGTCCGCACTGCAACCTCTGGCTTGTAGTTTCGTCCATGTCCTCGTGACAGATGGAACACAATAGAGCTGGTCCGGCATCCGACCGCAACTTTCTCCTTTCGGGAGTTCTTTTTGTAGGCATTTTAAATCCAAATGGTTTTCCTAATTAAATACCTAGATAAATAAATAATGAAGAATATGGGTATATAAGATTAGCTATATGAATAATGACAATAATGAAGAAAAGGTGAGAAAAAGTTACTAAAATTCTTATGTAGCCGTCAGTGGCGAACTATCTCAGAACCTCACAAAAAAAATTTTGATTAAGTTATATAACAAAAATATATGACTGGTCTTTCCCTTCCGACCTTCCTCTCAAGTACGGACACCATGGCACAATCCTTCTAAAACGTTTCAGGGACACTCTCTTGTGGCACCATGAAAATCAGGGTTCCGAAGTGATCCCTCATTAGCAAACTTCTCAAGTTACAGCTTGTCAGCCCAGGGTGGTATTCTAATCCACAAGCAGCGCGTGTCTTGTCATGGATAGTCATGGATTAGCTGATCAGCCAATCACATGAAATCAAAATCCATGTAATTTAAGACACTTAGGCACCGCTGGTTTGGGGAGCGGATCAGAAACCTCCGCAAAAAGATGTTGGGATAATAACCTCCGAACACAAAAAGGGACTCTAATATCATTTGGCCTTACTAGTTATACAATGGGGTAAGCCACCAAAGTATAAATCAAAAGAAGGACCAAACGATATTGATGTCCATAGACAACACACGTTCGAAAGTTATTAGGCTGCTGGGGCACGATCAGTGCAAAACCCTCGGGAGTTATCTACCCGCCAATAATTCTAACACCTTGTGGGGACACCTAGAGACGATGGACTGTCTCGTGCTCACGACTGATGATACAGCCGGGCTTTTCGGGCCCCACGTTGGGCGCCATTTGTAGTGAATAATTGATTTTCATTATTGTCCGTGAAGGACCGCAGCGATGTTCTGCTGCCTCGGCAGAGGAAGGTGTTGATTCCTGCCGAGAATGCCCTCGTCCGGAGACGCGTGAATGCGCTGGCAGGCTAGCATTGCGGTGTCGTGGGGCGGGTTCGTTTCCCCGGCACGAGGACTCACTACAAAACATTTCGCATTCACGAATTGCTTGCAGAGTTCGAGAGGACGACCGAAGTCGCAAATCAGTAGATAACCTCCACGATGGAATTACGACTTGTTGCGAGAACAAGTGCAACCTGACAAGAAAGACTAATTTGGGGTTGACCTCGTCTTTACCCAAATACAATCAGGGCCCACAAATGAAAGAGGGGCAACCGGGTGGTGGTGGAGCCCCTTCATGCCCACCCAACCGGAATAAATCCAATGTTAAATCGTTGAGGTGGCCAGGTATTCCTCTTCTGAGTGGAAAACTCATACAACTTGAATTATATGAGCTTTCCCATCAGAAGGGGAGTACCCCGGTGACCAATTTATGTCATAGAATTATACAATGGAATTGCATAACTTTATGCCATAAAAAGGCACTTGGCTTGGGCCACTCAACCCATTAAGTCACCTGAAATAAAAAGGATTAAATTGTACCCGGTGACTGGCTCATATTTTGAGGGGGAAGCCTGCCACCGTACCGGGTCCTATACTCGGTCAGAAAAACCGGAAGGGAAAAGACCAATTTCCTAGTTTAATTCTTCATTTTTATTTTTCGTTCCCTTTGGTTATCACAAAATAATATAAGCTTCTCCACGACAAACCAAATTTAACAAAGATAGAACGATTACGAGTAATAAATAAATTATTGCTGATAAGATACTCGTATATCGGATATACTTTGAATAATTATATAAGAAAAAAAATATTAATAAATAAATTAAATCAAAAGGACTCACCGCATGATCCGTCGAGCGCTCGATGGGTGCTGGATACGTCCTGAAAATCTTCGTTTTTGGTTAGGTTAAACACTATAATGTACTTCGATAATGGTTTAAGGTCGAATAATTCACCTATCACTATAAAAGTTCTTTGGCCGAATGCCATTCAAAAATTTAGTAAGCAAATCACTTGAAACGGGCGCTAGTGTGAATCCGTTTTCAAGAATTGTTCGTAATTCTTCTCATCCATAAGTTTATCAATTTCTGAAGTTTCGCTGCGCTTCACTTTGAATAACCAGCCTTTTCATAGCACGATGTATTTCTTGACCCTGGGGTATCCTCAACTGATATGTTCTTGTCTACCACAGTTCCTGACACAGGAGAATATAATTCACTCGCTAGCGGTGGGTGCAGAACACAAAATCATTTCGATGATTGTGGGGCCAGTTGAATACGCTGCAACACGAGGAACTGTCGATCCGATGCGCTTTGAATGCCAGGAATGGCGAATGTGTTTCCGTTAACCAGCTCGTCCCAGACAATGATCAGTAGAGCGGGGGGGGGTTGCCAAAGCCTTGAAAACGAACCAAACGCGGCATCCGCTAATTAGTACTGCTCCAGTGCTGGTTCTTCGGACGGATTGAAATCGTCATCGAAATGGGGCTTGGGTATTGTATGCGTACGAGTAGTTATCAATCGCTGTAATCACGGCAGACCATGGCGTAATTGCGGCTTGTCCTCAATTCAAATGGCGTTGGGTACCCGTATTTATCCTTGCACTATCAACACCGTGATTGCATTGAGAAATTTTTGGTCAGCTCTAGGTGCACGGCGACTGGTAATAATTAATAGAAAAGTTCACATCACCAGAGTATTCCCCGCAAATTTCAATTGTTGGCTGTTTCGACTCACCAATAAGTTCGTAAACACACTCTCTTATTTTAAAATCTATCACGCGCGCAGATAACAGATATTTGTTCTTCGCACATCACGGATATTTTTATTTTATAGTTACAAATAGTTTTAGATTAAATTTATGTTGAATCGTCATTTGAAGTGTTTGCACGTTATGAAAATGATTTAATACACATGCCTTGTTTTAAATACTAGTGTGCACTATTTTAATTTTTAATGATAATTTTAGTTTAATTGTAGGTAGGGTTGCGTTTGGGCCAATAAAAGTTTAATATATTAATAATTGGTTAAGAACTTAATGAACTTGTTATGTCCCGCCGAATAAACAGATACGACATTGTATAACTTGTATAGAATGCTTATCGCCTCCTCAGGATTCACCACTGAATCACTAAAAGCTGGCATTTGACTTTCGTTCAGGGAATCTGATTCCAAGGAATATTCACTTACTCCCGCAAGGTTCCGGAATCCTTCACGTCTTCCCGCTAGATTCGTTCTTGCTAGTTGCCTGATAAGAGGTTTTAGCCTCGTGATGACTTGATCCTTTGCTATCGGAAATAATTGGAAGTGAAGATGTTTCTGTATTTTGTGATTCTCTAGGAGTATCCCAACTGCTGGGTGATTGGTAATCGTGGTCTAGCACCGTGCTATCTACAGATTTCTTTCCCGAAGTACGATTACCGCGCGTTTTGCAATAGTAACTAAGCAGGTTAGGCTTATTTTGCGTAGTAGACAAATGTGCAGCTAAATGATTTGATTGTTGCTGTTCGGTTGCTTTACCGAAGATTTGGTTTGGAGGCTCCTCGTTTTGAGATATTGATGGCTTTCCAACGACTGTTGCAGCACTATGTTCCTTTCCAACACGAACGTGATTTACTTGCTTTGATCGATGTCTGCCGTAAGTTGTGGGCTGGGGTACTGAAGTCGTCTGAGGTTCGCGATCGTTTTCTAGAAGCTACACAATCCGTTGGGACGAGTTGTTTTTCTTCTTACTTGAATCCTTCTGGTGAGATTTATCGTGTTCTCGATTAGTGTTACTATCGGATGGGTTCTGGCGACGTCTCTTGTGACTTGAATGTGTCGATAAATCTTCCAACTTGGCAACGAGTTTCGGTCCGATGTCCGTTTTCGTTCAAATCTTTTGGGGTGCAGGATTTGGTGATTGAGATTTATATGACCTAATAGATCCACTCGTGTTGGTCCTATTTTCTAACAGGCGTTGTTGTCGCCGTCACTGTGTTGCCAACGTTACACAAGGAGTCGGTGTTGGCTTCGTTATGTGTCGATTTTGTTCGTAGACTTCGCGAGTTTTTCCCGATTTGTGTTTTTGCTACTATTTTGGTGGCTATTGTAATGTGAATGGCTACTGGAAGCTTGTGAACCTGGCGCCGTGGTCGTGTTGCTACGATGCCCCTCCGTCGCTGCCGAGAGCAATTGATTGTTAACGGGTTCGGCCATAGACGACACTTAACCGTTCACTCTATGTCACTAATCATGCCCCTGAAGCGAATTTTTCCTGTCCTTGTCCTATTTAATGTTTTGATTATACCGAAAATTGTGGGGGAGAAGGGAGTTGATCGATGTGAACAACACTAGTTCCAATGTCTAGGGTACCCCTTTTTTTATATGCCGTTTGGGTAAGGTGACTGTGGCAGTGTGCGTAATTTCTACTCGAATTATTTATCAACCAAAATATTGACCGCACTACAAACGCAACCGGAATTTCCATCAAATTTCGCCGTTACTAATTGGGTTTTTATTTGTTCGCAACGATGCGACAATAAAGGAAATCAATACTCACAAAAAGTTGCCATACAAATAACAGTAGAGTTCACATTTTGCATTGCACACACACTCCCTATCCCGACGTATCTTGATTCCGGATGTGCTTTGCATACATGAAGGAGCTCCAATGAGGGGTAGCTTATAATATGAACACATTCTTGGCCCTTGATAAGGAAAAATAAATCACTGGTATTATTCCATGCTATTTCACTAACCTGTTATAATGTTCCACAATAAAACTGTCTTTTGCGGCATTTAGAGTTTCGTTCTCCATTTGGTTGGTTTGCCGCTGCTTCGTAAAATTGAATCGAGAATTCGAAAATATCTACACCTCAGAACAGATATTTTCCCAAACAAAATAGCCCAATTTCCCAAAAATTCCGATGGAAGCAATATTTAGGCGCGAAAGACTTGACAAACGTTGGCGTCAAGTCTAGAGAATTAACGAACACGAATTTTCTCGAAATCTTCACAAGACCTTCGACATCATTGAGTCACCACTATTTTCTATTCAAACTCAACTGCGATAATAAATAACTAAACAAACCAGTCGATCACGATATTCTAACACTCAAGTATGCTATTGAAATTCCCGCCAAAATATCGCGAGAACAGTTATCTGCACTGTACTTCGCGCTCGTATCGAGATTTTTCCAGTTACACCGACTACGGGTGCGAGCAAGCTCCCCAATAGGCAAAAAGAATGAAACAGCGGCAAACCATCGAACCAACACACTTTGCAAACCGTTCTCTCGCTCGTTCACCCACACTTGTCTAGGACTAGCCAACATTCTTATGACACTTAAAATTATTTTGAACTCGCTATCAGCGCTAGCAATCAGATTTCTAATTAATTCCCTGAGACAATTTTCATTTCTTCACTGAATAATGTCCATTTGTGTTTAACACAACACGCAAGTCTGATTGCCCCGGCACTCTGCCTAAAACACTTAACTACTCGCAACGGCACTATACCAGCGGACCTGTGTCCGTCACTATTTTGCTTTCGCCTAGTGTGTACCGTACGTACGTGACGGTTGAGGTATGCTAATGTCGGACCGTACGAAGAACAGGAACATTATTTTTCACAGCTTGAAATAAAATTTACGTAGATCGATACGCGAAAGTGTCGAAATTGCAAAAACATTATATTATTCACTCGGACTCCGCGGAGTATGTCGATAGCTCCCGACAGCAGAACTTTCGTCACTCCCGTTGGTATACTGAGAATGAACACACTAATTAAAACTATTAGCGAAAGCCTTTTAATGATAAATGTGAATAAACTTTCGAAACAAACTAGAACGGAAAGTCTTCTAACCCGCAGTAAAAGCCAAACGCGACAATAGAATTAAAATCCCGCGGACACCACGCTCAAAAGCAATGGCTGTTTGTTTCGTACTGCTCTGCCTGCTCGTGTTTTGCCGCCGCGCGCACACTCCGGCGCTCGTCAGTGCAATCATTTATTTGTTACACTCGCGCATGCTGTGTTCAATGCACTTAAAAATAGCGAGTCATTTTCAAAAACATCAGCTATTAAATTTTGATATTTTTGATGCACCTTCCCATATTCTCGACAAATTGAATGTGAATATTTTCACCTTTCAGCGTAAATAATGTTTCAATGCCCTCCTTTTTGATATGATCGAGGAACATTTGTTTGAGCATATCCTGCCATCGATCTGGTATGGGTTTCAGGAGGACGTACATATTCCGTAGATCTTTTCGTTTCTCTTGTGATACCATATCTTTGCATTCAGAATAAAGGAAATCAAGATGGTCATTTATAAATCGCTCTTCACACTCCTGACCTCTTCAGTTACTACAGTTTGTTTTGTTGTTGTTTAATTTGCGTAATTGGAAAAGTAGATTTTGTACATCAAATAAATTGTTGTTCGATTGAATTGAAAAATAATTCGATTTGAATAATTATTTAGGTAAAATTAAAAATGAAAAACATTAAAGCAAAATCTTAGCAGTATATTATTCAACAGTAAATGTACTATATTTAAATGCTGAACGATTTCTAATTTAATAATGAACAAAAGTTAAATTAAATCCATTTATTTTTGATTTAAAAACGGATATAATTTAATTTCAAGATGATTGCAAAGCTAAAGTGGTCAACTTTTGATTTGAAAATTAGCTGCTTTGAAGCGAAATGATTAAGAGAAATATTTGATTTGAAGTTGTTATATTTAATTTTACGTTGTTTTTTCTCTCAGTGTAGCATTGGGATGATATCCGATTAGGGATTCATCAATTCCAATCTATGTTTACAATGGCCGCATCATTTTAAATAAAGGGTTTCTCCAAATACGACAAATCCTGTCTTGTTGATTATCGACAATCGTTTAAGCTATTTTAGTCTGCAAGCTACTTTGTTTTGCCGAAAGAATCACATTGTCGTACTTACACTGCGACCTCACAGCAGTCACAAATTGCAACCCTTAGATAGGGCTATTTTCAGTCCTCTAAAAAATCAGTACGCAATAGAGGCTGATATATGGATGGCACTTCATCCTGATAGATCTTTAAATCAATATCATGTTACTACAATATTTGACAAAGCTTTCAAAAAAATTACTACTGTAGGGAATGCAACTTCAGCCTTTAAAGTCAGCGGAATATATCCCTTGGATAACAGTCTGTTCACCGAAGCAAGTTTTTCACCATTCTCTGTCACGGATATGTTTTCTCCTTCAGCGCACGTTATTTGTCAAAGTCCACAACCTTCAACTTCTGCTGGCCCAGGTCATCAAGAAAGCCTTCCATTTGATTCAAAAAAAGAGAATTATCAATCAGCCGCGGCTGATATCGAATCATTGAGTTTGCCTATCGTTACGTCTGAATCAGCGGAAGCTAAAATAGATGAAGTTACCGAAAAACAAAGTTCTTTGTCTCCTGTCCCTGGCAACATTATAAAACTTAAAAAATTTGACCATCCTTTTAATCAAGATAAGCCCATTACCGAAGGCAACACACGATCAAAAATGACGCAAAAATTCGAGTAAACCCAAATAATTACGGATATTGCATTTAAAAGTATGTTAGAAGAAAATAAAAAAAGGACAAACCTAGAACTAAAAAAATCTAAACATCAAATATAAGAATGAATATCAAAGCCACGGATGACAAAAATTTAGAGAAAGCAAAAGCTCTAGACACTAAAAGATAAAAATCTTCAGGTCAGGAGTTCTGTTGTCCGTTATGCGGGGAAAAATGCGAAGAACATCCTACTGGCATGGTGGTACGAAAGCTGTGAGACTGGTGCTTTTACGTGTGACTTATGTCATATAGATTAAGTGTAGAGAGTCTATTTGAATTTTTGACATTACGTACACTTACCCGAAGGTCTGAGGACACTTTCCCACCGATGCGGGTAAGTATTCACAGATTACATACTGACTTAAAGCTTTAATAAAATTTGGAATCATAAGTGGATTTATTATTTTATCTTTTTTTTTATATTGACAAATGTTCCTTACATACACTTAAAGGTTTTTGTTAGTTTCAATGTATACGTATTTAATGTTTTTTTTTTGCGTTCGGTTGCCCCATATGACTCAACTGCTAAAAGCAAAACAAAAATAAGGTAATCGAAAATTGCGGCCATTTTAGATGAAAATTCGTGATTTCTGTTCTGACCAAAGTATTGCTCCGATTTGAACGCAAATCGCTGCAAAGATTTATTCGACTGTGTAATGAAGCTCAAGTAAAAACTCAAAGTTGAAAGGCCTGAAACAAAATGGCACCCACTCAAAGGTCAAAAAGCGTGGAAAATTTGATACTGTAGTTGTGAGCAAACATTCGAGCCAATGTTGATAAAACTTGGCAATGTTCGAAATTACGAAAATTTCTTAAAGCTACAATTTTTTAAATAAAACGAGTCAACGCACAACGGGATATTTGACCATTCTAGCCGGCCAAAAGTCAAATTTATAGAACTACCCCCAGGTAAAAACTAACAGCTCATTATTGAAAGTAAGTAGTCCCTCTAAGCCCCGCCGTTAGTCAGACATGACCACCGTACGTAGTTAGGCCATGGGTCAGTTACCAGAAGTCCTTTTAAGTGTTAGTTGTGATTTGTTTCCTAAGTGAATTTTTCAATTTTGACATCGTTGAGTTGAAACCAACATATGAGAATGGATTCTGAAATATCAGGTAACTACATACCTTTGTTTTAATATATGTTTCAAAAAAATTACTACCGCGACATTAATTTTTTTCGCGCAGTTGAAAACATGTCCCAATTTTATCATTTTTATCTAAAAAATTTATAAACTCTAAGGATTTTGTAATACTTCTGGTTTCGATAGGGTTGTCTGGCATATACTAAAATAAAGTAGACTATCGATACTTTCTAAGCTCTCATCAATCAAGGGCCACCTCAGACCAACTTTTGATACATGGGTGTTCAAGGTCAAGCTGCCCAAAAAATTAATAAAATTGGATTAGGGATATGTTTTTTTAATATTTTAGATGCATTGGCGTACGAAAAATAACTCGTCGAGAAATATTTGATGTCATGAAGACTCAACGGACCTAGATATTAACGGGAAATCGGAATATACCGATAATTATTTGATTATGTTGGATTTTTATACAGAGGATAAAATCAAGGAAATAAAACGCAAGTTTACGATTTTCAAATCAACGAAGATGGTTTGCAGTGAAATCAAGAGTATAACTTTGAAAAAATAATGGAAATTGGTTAAATGGAACGTTTGAAGTACCGGAAAAATATTCGAAGCCTGGATGGCCACAGAAGTCTTTTGAAGATGGTAGGCTAAGGAGCAAGAGACGCAAAACTGAGGGGCTTCGGAAATCTGATAGTCCTAATAAAATTATTTATGCAGAGCAAATACAATTGTGGGCCGCCAAACAGAGGGATGCATCAAATATCCTGAAGGAGATATCGAGAAATCGGGATCGCGCCCATGAATATGTAAAAGCTGCCAAGTGTTCGAAAACAATTCAGCAGCAGAAGTCTCCTGAAGAAACCCTCAAAATCTTGCTGAAAGCCAATCTAACAGTGACACAATACAAAATAGCCAAGGAAACAACTGGAAACCTTCTATTTTATGCCGTGCTACAAAAATATAAAAATATGTGTTACCCTCCAAAAGAATCACTTCAAGTATCTGAAGATTGTGCAGAAGTTGAGTTGCAGGCCGTAATCGATCATACTGCAGGACGACTTTTGAAACACTTGGACGAAGTGGTGACTACGTTGAAGAAGGAAGAACGCAATACCTTTAATATAATTTGCAAATATACGGCGCCAATAAGATTCTGTGGCAAAGTCCAACTCCATCATTTCGAAACTACTGCAGACCTATCCGTATTAGATTTGTCAAAGAATCTACGAATGTAACGAATGAAGAAATTCAATATATAGAAAATGCTGCAAATAACTTAAGGCCTACTTCAATGATATTTCTTCAAATAGTGCCTCAAACTGTCTCGGTCCATTGACCCTGTCCTCCAATTTTGAAATCCGAACAGCGATGTACTGTCTTTGTAGACCGAGTCAGACCAGTGTTCCCTCGGCTTCCCACTGGTCTCTGGCCTTCAGTTCTCCCAACGAATACCCCTTTGGGTATCCGTTTTTCGTCGATACGATTCATATTTCCAGCCCATTGCAGCTTCCACAGTCTTACGATAATTGAGAACTTAGGTTCGTCAAAAATTGCATACAGCTCGTGGTTGTATCGGATTCGCCATTAGTCCGTGTCTAGCTTCGCTTCAATTATTCGCCTCAGGAACCGTCTCCCGAAGGCGTTCAATATATTTGCGGACGCTTGGGTTAAGGTCAAAACTAACGTAAGATAGGAAGCCATATGGTAGCAATTCGCAATGTATTGGTCGGCCTACTATGGACAAGCTTCCATGAGCTGTCAGCAAAGTGCGGCATAAGCAAATGCTTATATCGCGTAATATGTACTATTTCCCGAATGAAAACGTACGAAACGTATTCTGTGCATGCTTAAAACTCACCTTACACAGTCCACTGCACTCCTAACCTTTTTTTTGCACCTGAGAAGTAAACAAACTCACATTTATTCACTTTGGAAGGCGATTAAAATTAAACGGGTGTAAGAACTGAAATAATTTTTACTGCACAAGGAGCGCTATTGTGTTCTCCGTGGACCGTCTGTATTTTACTGTAGACATCCGTCTCTAAGTCGTACAAAACATCGAATTTTCGTTGGTGCCTCAACATTTCTTCATACACCGCCATGTAAGTTAGCCAGCAAAGTCGGCCTATTAACGGTCATGCGTGTGGTAGTAAGCGCTGCTGCCATATGGCTTCCTATCTTACGTCAGTTTTGGTTAGGGCCCATGTTTCGCACCCATAACATAACACAGGTCTTATCACAGTTTTATATACTTGGAGCTTTGTTTTCGTGTATATGCAGCTGGTCTTCAAAATCGTCAAAACTGAATAAAATATTTTATTTGTGAGCTGTATTCTTCGGCGTACTTCGTCTCCTTCCTTACCTTAGCGTCTTCGTTATTTTGGCGCCTAGATACACAAATTTGTTCACATTTTCGATACTGTATTCGCCAAGTGTGATTCCTTGCGTATTTGAGGTATTTTTTCTCGACTGCGTCATGAGCTTTGTTTTATTCTCATTGATTTGTAGCCTTACTAGTTTTGCGTCGCTGTCGAGTTTCAGGAAGAGTTCTTTGGCAGTTGTTAGCGACCATAACAAAATTCCATAGACTACTACTTGGCTCGACTTGTGATAACCTCGCTCTTGGCGCCCTACGCCACTGACGCCAACTGGCCCATCCATATGCCCTACGCCACTGACGTCGACCGTTCGTGAGTGACTTTCAAACTAGTCGCTGTCACTGAACCGCGACTGAAGTGTGTCAGAAAACAGACCTCAGTGACAGAATTGGAACTTGGCGTCGCTGAGGTTTCGATAACGGCCGGGGATAGAAAATTTGTTCGGGTCCACTTACTAGCATGTTCTTCTACTTGATCTTTATACTTGACTTTTAGTATTGGGCTCATAAGCCTCAAGAAACATCTTGGATGGTTACATTGGTTCGTGATAATCGCTTAAATTCATCCGTCGGGTTGAAGAAAAATTTCTTTTGTCGGACGGGAATTATTTGAGCTTCTTGCCAAGAGCGTTGGGCATCAGGTGTTTTGCGTGCCTGCTGAAATCAATACCGATTTCCGAAGTCACAACAAAGAGCGTAAGGGTAGCGGAGATGTGGTCAGGCATAAACTTAACCCTTTACGGCGCAAGAACGTGTTTTTGTTTTTTGTAATTGAAAATATGTTAAGATGAGCTATATAATAATGGTAAAAATAGTAAAAAAACTATATATAAGAGAAGGTATTTGCTTTTGAAAAAAAACATTGAAATGCAGATTTGCATCATGGTGTAAAAACATCTTAATATTCACGAGCTGTGGAAAGGACGGAAAAAGTTATTATTTTTACTAAAACATAAGGCTACGCCACACTTTTCACATTCCGTTTGGGCTGCTCCCGTGCATCCTGGATATTTGCACCGAAGCCTTTTGTCGGGGCAAGCAGGCCAGTGCCCTAACTGATCGAATCTGATATCTTTTGGTGGGATATGCTGATAAGGCCCTTTTTTCTTTTTGTCCTGGATGAGCTCTTTTACATCGCTAGTGCGCTTCAGCCGGTTCGTACTTTTATATTTGGCTAAAGTTTCAGCAGCTTCTAATAGGAAATCAGCAGGATTTAGCACCTTGACATTATTTTCCGTGACAGCATGAATTCTTCTATACAATAGCCAAGAATTAGTCATGGCCATGTCCAGGAAACGGTAAAAGAGCCTTATAAACCAACGTTCGCCCTGAAGTCTAATTTTATAATGATCCATTACGGAGTCCATGAGGTCTACACAACCCATGTGCCGATTATATTCTGCCACAATATAGGGCCGTTCAACATTGATTTATTTCTTTTGCAGGCTGTCGAATCTACTTACGCCAGCAAAGTTGGATGCTGGATTCACAATTTTATTATTTCTCCAGGCCACCACCGATATGTCAATACCGTTATAACTTGCAACCTGTTTAACTGATGTGCCTCTAGGCTGTTTTTTCGGCTGTTTTTCTTCTGGAAACTCACAGTTCGGGATACAGTTTCTCTGAACGGTGCCCAAAGCTAATATACCACGGTGTGACAAGAATTCAATCAAGGGCAGCGATGTATAGACATTGTCAATAAACAGTCTTTAGTTATGGTTGGAAGGAATCTCTCTGACAAGTCGGACCATTACATTAGATGAAGCACCTAATTGAGGCTCGTCATCTGCGCATATATTCTCTTAGCCACTGTAAACTTCAAATTTGTAGCTATATACACTTGCACCACAAATCACGAACAGTTTGAAGCCGCACTTGTGGTGTTTGTCTGGCAAATATTGCTTTAGAGCACTTCGTGCTTTGGTGGAACATATTTGTTCATCAACAGACAAATGTTTTAGCTAAACTTTTTAATTGGATCATTTCACCCTTTTCACATCAATTTAATGTAAATCTATACGACAAATTTACTCTACATTTGAAGCTTTATCTAACGTCGCGCGGATATCGATCACTCTTTCGGATGGCTCCGATAGCTTTTTAAATTACTTTTTATGGAGTTGTTTGCAGCTACATATAAATGAGTTGCATATTTTGAATAATAATTTTTCTGAAAAATTATTAGAGAAGAAAAATGTTAGAAGAAGGTGGTTTCGACGTGTGCACTAATTCTCCTCAGGCCATCACTCTCAGATACACACCGGTGATGGCGACCACCATGCTCAGAGGTGAGGGAGTTCTTCTTCTAACATTTTTCTTCTCTAATAATTTTTCAGAAAAATTATTATTCAAAATATGCAACTCATTTATATGTAGCTGCAAACAATTCCATAAAAAGTAAAAGACAAATGTTGTTCTAGAGGCACTTTTCTAAAGTTATGATTCAACTTTTCAGTTATTGGTCTGATTTTATAAAGTCGATCAGAATTTAGCTGATTATACATTTTAGAGTTACCATTCAAGTGTAGTACTTACCTCAGAGACTTGAACCATTTTAGCGTCATTATCTCGCGTATGTTGGCATAGCTATATATCTGTGACCAGTACATTCGAACATTGGGCAGGGCAATAATGGACATAAAGTAAATAATTTCAATACCGTCTTATTTCCCGGCTTGTGACATTTACAGGTTTACTGACATCTTTTTGCACGCTGTACAGATTTGTTTCGTCTCTTACGAGATCCACAATGTCGTCAGTACTCGTAAATAAGTAAGAAAATACCTGATAAGGCGTGTGCAGTTCCAGTATTTCATTTGGTAACTTAGAAGATTCATTCAGCTCTAAGTTTTTAGTTTTCCATATGATATTTGTTTTGGGATCACATGTGCTTCGTGCAGTTGTGTTTACTTTGGAGCTGGTACTGGGTACTGAAACAGTAGGCGGTATCTCACATGGTTGAACTGTAATGCTTGTACTGGTCTCAGAGCTCCGTAGCAAGATGTCATCTTCCTGATCTTCTAGGAAGGGTATTTCGGGTTCGTCATCCCAGTCTTGGCGTAAATTTTGATTTTCCATTTTTTTCGTCGGTGTCTGAAAAGTGTAAGACATCCTCAATATCTTGCCATTGGTTTAGAATGTTTTCCAATTCGACAGTTGACAAAGGCCTATAGCCTAAACGTGGAAACCTCAAACTCATATTGGACACGAAAAAAGAAATAAAATATAGCAGTTTAGCGCAGTGTTGCATTACTGCATCAAAACGAAATTCGAGACTATCTCTCTAAAAACAATCTGAAACATTTGAATCGCATGTTCTAAGCAAAAACCAATAACTAATTGTTACTCCGCTGCAATCTCACATCAAAATTTTCAATATAAGCACTCAAAAAAAAAACGAAAACTACGCACGAACAACAGAAACGGGTTCTAAGGGATCCGTCACTTGTAGTGGCCAAAAATTACAAAAAACGTCGCCTAGCGCAAACGTGGGGTAACTAATTCAATTGAATGCTTTGCTGCGGGTATGCAGTGCTGCGTTGGAAGGTATTTTATTCGTTGCTTTGAACGATTTTGCTAGTTCGAATAGTATGATGCAGATCTGCTACTCAGTGCCGCAAAGGGTTAACTCAGGCGCTTGGAAGTTTTGGCTGGTTGATAGTTATAAAACTGGTGTAGCCGTGGAGGCTTTGCGGATTTGTGTGTAAGTGCATTTTTCCCCTGTGCGGATAAAGTGGTTAATTTTAACACTTTTGGTAGATATTGCAATTGAAGCAGTACAGAAGAAGTTTAGAAAAGTAGTTCCGGTCGAGAAGGGGAAAAAGAAGTTATAAGCTTGCATCGGCCACTGCGGCCAGTACAATAGCTCCCCTAGCGTTGCCAAGAGAAGTATCGCCCCATCATCAACGGTAAACGTAAGTAACTCGACATTAGATGTAACTGTTCGTCATACCAACTGTAAACCAACACTTTAGATAATCGTATAGACTACTATTTAATTGATGTTAGGACTACAACTTAGCTGCTACGTAATCGTTTTTTTTGTGGTTTATCAACATCTGCCTTATGATGCCTCGATTGAAGTTATACGAGTGATGTTGGTTTCAGAGGAAACGTATGGCAGACGAGTCCACGCTCCAAGTGAAATCACGTTAAAACTAACGGTTTCAAATGCAGGACTTTGGCGTTCAATTTGAAGGACAAATTCTTCTGACTACAAAATTTTACCCGCATTATTCCCATTTCCGAACGACAAATACCAGAAACAGTTGAGTAACAAAGTAAAAAGCATATGATTACTAACAAGAAATTAAAAAAACAAAGGGCTTTTAGTAGCAACCTTTCGTTTATGTTCGCATGAAAAGACTTCTCTCCTAGTGTTTATGACCAAAAGAATGTTTGAATATAAATTTCTAATATTTTTTTTGTTTAAATGCATAAAAAAAGAATTTATTTGTATTTTGAGTAGATGCAAGTAAGAGTTTGAATGATGTTAAATAGTATGAAAAGCGGATTTTGACTGTATTTCCCCTGCGAGCAAAACATGAAATGCAAGTAAGTTTCATTAATTTTTAGCTTTATCGAAGCATCAAGCAATGATTTAATTTGTTCAATGTTGACGTTTTTATCGATTTCGTATTTGTTTGTTGCTATGCGTGAATTTCAATTACTATCAGAAGATAATTCAACTGATTTGAAGAGGGTGCAGCTGGAAGGTTTTCGGAGAAACTTTTTTTTATAATTTTTTCTTAAGCCCGTGAAGACTAATTTTTGATTGTTATTGTATGTTTTAAATTTTCTGAGAAATACATGCTCGCAGACACTGAAGATGAGTTTTTAGACTATTCTTAGAAGCGTAACGCAACAAATACGAAAATAGCTAGCTTTGATTATAGGATGAAAATGCCTTAATTACGAGTTTATTACTTTTCGAAATATTTTTAATATACTAAAATTAGTCGAAATGCCATTATTTAATAATGAACCTGAGTATAGAAAAATGTTCATAGAACATTATGAATGGGATCGATACGAAAATCGAAAAATATCCAATAGTATTAACTATAAGAATATCACAAACAAACAAAAAAACATACAAACATGCTGCAATTTTCTTTTTTCAGAGTAAACTCTTTTTTGCTGATGTAATAGATATATGAAAACTGAAATGAACAATGGAGCTATGTGCCTTTGAAGAGCAAATTCAGATTATGCTTATCATTTAAGTTGAACTCCTTGTTGAATGGAATTAATGTTTGTACTTTCTTTGATTATTAATACAAAATCAAAGCACTTTTTACAAAAACAATGAAATAGGAACGCAAACATTTAAAATTTAGTGTTAGAAGTAGAACAAACGAGTAGAATCAGGAGAAGAAAATTCAATTTATTTTTTTTACTAATTTTTTAAATGTATTTATTATTTAAGAAAGCGTTGATCCCCATTTACAAAGGTTGTAACTAATTGCACAAAATAGGAAAAGTTTGCTGAATATTTTCTCGTGAGTGTAAGTGAATTATTTATTTCTAACATCCAACTACGTAAAACAAAATAACCCATGAAATATCCAGTAAATATTTTAAATTTCAAATTAATTTACTAAATCTTTCCCTGAAACCTTTCACTCTTTGTGACAGGCCCGTGTGCAGGGGGGGGGTTCTAACCCCCCCCATCGAGAATTTTCCCACATAATTTTCCACTAGCAATAGTCCTTATTCTACGAAAGTCAAACCGACTTAATAAATATTTTGTTGTCAATTTTTGTTTCGACATTCTCAACTTTCTCGATCTTATGCACGTTTTTTTGAATTTTCCCGCCTTTTTCACCTCCTATTATCACAATGACACTGATAATAGGAGGTGAAAAAGGCGGGAAAATTCAAAAAAACCATCGATAGTATCGATACAACTGACTCGAACTGACTAGCCAGCTGTTCGAGCTGTACGGACATTTGTTGACATTGATTGATTTTCGATCCTCATATTTTTTACCATGGACATTCGTCGCTTTTTGTGTAAAAAACCGCGGATTGAACACAAAAACGTAAGTATCGAATGCTGTTGATTTCAGTAGAATATCAATCACAGCAAGGATTTGCAGGTTATTGTGCTACAGTTTATAGTATTGATGATACCTTTTGTTTATTGATAGGACGTGGGTGAATGCAATCAAGATAAACTTCCAACGGTTCAAACTCAGGCCGAATTTGCAGAAAAAAGCATGCAAGCAAGAAACGGAAGCAGGACAGGTATATTTTAATTTATATAATAGGTCATTTCATATCAGAAAATCTATTTGAATTTCTAGGGCGGGCACGATTCACAACTGCAATTAGAACATTGTGAAGGTTTCGTTGATTTTATTCGGAGCATTATCATTGATGCGTTTTTTATTTCAATATGATATTGACTTTTCAGTTATATTTTTAGAAAATTGCTGATATCGAAAAAACAATTTATTTTTGTGTCACACTCATTAATTACTAAACAGGTTGAGTAAGCAGGAGAGTGCTCCTACCAGAAGGTCTTTGTAAACATCCTAGAGTTAGAAGCAAGTTTTCTAATGGCGTAAATCGATAACTTGAATTATTCATCCAATACTTAGATATGAAATCGTTCAAATTTATACAAAAGATGCACAATTTCTTTCATAAGCACAGTGCAGCCGCCATTTGAATCTAGCTTAAATGATTTTTCTGAATGCTCGGCCAATTGAACATGTTCAAGTTAAACACTATTCCTTAAATTTTAACGAAAATTGAAAGAAAATAAAAGTGCCTAAGTCAATTTTAAATATATATAGGGGTTTTCAATAAGGGGTGTTATTTTGAATAGATCTTCTGATTTAACACCTTGCGACTTCTTCCTTTGGAGCCACGTGATAGAGAAGGCCTATGCCAATAGCCCAGCGTCGATTCAAGATCTCAAAGATTAAATTCGTGAGGCTATCGAGGACATAGGGCAGCCACTTTCCGGTTTGGTTATGGAAAATTTCATGAAGAGGATATGGTCCTGTAAGCGTGTTGTGGTGGTTATTTGCCCAATGTTAGTTATTGCTATTAACGGCATATCTTCTTCTTTATAATGAAATAAAAATCCGATTATTTGTATTAATGGCATTTTTCTTTTGATATCAAAATAACTCCTCTTATTGGAAAACCCTATATCAACCATAAGCACGTGTTATTGTTGTAATTCCATATAATTGAAATGGCTATAACTCACTTGATTATGATTCAATCTCAATTAGATTTTGTGAACATACGAGTATATATCTTATATCAGTCTATATAATTGCAAAATTTTAAGAAGTTTAAAGGTATGTAAAATCTACAAATCATACTATTATTAACAAAGTTGAGCGAATTTCGATTTCTGAGGTATTTGTTGCCCTTGTACTCATAAAGGCCCGCGTTCGTGATAATTTTCAGATTTTTCGGCTGAAAGGTGTCCAATCGCGAGGGGGGGGGACACAAATTTGGGGTACATTTTGCCTTCCCCTGGACCCCCTCATTCATAAAATGATTTTTTTATTTCAGATTCTAAAAGTTATAATCAAGAACTTTCATTTGATACCCCACTCGACTACCTTTGATTTAAAAAAATTTTTAACGGCCAATTCGTTATTAGGGAGGACCCCCCTTAAAAAAATTTTAAATTTTTTTAAGGCCTTAACTTTTGAGAGACCATCACTTCTGACCTTTTCACAAAGTTCGAGCATTCTAGCTTCTATAGTTTCTGAGGAAATCAGCTGTGACGCACGGACAGACGCACAGACGGACAGACGGACAGACAGGTAGCGAAACTAGTAGGTCTTTGTAAAAAAAATTTTTACAAAGACCTAAAAACTAACTGGGGTACAAAAAACTGCAAATAATGCATATTTGTTGCTAGTATAAACTTTTCATGAATGTATCAATAACAAAACGATTTTACGATTTTACGATTTTACTATAGCCGGACTTTTTTATGATTTTGGAAAAATTGGATATTTATTATGGATTTACTTCCTCGGAACATCTGTTATATGTGTATTTTCGACGTACTTCTTAACAATATTATTGCCCTACTACGATGTTTTAAAAAATCCTGTTTGAGAAATTCCAAGAATTCTTTCAGTACATTGAAAAACCCTATATATAAAGATAATGAATTCAGTATGAACAGAGACTAATGATTCTTGTATTCTCTTTTGTAGAGTTCTTCAGATATGGACATTGATCCTGAAGTACCGAAAAGTCCATCTTCGCTAGTTTGCTCTACGAATGATAGTCTATTTTCATACGATATAGGATTATTCGTACAAAGGTCTTCGGCTGATGGGATAAATTTAATCTCTGGATTGCAAAAGAAAATTTGGACTCCACCTGACGGCTACAGTTTTCCCGCATCGGGCCCTAGAAATTTAAAGTTCCAACGCACTTGGCTCCTGACATACTCATGGCTGGCGTACTCGGATAGAGAAGACGGTGCATTTTGCAAATGCTGTGTCTTATTTTGTGCTCGAGTGAGAGGGGTTGGTCGCCAAACCTTGGGCCAGTTAGTCACAAATCCATTGAGAAACTGGAAAAAAGCACTGGACACTTTCGAAAAGCACAATGCATCAGAATATCACAAGAGAAGCCTGTTGCAATGGAGCTTGAGACTGGAAATCGAAGACGAAAATGCTTTATCCATTGATTTACAACTTTTGAAACAAAAACTTGACTTTATAAATGAAAGTAAACTACGCATGATTCCAATTATTGAAACAATTATTCTTTGTGGCCAGCAAGGGGTTGCTCTTCGTGGGTTCCAGGGATACGGGGAGAATTTCTGAAGATGAACCGTTAATTAATGATGGAAATTTCCGAGCTCTCTTGAGATTTTGAGCAAAAAATGATGAGTAGTTGAAGAAACAACTGGTTGAATCGCCAAAGAGTGCTATGAACTGATTAACATATGTCACGATCTGATCATGAATCACATTGTCGGTCGGGTCAACGAATCGATGGGCTTTTCTTTTCTTGGAGATGAAACACCGGACATTGCAGGAATAGAAGAAAGATCAATTTGCACTGGATACTTGGATGAGAGCGACGGGAAGTTTATCATTCGTGAGATTTTTTGTGCTTCATCACTATCGCAGATTTCACTGGAAAAGGAATAGGAACCTTTTATCTCAATTCCTTGGATTCTTCCGGACTTAATTGCACATATTTTTTCGGACAGGGATATGATGGCGCGAGAGTGGTTAGCTGAGAATTCCATGGAGCCCAAGCAGTTGTCAGAGAGGGTTATCCACTCGCGCTCTACTCCCATTGTGGTGCTCACAGCTTTAATTTGGCAGTCAGCTCTGCATGCAATATAACAGCAATCAGAAATTGTTTGGGAACCCTCGAAAGCATTCATACTTTCTTCATCTATCCGAAACGCCAAAATGCTCTTTAAGATGCGATCAATGAAGATGAGATGCGATCAATGAAGATGAGACGCTACGTGAAAGTCGGTTGAAGAAATTGAAAAAATTTTGCAAAACCAGATGGATAGAGCAACACGAGTCCGTCGCAACTTATCTGCACTTACAACCGGCAGTAATTCGCGCTCTTGATGTGACTTTGACCACCTGAAAGGATCCGACGACTTCATCTGGAGCTTTCCAACTTTGTTCAGCTACAAAAACTGCAAATTTTCAGGCAAAATTCAAGACTCACACTAGCACGTCACCAGGTCTCTATTTTGAGATGTTTGTATATGCTTCATTCTTTGAATTTAATTTCCAGATCTTCATGCATATTTTGAGCTCAGTACATTCTTTGACTTTGTCTCTCAGTCGAGTACTTCAGTCCGAAAACCAGGATCTTGGCGAGGCTATCAAACTGGCTGATGCTGCAAAACAAGTCCTGCTTGAAAAAAGAGAAAACGCCGGAAAGGACTTCAGAGGAATTTTCAAAACCGTGAGTGAAATCAGCGCAAAATACGACATCGAACTGCGGAAACCAAGGCTCGCGTCAAAACAGGCTCAACGCTGGAACGTACAAACTGTTTCAGTTGAAGATTATTTTCGCATAACGATTTACATCCCATACATTGATTTATTTCTGACCCATTTGTAGATCAATTTTTGAATCACCGCAAAATTTTATCAAACTTTGCTTGCCTCTTCCCTAGCAAAATAAAGAATTTCAATGAAGAATCCTGCGCTCAATTGTTTGAACCATACTCTCCAATTTTGCGGGATGATTCCCGTGACATCTGGGTAGACGAAGTCAAACTTTGGCGTCAACGCATTGCCAGAAAGAACGTTATAAATTCGCTTGAAGCACTCGATTTGTGCAATGGAGATGCGTTCCCAAATGTTCATCAAATGCTTCGCATTTTGTGGGTTCTGCTTGTAACGACAGCGACGAATGAACGCTCCTTTTCAACATTGCGTCATCTCAAGACTTACCTTAGGCCAACAATGTCTGAAGATCGGCTGAACGGATTAGCCTCGCTCAATATACATCGCGATGTCGAGGTCGATCCGCAAAGAGTTTTGGAGAAGTTTTTTTCTACACCTCGCAGAGTTAATTTATTATATAATAACTGAATATCAAGTCAAGACACAATAAAATGTCTTCATTTATAAGAAAAGTGTCTTATTATTTTTTATTACCTTCATAACCTAACATGATACACATATGTCAAAAAAAAAGTTGTTGTCACTAGATGGTGTTCGTTGTCATATATCTGTAGCCGCCTTGAATCTCGTAGATTAATATATGCACAATGCAATCATTAAACTCACTTAATGTGGTAAATAACAATTTATTCCAAAACTCTAAAGCATATCACAGTTCGTTAAATGAAACTAAACTTGTCTGCTTCGCGACCAAAAGCCAAAAAGAACAGCTGATGAAAAGTCTTGTTGTTGCTAGCTGATTGGTTGCCAGATGTGCAAAGTCAAACTTCCTCGAGATGATGTGGAAAAAGTTTTTATGATCGCCACACATCGGGCAATACTAATCAGATTGAGTCAAACTGACATGCGTTTGAAAGTGACATTCCAGTCTACAATTTTCATATGGACAGTTTTGTAATTCGTTGTTCGTGTCAAAAGTTGTATTCCTTTAAAAATGAGTGAGGTTTCTGAAAAAAATCGTTATATCACTACGATCAAGGTGAGAATGCATCGCAGGCTCGTGAAAAAAAATTGTGGTATCTACGGTCAAGATACTTTATCAAAATCCATAGCCAAGAGATGGTTCACTCGCATCCACCGTTTAGTCTAGACCTTGCAAATTCACTTCAAAAAGGGACTGTGAAAATAACTTGGCCAGGTTTTTCGCCGATAAAACACAGAAGTTCTACACAGATGAAATAATAGCTCTACCCAAAAAATGGCAAAACGTCATATATAATAATGGACACTATGTACGTAAATAAAATCCATTTTAAATAAAAGAAATATTCAATCGAAAAAAGACAAAAATAAAGGCTCAATGTTTTTTAGACTTACCAATATATATTATGTCTCATTTTAATATTGTTGTTATTTATTAATTAAACTTAAATAAATGAAAAATAATTATAATTAAAAAAGAAAAAAAAAATTATCAAGTCGACATCGAATTCTTAGAGGTACAAGCAAATTATGAAGTGAGAAGAAAGGATAAAACGAAAATGAGAACTTAAAACAAGGTATTTTGTTTTGTCATTATTTAAAGAGAAATAAAACTGAAAAGTCATAAAGTGTAATTGCAAAACGAATATTTAAGATAAAGTTTAAAAAGTGAAGAGAAGAAATTAAATTTAAATTTAGAATGAAATCAAGCTATGGTAAAATTGATGAATAACAATATGAATTGCTAGGCTAACCCAGTCTTTCCTTGTCAGCAAAACCGTTCTTTTCTAGCAGAAAGTTTTGGCGAACCGTGAGTATGCCGCCGAGAGGATAGGGTTTCAGTAAACCGCGAATAGTCGGTTTTGCGTTGCGATCGGTACGCGGTGCCATATTTTGTCTTTGCTTGTTTTTATTAGAGTCAATTTTTCGGTTTTGCATTCGAGTAGTGTATTTCGGGCATCGCGTTGGTGATAAATGGGGACGCGTATTTTTTGTGGTTCTTTCGTTCATTACCTCCGGAATGAAGTACGGAGTTTAAATTAGTGTCGATGGAAGTTGTTTGACGCGTTTAAATCGCGCATGTGAACCGGTGGCTGAATTTCAGTATATCGGACTTCGTCTGCTCGCGTAAGATCCGCGACTGAAACTCCTCTCCGAACTAGCTAGCTAGCCAGCAGCCACCTCGGAGTAGACTAAGAGTGTCCGGACTTGTTGACATGATGGGTACAGTCCATTCTCACGTTCCAAGATTTCACGTCTAGAACCGATGAGAGGTCTGTTTGGATTCCTTCGAGAAATCTCGAACGAAGTGTGCTTTAAATCATTAGCTACCAAATTGAATAGCAATGGGGCCAGCCCATCTCCCTGTTTTAGTCCGATATTTTTGTCAAAGGCATCGGTGAGTTGGTTATTGATGCGAACGTCATTTTCATTTTGGTAAGATGGACTTATTTTGCTGGGATACCAAAGCAAAGTAATGCTTGCTACAGAACGTTACGATCAATACTGTTGTATGCTTGTGTACGTCAATGTTGAACTCCCAGAATTTTTCAAGTACCTGTTTGACTGTGAACAATCGGTCTATTGTCGAAGTGCCTGCTCTAAAACCACCTCGATACTCCCCGATAATATTGTTGGCGTATGATCCGGTTTTATTTTCTAGAATTTTTGAAAATATTTTGTACAAAGTAGTGATATGCCTCTTTAATTTCCGCACAGTAGCTTGTCACGTTTTTTTTTTGCATAGGGAATATAATTGATTGGCTCCACTCTTTCGGCATATGTTCTTGTTGCCAAATGTACTGGATGACCTTGTGAATAGCTTGGTAAACACTACTGCCATCATATTTGATGAGCTCCACTGGAGTCTCATCAATGCCCGGCGCTTTATTATTCTTTTGGGCTTTGATGATGGAACAAATTTCATTTAGAGTTGGTGGGGCTGGTGGAGTCCGATGCTCTGAAGCTGTGCGGAGGGTTAAGGAGGTTCTTGAAATATGATGCCCTGCAGTGACACAAGGTTCTAGAAATTATGAGGTAAAATGTCACATGCTGCTCACAATGGTGGATGGAAAAGTATGTAACACCGCAACAGGAAATAAATCTTTAATGCGCTGCATTTAATAATATATCGGTACCAAGAACAGTCGAAAAAGAAACTTTGAGATTCGGACTATTTATTTTACATGTAAGGATTCGGCTTTTTGAGACTTTGCTGCATATAGCTATAAACTTCCTGTAAAGGATTTACTTGCAAAGCCTTAATCAGGAAAGTTACTAATTAAACAAAGTAAAGAACGAATTCAAGATGAATTTAAAAGGAAATTGGGACTTAGGGTTGACTGTCCTAAAGCCGGTTTTCGCAACTCCAATGATGGGAATACTAGCCGCAGATTCTTCGATGATCCTAAATTGGTGGCAGAAATAACGAAAATTGACGTAAACCTTATCAAAAGTTTTAAAATTATTCTTGAATGCATATCAAGCAGTTTCAAAATCCATAAAGAGAGATTTGATGCTTATACGAAAGAAACGACAGAACTATATCTAAAATTATATAAAAGGCATCCTATGACTCTAACTTTACATAAGATTTTAATTCATGGCTCAGAAGTAGTAGAACATGCACTGCTGCCAATAGATCAGCTATCGGAGGAAGGATAAATTGTATTCGTCATAGTTTTTAAGTTGATTTTGTATATTTTAAGACATTTCTGTATATTTTATAATAATATAATATAGTCTTTTTGAGTTAAAAATTGTGTTTCATTTTAAATTTAACCATATTTAAAGGAAGTTAATTGTTTTTAATCGATTTTAAGTCACAAATCATTTTGGACGGCTAAATTAACCAAATACCTTTCTGTGCGACGATACCAACGAACTTCTTGAATACAAACAAATAAAAATAATAACTTCCTTTTTGATTCGTAGATAATAATTTTAATCTTGCAAACACCGCGGGTTTCGGAATAATCACCTATTCCATCCTTAGAGATCTTAAACCAAAATATATCAGAATGGAACTCAAATTCTCTGGACCTTCAGATTTTAGCAGCCGTGAATATCGCATTGTAGTCGAGAGATTGAATTTTAAAACATGTACATATATTGTGCAATTTATTCAAGCCATTGAATTTCAATACACTGAGCGAAAAATCGCATTGCAATATTTACCAGAAAAAATGTAAATTTTACCCTCATGGCAAAAATGCGCACTTTGCTCTAATTTACATTTTACAATGCGAATTTACACAGCCAAGATGTAAATGAATAGATTAGAACTGTAAAATTAAAGGTAAGGAGTAAAATCTGCATTTATTCCATACAATTTTACAACGGTATTTAGGTTTTGCATTTTCATAAATTTTGCAGTGAATCCATATACATTTAAATGACATCAATGCAATATCTACCATGAAACTTATGAATTTCACTCGGAACAAATGCATTCAATCAAAATTTACATTTTTCAATACGAATATATAGTCATAAAACTATAATTCTATGTGCAGTTCATATCAATTTACATCTTTCATGGTGCATCTTACAATGCATTAGACGCATTTATGGAAGTATCTCGAACGGAGTCGGGATTTTCATTGTGCCTGTGACAGTCATTCGCGAACTCTCCTAGTGCGGAATAATTTTTCTACTCGTTCGTTTGGCTTGACCAGTTTCGTTTTTCCCGCGCCGGGATTGTTTCTGATTGTGATTTTTCGATTTGCAAAAAGTAGTGCCAATGAATCAATTAGCGATAAATATTGCAGGGATCCAGGTAGGATTACAGTGTAGTTTATTTGTAGTGTTTGTTTTCATGATAAGTACGTGATTGTGATAGTGAACGGTTTTTAAAATAAACAAAGCTTAAATAAAAAGTAGTACTTTCTGTGACGCCTTATTTCAAATTGTGTAAATAATTTCCTATTGTCTTTACCCGGCTAAAGAACCGTACAGAAGACGTCATCAACATCGACATTGACCTTTACAATTTGTTAGTGGAGTGGGATTTGGAATCGCTGTATTCTTTATTACACGGTGAGTTACTGTTTAATTCTAAAATTTGTAAAAATGCCTCTTAAACAGAAAATGACATCACGTTTGAACGCTTAAAGTTTTTATCAGTGGATGATATCAAGGACGCCATAAAGAGCATCGGTTTGAGGGTGCAATTTCGAGAAATATTATTTGTTTGGCGGAAGAAAAAGGTTGGAGAAAACTCATAAAATGTTTTAAAAAAAAGTGTGGCACTTTGAGTTTATGCATACACTGCACCACAAAAAAGATTAAAATTAGCTTATTACTATGAATAAAATTCATATTTTCGGGTATTGTGTTTTTAATGTCTAATTTTGTAGAGCCATGACGAGCACCGTGAAGAATTTTAACGAATCCGCATGCTAGGGTTTTATCATGTAACATAATGACATATCGCTTCTTTACATTTTTAACAGTAAGAGTAGTGATTGCGTTATGTTTTCTGTGGAGCATTGTATTTAAAATTTCGTAGCCTTAGCTTAACTTTGGTTATGCGAAATATCAAGGAGCATCACTTTTTATGTAAAAATATGAATTTACTTTATGTAATTGGATTATAAAATTTTCAGTACGGTATTGAAGATGAGACCTTGACTGGAAATTCTAAGGCGATTTCCTAGCTTAAAACTATATCTGGGACACTGTCGAAAAAGAAGTCGGGAGCATCGATATCGAGTAATGCTGTTAATATTCCGAGCACGAGTAATTCATTGGTATGTATTTATAATATAGCACCTTCCGATTTTCAAATTTGATATTTCAGGACTTATCTTGCAATTTGAAGAACTCCAAAAAAGGTTCCGCAATTCTCGCGTTTTACGAAGAAAACTCGTACCTGCTACAAAATCATCGACAGGATCTCATTTCAATTATTTTGGAGGACATAAATTACCGCAGCGATAATCTGACAGCGGAAAATTTCAAAAGTCTGAGCGGCCGAATTTCGGAAATTTTCCCAACCGAATGTCAGGTAACAACATTTCTTTCTTTTAGCTATCAAAAAATCCTTTTCATTGAATTATTTAGGACCACTACTTCGTTCCAAGGCAAGGAAAACGAAATCCGGGCGGAAAGCTGTACGATAAGTACGTTTATGCCAGAAGGAAACGAAAGTTACATGATCCCAGTACATCGAGGTCTCTTGAGGAGAAATCTAATTCCAGAGTCTTCACAACCTGTACTAGACGAAATTATCGGCAATTCATTTAAAACATCTCTCAGCCGTGACGTTGCCGATTGGGATGATGTCAAAGACAAATGGGCGAAAACTTTTGCTTTGAGGCAGAAAGATCTTAGCCTTGCAAAGTGCAATAACGATTTTCTTCTTGCTTGGCCCAAATATAAGGATGCAAGGGCTCCCGATTTGGTAAGCGGTTAATTCTATAGTATATTATGTATTCATATATTTATACTTATACAAATACATATAGATATACAGTCTTCCACAAAAGTCAAGGTACAGAGAATCGGAAACTGAAAATTGTATTACTGAATCAATATTTTTATTTGAAAACCAAAAGTTATGAAATGGTAATAATTCGAGTTCTGTTGAATTTAAGTTTTCATAAATTTAAAGGGATTCGGCAATAATGATCATTGAAGACAATAATTTTTTGTTGGCAATGTCTCTTTTCTACTCCACAAAAGTCTTGGTACAGTTGCAGAAAATGCCCTGTTATTTGTAAAAAGGGGAATCCCCCAAGTTCATATTATCAGAGTGAGTTAACAACCGTAGGCCGCTGTCTTTAATATCGCGTCCGTATTCGTGGTGTATCTTTTATTTAATAAAATTTTTAAAAAATGAGTCGAAAGGAGTTGAGTATTAAAAAGCGTGAAATAATTATTAATCTGCATTCAACTCAGAGCAAATCATATTCTGAAATAGCTGAACTAGTGTTGCGAAGTCGGTCAACCATTCAAAAAGTGATAAATCGATTTAAGAAGGAAAATAGAGTGGAAAATGTGCCCCGAACAGGTCGTCCATCTAAACTAAGTGCAAAGGACAAGAGAAAAATTTCGCGAATGATAAAACAAGATCCATTTCTAAGCTGTAGAAAAATCTGCGATGTTCTTGGAATTAATGATAAGAAGGAGGTTAGCGCAGAAACTGTGCGTAGAGCTGTCGTAGAAGCTGGATTTTCATCTCGTACGCCTAGAAGAAAACCTCTTGTAAGTTCCATAAACAAACAAAAAAGAATAACATTTGCAAAAGCATAACCAATAACGTTTTGGGATAATGTTTTATTTTCGGATGTGTCTAAATTTTGTATATTTGGTGTAAATGGACAAAAGAGGGTCTGGCGAAAAGTAGGAGAAGCATTTAATCCCAAGAACACTATTAAAACAGTAAAACATGGAGGCGGTGGTGTTATGGTTTGGGGTTGCATGGCTGCTGCTGACGTTGGAAATCTGACATTCATCGAAAATACTATGGATCAGAACTCTTATTTAGAGATTCTACGAAACAACATGAAACAAAGTGCAGCCAAATTAGGTATGCGAGAAGATTTCTTGTTTCAACAGGACAATGACCCTAAACACACTGCGCATAAAGTTCGAATGTGGCTATTGTACAATACTCGCATGCTTGCTACACCGCCTCAAAGCCCTGATTTGAACCCTATAGAGCATCTTTGGAATGAGCTTGAGACAAAAATCCGAAAAAGAGTGATATCAAGCAAGGCGCAGCTTCAGGATGCTATATTGGAGGAGTGGGCCAGAATCAGCAGCGAATTTACTAAAAAATTGGTATATTCTATGCCTAAAAGACTGAAGTCAGTAATTCAGATCAAAGGATATCCGACAAAATATTAAGAAAAGTATAATTCAAATAACTATGCAAGACTATAATTACAATTTGTATCATTTTTCTTTAGGTGTACCATGACTTTTGTGGACTTCATTCATTGACTTTCCAACACATCATATGTAATAATATATTAATACGACAGAATTTTCGTTTTGTTTTACATGAATTTAAAGTGTAATGATTATAGTTGAAGTAATACCAAAAAAAATTTTATCACTATAGGTTTTTTAAATAAAAATATCAAACAATTTTCATGATATTTATCACTGTACCTTGACTTTTGTGGAAGACTGTATGTGAACATATACATATATATATATATATATATATATATATATATATATATATATATATATATGTATATAAATATATATACATATATATATATTTATATATATAAATATATATATACATATATATATATATATATATATATATATATATATATATATACATATATGTATATATATAAATATATATATATATATACATATGTATAATATATATATATATATATATATATATATATATATATATATATATATATATATATATAAATATATAAATATATAAATATGTAGTATTAGGTTTTAGTGTGTATTACTAGCTTTAAGACAATGAATTCAAATAGCTCTAAGTTCCTAGCGACCTTTTATAAAGTGTATGAATATATGTATGTATGTGTGCCTAAATGAATAAAGAGCACTCGTTGTTAGCATTCAGAACGAACGGACATGTTTTAATTCTACGCTCTAGTTGCCGCTAAGGTTTACCACTAAAGTTTCAGAAGTGGGATAATGATATATAGAAAATATCAAAGTTAATCCACGTGTCTACGATTGACTCGAGTGCCGATGAGCTCAAAACGTGCGTTACGGAGTGCGCTTAGCGAACGCGGTCTTTCAACGTCAGGAAAAACGCAGACTCTTCGAAAACGTTCAGAAAAGTCTGAACTTGAAAATTATTTGCATGTGACGCCGAAGAGTTCACGAATCAGAAATTCGTCATATGTCAAAGCACAAGCGAACATAGAAATCGAAGCAACGCCAACAGCGACGCCATCACGTTCTCTAAAAATGGCAACGAAAGAAGAAAAAGCCGCACCACGCAACCAAATGACTTCAAATCTTAACGCGCATTTCAGCCGAGCTATTACCTTGTTTCGATCCAGATGATATGTATGGATTATCAAGCGATAAGTGGATTCAACGTGTAGATGCAATCCAATCATTGTACGGGATCGACGACCGCTTGCTGCTATTCGCAATCTCATCCAAGTTGCGAGGCAACGCGCGAATTTGGTTAGAAAGTCAACAATTGTACGAAACATGGGAAACTTTTCAATCCGCATTATTAGAATACTTCCCAGTTAAATATAATAATGGTGACATTCATCACGAACTGTGGAAAAGCCTAAGAAGGAAAGATCAAAGTGGTGAACAATTCTTTCATATGATGTGCGAACTTGCCGCGAAAGGTAATGTGGACGAAGTAGCGCTGATCAAGTACATCACACGTGGAATGAACGACGAAAAGTTTTTGACATCACTATTGACAACTCCAGTGCAGACAAAGAAGGAGCTGCTGGATAAGATTCGGTGGTACGACTCTATGAAAGTAGACGCTCAAACAAAGCCTGAAGGAAGATCACGAGACGAAGATCGAAAGTCAAACATACGGTGTTTTAATTGTAACCAGCCCGGACACATTTCAATTAACTGTCCCCGAGACCAAAGGCGTCCACGATGTTCAACGTGCCGTAAAACTTCTCATCCTAGTAACAGATGTCCTGAACAACGTTCAACAAATAACATGAATGTGCATGTTACGGAAAATAAATTTGTAGTAAAAATTCACTTTAAACTTGATGTACCGTAAGCTATTCATTCCAAAGCATTATTTGACACGGGCAGCGCGGTTAATTTGTTAAAACTATCGAAAGTCCCTTGCGAAATTAATAAAAATGACATACCTACAGGTGTTTGTGGAGTGAATGGTTCGCGAGTTGAAATATTAGGAAGCGTTGATATATTAACAGAAATATGTGGAATTGTAACTAAAGTTTTCTATTTTGTAGTGCCTGATGGTACGATGACCTTCGACGCTATTCTGGGGAGACCGTTCATCCAGCGAGAGGATTTAGATATAGACCTAAATGGAAGCAGGCCGCTAGTCAAGGTAATTGAAAACGAAATTTTAAAGATCGAATGCGATCGCTACACGGAACCGGAAGGTCAATGTTTGGAAACGGAGAATACTAATCTTGATCTTTGCTCAAAACGTAGGTTAAACGAACTCTATTCTAAATACCTTAACGCGCCGCGTAATATTAACCCAAAAATAGATTACGAAATGAATATTAATCTTTCCGAATATAAAGAAATTCATTTTTCACCGAAACGTTTATCATTCGCGGAAAAAAAGGAGGTTGAAGAAATAATAGCCGATTTATTGAATAAGGGTGTTATTAAAGAAAGTTGTTCGCCTTTTGCAAGTCGTATTGTCTTAGTTAAAAAGAAAAGCGGCAAACCGCGACTATGTGTCGATTACCGCGAACTTAACAAAATAACTGTTAAAGACCGATATCCACTTCCGTTGATTGAAGACATTCTCGACAAATTGAGAAATAAAAACTACTTCTCAAAGATAGATTTTAAAGATGGTTTCTTCCATGTAAAAATGGAACCACATTCTTCAAAGTATACAGCGTTCATTACCCATAATGGGCATTACGAATTTAAAAGAATGCCTTTTGGACTTGCTAATGCGCCAGCCGTTTTTTCTCGTTTTATAAACAAAGTTTTCCAGTCTCTTGTATCCCGTGGTGATATCATCGTTTATATGGACGATGTACTGATTGCTACCGAGTCTTTAGAAGAACACTTTCAATCGTTATCCGATGTATTCCGTGTTATGACTGAGAATCTTTTAGAACTTCAAATTAAAAAGTGCGAATTTTTTAGGACTAAAATTGAGTTTTTAGGATATGATATTGATGCAAATGGCATATCCCCAAGTGATACGCACATTCAGGCGATAAGAGACTATCCGATTCCAAAGAACCTAAGGTCTCTTCAAAGATTTTTAGGGCTGGCAAGCTATTTTCGAAAATTCGTGGAATCATTCGCGATTAAGGCTAAGCCATTATACGATGTATTGAAAAGCGATATTTTCCAATTCACGAAAACAGAACTCGACTCATTTGAGGTTTTGAAGGATTGCTTGGTATCGAATCCAGTTTTGGCAATTTATAACCCAACGTCTCGTACTGAGTTGCATACGGATGCAAGTAAGGATGGTTTTGGTGCCATCTTATTGCAAGAGCAGCCCGATGGAAAACTACACCCCATCTTTTTCTTTAGTAAACGTACTAATGCAGCTGAGCAACGTCAGCATTCATATGTTTTGGAGACGCTCGCCATTGTGTACGCTCTAGAACGTTTTCGAGTATATTTGCATGGCATTCAATTCACTATTGTAACGGACTGCAATGCATTAAAATTGACATTAGACAAAAAGGACATCAGTCCTAAAATTAGCAGATGGGTACTTTTATTCCAAAATTATGATTTTAATGTAGTCCACCGCTCTTCCGGCCTCATGCAGCATGTGGATGCCCTAAGCCGTGTATATAGTCCTTTGGCCGAGCTCGATTGTAACTTGGTTGAGGATCATTCATTTGTTCAAGCGTTGAAGATTCACCAGTCAGCCGATGAGGGAGTCTCTGAAATAAAACGCAATTTGACAAATAATGAAAATTCAACGTACACTTTGCAAGACGGTTTATTATTTCGGAAAAGTGGACGACGATTGTTATTTTACGTTCCTTCAGATTTTATTGAGCCTGTCATACGAACATGTCACGATGACCTAGGACATGTTGGCATAAACAAAGCAATTGAGGTTTTGAAACGTACGTACTACTTTCCCGGAATGAAAGAGAAAGTGGCGAAACATATCAAAAACTGTTTGAAATGTATTGTGTATTCTGGAAAACACGGAAAACCAGAAGGTTTCATGCACAATATCGATAAAGGAAATTTACCTTCTGATACTATTCACATTGATCATTTTGGTCCACTAGAGCCTACAAAAAGTAAAAACAGATACATCCTTCTAATAACTGATGCGTTCACACGTTTTACTCGAATGTTACCTACGAAAACCACTAATACGGCTGAGGTTATCAAACACCTACGTTATTATTTTCAAATATATAGCAGACCCAGAAGATTGATATCAGATAGAGGAACGTGTACAACCTCCCATGCTTTTGCTGAGTTTATTGACGAAAACAATATTGAGCATGTTCTCAATGCGACAGCAAGCCCCCAATCAAACGGCCAAGTTGAACGACTTAATAGAACCCTACGACCTATGATGGCGAAATTGGTAGGAGAAAACCGCCCATGGGATAAAATACTACCCGATTGTGAATTCGTTTTTAACAATACGATTAACCGCAGTATTAATGAAACGCCCAGCAAAATGCATTTTGGTGTTAATCAGAGAGGCAAATTCATTGACGGTTTACGCGAATTTTTACAAAATCTCGATAATGATCACCATGATTTAAATGAAATCCGTAATAATGCAGTTAAAATAAATAAAGAAACGCAAGAGAAGAATAAGACAGCTTATGATTCTAAACGCCGCGCCGCGAAAATATATAATGAGGGAGATTACGTTATGATCGAAAACAGAATTACTGAGACCGGAATTAATCGTAAACTTCTTCCTAAATACAAAGGACCGTATTTAGTAAAGCGCAGGCTTGACAGAGATAGATATGTCATAACCGATGTTCCAGGATTCAGATTAACACAAAAACCTTTCGAGTCCGTGTTCGACCATTCGAAAATCAAACCCTGGATGACGTTCCCTTCTGGATAGCCATTCGAGGTCGAGTGTGATGTCAGGATGGACGAGCTGTAGTATTAGGTTTTAGTGTGTATTACTAGCTTTAAGACAATGAATTCAAATAGCTCTAAGTTCCTAGCGACCTTTTATAAAGTGTATGAATATATGTATGTATGTGTGCCTAAATGAATAAAGAGCACTCGTTGTTAGCATTCAGAACGAACGGACATGTTTTAATTCTACGCTCTAGTTGCCGCTAAGGTTTACCACTAAAAATATATATATCCTTATATATATATATATATATATATATATATATATATATATATATATATATATATATATATATATATATATATATCTATATATATGTATATATATATATATAAATATGTATATATACATATATATATATACATATATATACATATATATATATATATATATATATATATATATATATATATATATATATATATATATATATATATATATATATATATATATATATATATATATATATATATATATATGTATATATATGCAATTAAATATATACGAATTAAATTAAAATATAAGAATTTCCAAAATGTTAACATAAAGATGAAATTCTTCATTAATTTGTAGATCAGAATCGACTTCAGCAAACTCCATCCGGGGAAAGAACATTGCCTTTTAGGCAAGTGGGACGTTTTTAAAGAAAAAATAGCGTCATACTTTGAAGATCAAATCCACGATAAAAATAGCAAGGAGCTTCTCTCTGCTACAAAAACTATCAAAAACATTGGTAATACTTTTATTTGTAAATAGATGAGTGAGATATATTTGTTAAAAAATTTATAGATTCCATTGATTATATTTATGCTATTTTGCTAAGTGCTGTGATTTATCCATAGGCAAGATACAAAGACGACTCCAAGCCATCTGGGCGACGTAAAGCCACTATTGGAGATGCACAGCAAGCTTTTGCTTTGCATTTAACAACACTTAATGATTACGAGCGCAAAGTAAGTGAAATGAAATCGCAGTATTTCTGAGAAAAGCTTACAATTCAGCCATTTATAATTGTAGTGGGGCCTGATTCTTATCAATTAGATTTTATTTTTGTATACTTGGATGGCATTTTATACAAACTAAATTCATTTATTGAGTGTTTAGATATATGCTTTATGTGCTTTCACACGTTGTCGTTGGAAAATCCTCGAACCTGTATAGGCCCTTGGCTGTTAATCCAAAAATATTTTTATGAAATTGATACAGCATTTGACATAAACATTCCATCTGTTTCGGTGTTGATGAACTTTTTGAAAACGTAAAAATTAAAATTTGGTAGAAATCTAAAGAAATAATTCTACAATTTGTAAAATTATACTATTTCATAATGTTTTCTTGATTTTTATGCGATAAAGAATCCTCCACGAACGCTTTGTTAATTGATCATTTAAAATACTTTCATTTCCTACGTTCCACTCAATCTGTTAAGTGCAGACAAGAAGGATGTCGTCAGCTGTTTTCAAATTTAAAATCATTTCGCTCACATCTTGATTCAGTTCATAAGCTATGCAATATTTGTCCAAAGCCTTCCATCTTGAGTACTAATAATAATATAATTCCTGAAAAAATATCCACATCGTTCAAGTCTTCTCCGAAGAATCTTGAATTTGAAGAACAAACCCATAATATTACTGACGCTCTTAGTTTATTTAAAAAAAAATCTCTTACCTTCTCTCTTAAACTTTATTCTGAAAGGTTTATGCCTCGAAAAGAAGTAATAAATATTCAAAAACATGTTGCGGAGCTATTTTCTTTTGTACATAATGTACTCCAGATGATTCCAATATCTTCTGAAACTCAAAATGAAATGCAATGCATTTTATTATTTTGCAGTGATCCCTTCAGAGAAATAAAAACATAATATCGTTTTTTTTCAATATTACAGGAACAGAAACTCTATGAGACAGTACAAATTTTTATAATTAGCAGTAATATTTCACAACGAATCCAACTTTGGCAGAGTCTGCATCAAGCTTGCATCTAATGCCACTGAAATTTCAATTCAAAAGTTTTTTTGAATTACCAGGAGTCCTTGACTTGGCTTTGAAAAATATTGAAAGCTTCAAGAACAGTGAAAAACTCTCGAACTTCGTTTGTGGAGAAGCATTCAGAGCAAAGGAAAAATACATTAAAAAGGAGTTGCTTATTCCATTTTTTATACATTTTGATGAATTCGAGATAAATAACCCTCTAGGTAGCCACTCTGGATCAATATGTGGTTGCTATTATACATTCCCAACTATACCTCAACATATCTTATCTAAGTTAGATTTCAATTTTATTGCTGCCTTTATCAACGGAAAAAACTTGAAAAATTTTAGCAATGAAGTTGCTTTTTTTCTTTTGATGAAAGAAATTAAGTTTTTAGAAGAAGAAGGATTAGAAATAAATACCTCTCAAGGGCCACGGAAAGTTTATTTTGTTTTAGGTTTAGTTTTAGGGGATAATTTAGGCCTTAATAGTGTTTTAGGATTTGTGAAGTCTTTCAACTGTAAAAGGTTTTGTCGATCTTGTGTCATAGAAAAAAATGAATCCAAAAAGGAATTGTGCGAAAATCAAGCTGTTTGGAGAAATCGAGAAAATTATAAACAGGATCTTATAAAAAAAGATTTTACAGAAACTGGGATAAGGGAAAATTGTTTCCTTCATGGTTTGACAAGTTTTCATGTAACCTATAATTTTGCATTTGATATAATGCATGATGTATTCGAAGGCGTTTGCGTATATGACATCTGCAATATAATGCTTTCACTAACTGAGGATGATATGTTGTCACTTGAAATAATTAACAGCAGGAAAAGTCCGTTTCAATACGGGGAGACGGAAGAAAAAATTGAAAAATTCAAGTCTTAAAATGACTGCAAGAGAAGCTTGGACATTTATACATTTTTTGCCACTAATGGTAGGAGATCTAGTTCCTGCGAGTAATCTTCCTTAGAAACTTTTATGCTACTTAATTCAAATAATTGACCTTATTTTGATGCCATCCTTTACTTCTGAAGACTTAGCACAATTAACAAAATTAATCAAATCTCACCATAAGCTTTATGTTGTATTATACGGCCCTACTTTGAAGCCGAAACATCACTTTCTGACGCACTATCCGAGTGCAATAAGAAAATGCGGTCCAATAAAGTTTATTTGGTCAATGAGGTTTGAAGCAAAGCATAGGGAGTCGAAGATTTATTGTCATAGCATTTCTTCGAGGTTGAATGTGCCATATTCTTTGTGCTTCAAGGAAGGTTTAAAATTTGCAAAATTTTTACAAAAATATTGTGATGGATTTGAAATGGATTTTAGTTATGAAAATTTTAATCTAGTTGATTTTGCAACACTTATTGCAGGCAACATTGTTTTAGGGGTTACATCAAGTTTTCAGTTAGTAAAATATGTGAGTGCCATTACTTATAAAGGCAACGTATACAAATTAAATATGACTTTAACTATCCTGCACAATACTTACGCTATAAAAGCTTTCAAGATTATTCATATTGTTATTTATAACGATGATATTTTTCTACTCTGTAATGAAATGAAAGTAATTAAATTTGATAATAATTTGCAATCATTTGAAATCGGCTCTACACTTGATACCTTGCAATTAAAAAAAATTATAGACTTTACAAGTTCGCCATTACACAATTACTCAATGAATAATGGAAATATAAAAAAGTCTTTTATTCTACAAAATTATAATAAAATATTAGGGGCTGCTTTGAATTGCATGGAAAATATACATCTTCACTACAAATTCATAGGGGTACATCTACGTTAAGGGTATGTAAATCCTATATTAATTGATATGTATTTCAATATAGGTTTGTTTCAACCCAGTGCAAAATGATAAGTGATTGATTGATATGAAAAAATAGTACATTTACAACTTCGCAATATCTTTGGATAGCATTAAATGGTGAAATCTACTCAAAAACATTGTCAATTTTGCATTTTTAAATATCAATTCGCAATTTCCAGGTGTGAATTGATTAATGGATATGGTAATTTTTACACTGCAGCTACTTTAATTCATAGTTAAAAAATTTTATATTTGCAATTTAGCTTTATCTTTTGATACCATGGAATGGTAATATCTGCAAAGAATCATAGTAAATTTTGCATCTTTTTATGTCAATTTATAATTTTGAATAGTACTATTTTATTGGTTGACTGTCTAATTTGTTCACGAAAAATTATAATTTTGCATTGCCTCAATCATTCACTATTTTCAATGCAAATTTTACAAATAACGTGAATGGCGCCGTTTTGTAGTTAAAGCATACTAATTCATTCACGTTTTCTATTATATTACATTGTTTTTTCTCTCAGTGTAGACTTTAAATGAAAAAAATTGCCACTAGAGTGAAATAAGAAAACTTTCATGAAAAAAAAGAAAACCGACATCAAACGGCCTAAGAAGGATGAAAAAAATTTATGGAAGCGGTGCCAAATTAAAATCTCCTTTTTAACATAAAAACTTCCAATATATGTACTATCAAATAAGAAACAGGGGAAAACTGATATAGCACCGCTTCCATAAATTTTTACTTCATTCATTTCATTGCACTTTGAAGTGGGTTCTCTTCATTTTTTCTAAAATTTTTAAAACCAATATCACTAAACGCTCTGGATGATATTAAGGTTAGAGAGATTTTAAAATCAACTATCTGTTTTCAAACTTCAACGGTCAACATTAAGCACTGTCGGTACGTATATATTATTTGCACATAAAGAAAAATTGAATTTCTTTAGAAGGTCTCCACACTAATCTAAATTAGGCAAATCTGACTTATTCACTATTGAAAGTATTCAAATGGAATTTATGAGATATTACACTGTCTGCCACACTGGAGTATGCTATCAACTTTAGGCAATGGATCTTATTCAATACAAAACATCCCAGAACTCAATATGCATGCATTTGATTTTATAATAACCCAACAATCGATGAATTAAGATAGAATTCGGTGGAACACTAATTTTTTGATTATTTCATTGAATAAATCACGAGAAAATTTACTGTACTAATTATTTCGCCATAAGTACCTACTCTATAAAAAAATTACCCACGCAAAAATTAGAATTAAGATGTCCGAAATACATCAAATATTTGAAACGTAGGTAGTATTAATTACAGGTTTATTAAAATTTTGGAGTAACTTATTCAGAAAAACAGGCAGCCAAAGGCAAGAACGAAAAATCCACAATCGAACATTGGCGATAGATTATTTGAAAATAAATAAAAACAAACATTGTTCGCGTTCATATCCGACAGTCAAGCAGAGAAACTCACGGAAATCTAAAAAATCAGTTCGATTAAAACAAACGTAATTGTTATGATCATTTTATTATAACCGAACATTGTAGACGATTTTATAAGATGATTTTAACGTTTTTCAATCACAACGCTCACTTATCTACTCGTGACTTAAACAACAACGGGATCAGCACACATTTTTCGTAGACACTAGAACAAATTGTACATACTCGTAGCACAATCAGAAAGCACTTTCAATAGTCATTTTCGGAATAGAGAAACGAACTCAGTTTTACACCAGTCCAAGGAGTCTCTTGTATCCCATTTAATCACTGCTTTATGTTTCCTCGTTCACACAAATCCAGCGGAAAATTGTTCCTCAAAATACAACAAGTTCGGTTCGGCTGATTAACAAACGTGAAGTTAATCATAAAGTACGGTTCGAATGCTCAAGCGGAAAAGGACAACGACCGTGTATCACATGTCGCGGCTTGGAGTCCTGGCGATGCTCCTTGGCAGGGCGGCGTCGATCAATTGCAAGTCGCCAAACGACCAGACCAATTGTATATCATTGCAATCGTCCCGACATTGTCACCGATAAGGAGCCAGCAAGCGTGCCCGTCGCCACATTGCGACGCCAGCAGAGCGACGAGCTAGGGAAAATGCTTTTGGGAAGAATCGAATTGAAAACAAACAGGACATTTGCGGAATAGCAACGCCACACCACGAAATCAAGGTCGTTCGGGATGAGTGCGTATTTTTTTCGCCTCGCCGCGCTTTTCGGGCGGAAAAAATCACAGATTTCCATTTTCCTGATAGTGGTGCGGCGTCATGGTGAATATTCGTTTCCATTTATCCGCAAGCTATTAGAGGACAGACAATGAAAAATGCTGTAACAGGCATGGCGGTGCAAGATGTGGATAAAGCACACAATCGGGCAGGGGGAGGTGGGACAGGACGTGCAACTCGCTCGGATATAGGCTCTCCGCGCCAGATATCAAGAGTGACAGCTGTTCGTCGGATGTGCTATTTAAATCGCTGCTTGGCAGTTGTTGTTGCGCGCCGACATCCTGTCCCGGTTGCGCTCACGACCACGCAGCCTTATTGATCGTTCAAACAGGCGAAAATCCAAAAATTCTGCCAACTTAACAAAAAACAACTCAATTCACATGCCAGCCCATGAGCATTCCGAAATTACCAATTCAACTCGCCAAGCCATGCTGGAGAAAGTCACGCCCACATATGGAACCGGTTGCTTGGAAACGAGACGGCGAGCAACGACCGTTGATTGGCTCGAGTGCGAAATGGAAGTAGTTGAATGTGTGTTGCTGCTCAGCAGGCGGTCGGGTAGAGTTGGTGTGTTGCTTGCGCAGCGATGGAGTTGGACAAATGCGAGCCGAGCGACTGGGGATTGCACAACGGAGCCGCCGACAAATCACAAGGCTGAGCGGCGATGACGCGGGCGTGGATATGTGAGTGCGGGGTTTCTGGGAACTGGTTTCCAGTTGGGTCGCTGCACGGCCGTGCATGAAGCGAATGTGGTTTGTGCTAGGGAAGGCAGCAAGACAGGTTTGCAAGTGGTACTGGAGAGGGGCAGGGATGAGATATGAGCAGAACAGCACAACGACTGCTTGGCATGTGCCGGGGGTCGGGACGGCGGGCCGACTCGACAACTTGGGAACACTTGAGAGCTCGGTATTTGTTAGTAAGCCAAATAGTAAGTAGGTATTCCCCTCTGCAAACAGTCGCATCTTATTTTGAATACCCGAGTAACGCACACGGTACACATCTCATCTGCCCGATACAAGATACTATTGAAATTTGTGTATTTTTTGGGCGAGAAAACGAACAAACGCTTGTTTTGTCGACTCTTTACACGTCGAATCCACCATCGCCGCCGCTGTTGCACAAAAGTCAGTGTTTGCAAGGAAAATATTAAAACTTCTTATTAACCCTAAAGTCGGTTGGATTTGCATTTGAATAATCGCAAATTAGTGCGGGGTCCTTGTTAGAACGACTGCAGAGCCAGAAACAAACAAAACGGTTTTTCCCAGGTTGGCCGCGACGCTAAGTGTTCTTTTTTTCGCGATTGTGGCGCTGTGTCGATAATTGAGTGAGCAAATTGGAAATCGATTGTGCGGAATCGGTTGCCAGACGAACTGACACGCAATCCGGAGCCGTGTCGAGTATCCTGCAAGTGAGGCGCGCGGAAATGATTATCGAGTAACGGTTTGCGAATTTTCTCAAGATGAACCTGTTGCTAGTGCGACAACAAGCCTGAGAGGAAGCGCGGAAAGTGAACGTGCAACGGCTCCTGATCGCCTGCGAGGCGTTGCTCAGCCAAATCGAATTGTTGACTCGTCAAATAACAACACTTGGGGTGGAACTGAAACTCTCAATAGCCATCCTGAAGCCGTCGACGCCACTGTGTGGGCTTCTATTTATGTTTGAGTATTCATTATAAAATAAGTCCAGTGAAAACAAACTCCTAACTCGAGTACTAAATCAAACAGAGCGAAGAAGCTCCAAAGACCCAGCCAGCGCGCTATTACCGAATATTCGGTAAATATCAATTAAACGCGTAATCTGTGAATTGATTCGATTTATTTGTGAATAATTGTGTCTAATCTAATCTAATCATTGGAGTCGACTTGTGATACGGACGAGTGCACTCACCCCCTTGAGCGGGCAAACAAACTCCTTGCAACTCGGCAACTCCCTTGCGAGCGCGTCGTCATGAATTATCTGTCGCGAAAACTTGAGAATAGCCTTCGGTGCTTGTTTTTGTTCCCGTGCATACTGTTCAGTGGCTTAAATATTTAAATGCAAACGGAAAATAAATAAGCACGCGAACGAGTGAAAAACAAATCGCCGGCCTATATTTACTAGCGGGAAAGTGAGTGTTTGTCTCCGTGCTAGAAAGGATATTGTTTACGACCCAACACCAGTGCACACAACTTCCATTCGGAACAATAAAGAATAATTCTTTCTCTGCGAACAAATAAACAGCAAAAGTGTGAAAACGAGTTGAAGATGCAAAAGTTATATCCTGAAACGACTTCAAGCGCCGGAGTGAGTATGTCCGGCGGCAACATCAGTCCTATGACGCCAACGTATAGCATGAATTCCATGGGAATGGCCGTGGGCAGTATGACATCTGTGTCACCCCAGAGTGCAGGCTTCGGCACGAGCGTGTTAGGATCGGCGGCAGGCATGACCAGTATGGGTGCAGCTGCAGCGATGAACTCGATGGGAGGGAATTGCATGACGCCTAGCACCATGGGCTACGGATCGATGGGATCGCCCTTGGGTAATATGGGATCGTGCATGGGCGGAGGGATGAGCTCGATGGCGGCCATGGGAGGGTACTCAGCGGTTGGCGCCATGGCGTCAGGACGCGATCTGGATACGGGCTCGCCAAATTCCAGCGTCCTGCAGAGATCACGCGTGGAAAAGCCAACGACCTACCGACGAAGCTACACTCATGCGAAACCTCCATACTCGTACATTTCACTCATTACAATGGCAATTCAGAATAATCCATCCAGAATGCTCACATTGTCCGAAATTTACCAGTTTATCATGGACCTGTTCCCGTTCTACCGGCAAAATCAGCAAAGATGGCAGAACTCCATCCGACACTCACTAAGCTTTAACGACTGCTTTGTCAAAATCCCCAGGACGCCCGACAAGCCAGGCAAAGGATCCTTCTGGACGCTGCACCCTGACTCTGGCAACATGTTCGAGAACGGATGCTATCTGCGACGGCAGAAGCGGTTCAAGGACGAAAAGAAGGAAGCCATCAGACAAATGCAGAAGACCCCCTCGAATAGCATCGAAGCCGTCAGTCCTGGCAAGAAGGACATCCACGATGATCATCACCACCACCGAGAACACAAATCCGGATCCGAAAGTCAAGTTCCATCCAGCCTGTTGAGCTCCAGTCATAGTCATAGTAAGGAAGCAGAGACCCTGGCCATGCTCCATGCCGGAGCGGAAATCTGCCTGGGACAACAAGGCCAGCATGGACCCTCGCATCATCAGCAGCTGCAGCACGAGGAGCTGTCGGCCATGGTCAATCGCTGCCACCCGTCACTCATTAGCGAATACCACAGCATGAATCACCTGAAACAGGAGCCGGCGGGCGGTTACACGCCATCCAGTCACCCGTTCTCCATTAACAGGCTCTTGCCAACCGAGTCGAAAGCCGACATCAAGATGTACGATATGAGCCAGTACGCGGGCTACAACGCGCTGAGTCCACTCTCAAGTTCACACGCTGCCTTAGGACAAGACTCCTACTACCAAAGTTTAGGTTATCACGCGCCCGCCGGTACGACGAGCTTGTGACATCAGTATCCATTAGCATAAAGGCGCGATATGTTCTCGTCGGCGAATTCTTTCCAATTACACCACTAAGAACAGCAGTCGAGTCTCGTCCACGTCCGTCGTCTTTAACTATGCTAATTATCCAGTCCATTTTGGCCACATCGACTCCAACCCATTGCAATATCTTCGCAACGAACCTCCCGACCTGTAAGTATGAAACCAGCTACTGTTAATTTTCTTATTGTTTAAGCTTCCGGTCACGGCACGTAATTGTTTTTGGATGCTGTGTATTGTACGAAATGGGTAGAATGCGTAGTCTCCATAAAATAGAAGAAAAATTCACTTAACTGTACTTTGGCGGCGCTTGTTTCTAAAAATTGAGCTGCAAAACGAGAAATTTCAACTCAGAATAGTAGGTATCTTTTAAATGCAACGTGAAATTGTAAATCTGGGACAAGAAAGTGTTGAGTATGCAGAAGAATGCTCCCACCAGAAGGGCTTTGTAACCATCCTAGGGTTCGAAATAAATTTTCTGATGGAATGAACCGATGACGAATTATTTATCCCATACTGATTCATTATGAGGTTTGGATTTTAATCTCAAATAAAGGGCATAAAGTTGAATTCTATAGTAAAAATTTTATTGTGATTCTGAAGAGTAATCTCGTTTTGAAGATTATCTCGTTTAAACGTTGACCACGACTATGCCGTAAATGGTCCATCCTGTGGGTCCAATTTTGGACGACGCGTTAGATTCGTCATGGTCTTCAGCTACAAATGCTATATTCCCTTCACTATGTGCTCGATGTGGTCTAATTGGTCGAGTATCATCCAATAATTTATGCTGGTTTTCAAATTTGTGGCTGGTATTGGCTATACTGGTTTCAGTAGGTGGACGATACACAACATAAGTTGCTCTAATTTCTCACAGAACGCTGATTTTCGTAATACAGCTGAACAATTTGGATACATTGTTGTGGTGTAAGTCTTTCCATGATGATTTGTCAAACAATACTCCATAAAAATTACATTACAGTTTGACAGAAGTCACGTGTGATCTGTCAAAACAAAAAGCCTATTGAAAATCCAACCTCACAATGAATCACCCTTTATAAGAAATCGATCAAATTTATTCAAAAGATGCCGAGTTCTTCTCATAAGCACATAAGAGCCTCCAATTTCATCCAATTCAAATATTTTTTTTGAATAATCGACCAATTGAACATATTCAAATTCAACACTATTCCTTTAATCCGAAGAAAATAAGAGTGACCAGATTGATTTGAAATATGTATCCACTATCAGCACGTGGTATTGTTGCTACACTGCCATACAATGGAAATGGCTACAGCTCACTTGGTTATGATCTGATTTCTATGAAACTTTGTGAGCGTAAAGATCTTATATTCACCTATATAATTTTAAAATTTGAAGAAGTTTAAGGATACCACCTTGATTTTATGGGGGAAAACGTAAAATTTACAAATCTTACTATTATTAACAAGATTGAGTGAAATTTTATTTTTGCGGTAATTGTTGCCCTTGTACCCATAAAGACCTACCTCTATGATTTTTTCCAATTTTTTTTTTGCATACAGATGTCCAATCGCGAGGGGTTGACAAAAATTTTTCATATATTTTGGCTCCCCTCGACCCCCTGATGCATTTTGTGTATCAGGGGGTCCAGGGGTGTTGTTTCAAATTCTAAAAGTACTAACCAAAACGCATCGCAGATGGGTGGATGGACACACGGCCAAAGCGTGGTGCTGACCATATCACCTTTCTCGAGTGCTGATACATTCGATCAAGGTGATAAGGTCTTCAAACTATTTTGAAGCGAAGGCGCGAAAGGGGTTGTAGTGCTAAAGTAAAAGAAAAAAAAATCAAGACCTTACATTTGATATCCCACTCGACTGCCTTTGACAAAAATTTTTTGACGGGTCAAATCTTTAAAAGGGGGCCCTCTTAAAAATTTTGTAATTTGATTAGACTTCAACTTTTGAGAGACCACCACTTCTGACCTTTCCATAAAGTTTAAGCTTTGTAGTTGCTATAGTTTCTGAGGAAACTTGCTGTGACGCATGGACAGACAGGGCGGAAAACTAATGGTTCTTTACAAAATTCGTTTTACAAAGCCCTAGAAAACCGGCCTAGCATGAACACGTTTACTTTCCATGCTGCATTTATAAGAGCTCAATAAAATATAGTAGGAATCGTTGCTGTCATTTGGCTGGAAGTCCTTCTCATATTAAAGTTTTAGGGATGATTCGAAGATCTTGCGAAGGTCTTCAAGAGCAGCGCTGTAGAAAAATAGTGGACATTTGTGCGTCTGAAAAAAGCAGTCCGAAATATGGGAAGGTTTATTTTTAATTTAGACAATTTAATGCAATAATTCAGCTAGTGTTGATCCATTAGGCGTTTGTAAAAGGATTATACAATATTCTTTTAAAATCGGTACCTATTCCTCCTGCCCTTAATGGTATAGTAAACCTTTTTAAACACTAGTGTAAATGCGGGAGAGTTGCCATATGCTCTCAAAAAACCTTATAATTTCGAAAAAAAAGATTTATTAATAAGTTTTTTTTTCTTTTGTGTGGTCTAAACATGAAAAAAAAAATTATTTTCAAAATGAATACAAAGCGGCGTCTCTACTCGACCCCCAGTTTAGACGCCACTTCAAACTTGTGGAAACGCCTCATCTATTTCTTTGAGGATTCTCTCCACTTTCCGAACTATTCTTTCCTTTGGCATGAGTTGCACTTGTTGTACATCGTACAAATTGAAGGTAGCCAATTTTTGCATTTTACTCAGCACAACCAATCAACACGTTTGGTTGTCGTTGAGTACTGTTCGTAGTACTCTACACAAAGACAATCGCCATCATTTTCTTTATTGTTCAGGACTAAAAATTGATCGTCACTATCGCTCCACTTTTCCTCACTTGATTTTACAACCGTTTTCTTATGTTTTGCCGTTTTTTTATTCAACGCATCCCTTTTTGTTCCTTCCTTGATCATTTCTTTCTTATTTTTTATTATTTGAGGGGAATTCAAGACAGTAGCTCCTTGTTTCAATCTATTCCATAAGTGTGTTGGCATAATGGGAATGGGTGATATTTCATGCAAATATTTACTGGGAGTCATACCTGACTACAGGGCGTGAATTCTCTGTGAATTCTCATTTGTCTCATTGCTTACACATAAATATCTTGGCTCTGCTTCAAGAACAAGCTGGACTGGAGTTATTGAGCGTACGGAAGCTAAAAGTGCAGAAATAACATCTCCCGCTTCCATCAATGTTGTTTCAACGGTTCCCGATTTCGAAGTTGAGAAAAAATGGCCTGGTATCGCATTCGGGTCCAATGGATAAAACCCCGTAGCATTCCCAACGCAAGCGGTTTTAAGCCATACTTTGTCAATGACTTCACCAGCTTGACATCTAGTAAAATTTCGGCTGCTATGACTCCGCATCCACGTTTGCGCTTCTTGATTAAAGTAGGCTTTAAGTTACCGAAAAACTCCCTATCTAAAGGCTGAAAAGCATGTGTGCAATGGCTAGGTAGACACATAAGAATAATGTCATTATCGACAGCAACTTGGAGCATTTCTACGTCGGGGCAATGAGAGATATGGCCGTCTAAGATCAGTAAACACTTTCCACTTGGTTTATGCTGTATAAACTGCTCTTTCAGCCAACGTAGAAAAAGGTCTGAAGTGATGAATGATGTTTATACATACGTTGTTCATGTATGTTCATATATACGTTGGATCCTGCTGGTGGACCATCAGATAGTTCCGGCTTTCTGTTGAAACCTTTAAAGATAAGCACAGTTAGAATGAAGCTACCATTTGCACTACAGCACGCAACTCCCCTCGTAAGTAAATGAACGTCCTTATTTCCTTTTGACGTTATAACTCCTCGAGGTTTATTTAGAAGCTGCACACCTATTTCATCCATATTAACTATAGGGTGGTCCAACCAAAACGCACGATGTTAATTGTAAATAAAACAAAAAGTTTTCAGAGATTAATTAATATTTTTTATTATAATAGAAGGATCTATGACATATGTGCAAAACAAAATATTGCCCAAATGCTCGCCACCGCTATGGTGGCATACTTCTATCCGATGGTCCATATTTTCAATGACTCTGAGACATACTTGTGGTTCAATATTGTTAATGTGCTGAATTATTTCATCCTTTGGCTCTTGAATCGTTCTTGGCTTATTGACATACACTTTTTCTTTTAAATATCCCCAGAGAAAGAAGTCCAACGATGTCAAATCACATGATCGTGGCAGCCAATTAACATCACCACAACGTGAGATAACACGGCCATTGAATTTCTCGCGCAAAAGAGCTATTGTTTCATTGGTTGTGTGGCAAGTGGCACCATCCTGTTGGAACCACATATCGTCCAGGTCCATAACCTCAATTTCTTGCCACAAGAAGTCCGTTATCAGCTCGCAATAGCGAACACCATTTACGGTAACTGCTTGGTCGTCCTCATTTTCGAAGAAGCACGGCCCGATGACGACCAGCCTATAAACCGCAGCAAACAGTCACTCTTTATGGATGCATCAGCTTTTCAACAATCACTCGTGCATTCTCATTTGCTCAAACCCGGCAATTCTGCTTGTTAACGAATCCACTGAGGTGAAAGTGTGCCTCGTCGCAAAAGATGATCTTCTTTGTAAAGTCACCATTCCCTTCTGTCTGTTCAACCAACCATTCGGCATATTTCCGACGCTTAAAATGGTCAGTAGGCTTCAGCTCTTGAGTCAATTGAACCTTTTAAGCGTGTAAATTCAAATCTTTATTCAAAATTTGCATCAGTGATTTTCGTGAGATGTTCAATTGTTGGGCACGACGACTAGTCAAAGTTGACGGCTCTTCTGCCATACTATCGCGAACAACAGCAATGTTTTCCGTAGAATGAACTGAGCGAGCATGGACAGGTGATTTAACATTTTCTACAGAACCGGTTTGCTGAAATTTGCGCACAATTCTCCCGATTGTGGACACGTTTGGTCGGTTATGCTGACCAAAAGAATCACGAAGTGCATGAAATGCATTTTGATTTGAACGCCCATTTTCGTAAAAGGCTTCAACAACCTTAACGCAGTGCTCAATTGTGAGCTCTCCATGGTTGAATTTGAAGCAAAGAAATGTCAAATTAAGTTGGGTGAAAAACTTGACTTTAAGGTGTGACTCACAATTAACATCGTGCATTATGGTTGGACCACCCTTAACAGTCATCATATTTTGCGCAAAGGTCAGAAGTGGTGACTTCTTGCACAAATACGTCAGAAGTCGAAATTCGATCAACTTTTTTAGTAATACAGGGTTTTCCAATAAAGGATGTTATTTGATATTAAAATAAAATGCCATTTTTTAATATAAATGATCGGATGTTTATTACATTATAAAGAGGAAGGTATGCCGTTAATAGTGAAAAATAACATTTGGCAAATGACCATCACGACCACGCTTACAGGACCATATCCAAATCCAAATCGCAAAGTGGCTGCCCTATGTCCTCGATACCTTCACGAATTCCATCTCTGAGGTCTCGAATCGACGCTGGGCTGTTGGCGTAGACCTTCTCTTTGTTCACTTGGCCCCAAACTAAGAAGTTGCAAGGTGTTAAATCACAAGATCTCGGTGGTCAATTGTGATCACCCCTTCGAGAGATAACACGGTCCGGAAACTTTTTCCGTAAAAAACCAATGGTTTCGTTACTTGTGTGGCACGTAGCGCCGTCTTGTTGAAAGTAAACGTTGTCCAGATCAATAACATGCAATTCCAGCCATAAAAAATCATTAATCATCTCTCGATAGCGTCGTCCATTCACCGTAGCTGTTGCTTCAGCCTCATTTTCGAAAAAGTAAGTTCCAATGACTCCGCTGGTCCAAAGAACGACGAGGAATGGACAAACCTGGGTTTTCTTCAACACTTTCGTCCACAGCAGCAATATTCTCGGCTGTTCTTGAGTGACGTGCACGGGTTTTATTCTTCACATCACTAAGTTGTCCCAACAGCTCGAATTTTTCCACCAATTTCTGTATTGCGGTCCGAAAAGGTGCTTCACGACGACCCACAAATGTTCGAGTCTTACGAACTGTCTCTGCCGAATGTTCACCATTTTTATAGTGAATTTTAATAATTTCAATGCGTTGTTGAAGCATGTATCGTTCCATTATTATTAATGGCGTTGTTTTTACTTATCAAATGTCAAAAAATGACAGCTTCAAAAGTGAAAGCTACCGAAATAGCGGACTATTCAAAATAACACCTCTTATTGGAAAACCCTTTAAATGACGGCTGTTTTAAATAAGAGGATTGAATAAATTTGTGGCATTTTTCCCCAACTTCAAAACTTAGGGTACATACCATTAACCATTGATTGAATTTACTAATGAATGGCTGAAGATGAGTACCTACAATTTAGAAGTGTAGCAAGTCGGAGTAAGTAGGAAAGTGCTCCTACCAGAAGGTCTTTGTAAACACACTAGGGCTCGAACCAGTTATCTGATGGTATGAATCGATGACTTGAATTATTCATCCAATACTTCCATAAGAAATTATTCAAATTCATCGGAAAGATGTAGAGTTTTCTTCACAATAGCTGTCATTTTGTCCCAACTTAGATTATTTTTCTGAATGCTCAGTCAATTGATCATGTTCATATTCAACACTATTACTTAAATTTCTATGAAAACCCGAAGAAAATTTGAATACCTAGGTCGATTTGAAATATGTATCAACCATGAACACGTATTATTCTTGTTATAATTCCATACAATTGAAATGGCCTTAACTCTCTTGTTTATGTTTTGATTTCCATGAAATTTTGTAGGCATAGGGGCTTTATATCAACCAGCATAACTGTAAAATTTTAAGGAATTTAGGGGTACCGTTTCAATTTTAGGGCAAAAATGTAAAATTTACAAATCATACTATTATTAACAGAGTTAAGTGAAATTTGATTTCTGAGGTATTTGTTACCCTTGCACTCATAAAGATCTATCTTCATGATTTTTGCAGATTTTCGGCTAAAAGGATTGTTCGGTCCAGGGGCAGGCAAAATCCCCCTGGACCCCTAATGCAAAAAATGACTTTTTTCAGATTCTGATTGTGCTAAGGCCTTTCATTTGATACCCTTACGACTACATTTGATGAAAAACATTCTTTAACCGCCAATTCGTTATGAGACACTCCTTATAAAATTTTGAAATATTTGATTCTACCTAAACTTTTGGAAGACCACCACTTCTGACCTTTTCACAAAGTATGAGCTTTGTAGCTTCTACAGTTTCTTGTGACGCATGGATAGACGGGCAGACCGACGGACGGACGAACAGATTCACTAACGGGCGGACGCACGGACATACAAGACGTAGTAGGTTTTTGTAAACTTTCATTCACAAAGCTCTAAGAATGCATGATGATACAGCCTATAAAAATAGTTTAGAGGTTGAAATTCGTTGATCTTTCCTAATAATAGTAAGATTTAGCATTTTCATCAGTAAAATTGTATTATTATCATTAAACTGGCTGAAATCAGCTATTTAATTAGTTCTTTAAAAAATCCTTATATTCTATGTTTCAATAAAATTTACATAATCTATAGCCATTTGGCATGATATTTCAAGAACCTCCTGAATCCTCCGCGCAGCTCCAGAAAATCGGAGCTTATTGATATTCCCAGAGAAATTCCATTAGCCACACATACCCTGGATGAAGGGATGAAGTTTATTCCACCATCAAAGCCCAAAAGAATAATAAAGCGCTGGGCATCGATGGGATCCCAGTGGACCTCATTAAATATGGTGGCAGCGGTGTTCAGAAAGCCATCCATAAAATCATTCAGCACATTTGGCAACAAGAACATATGCCGAACGAGTGGAGCCAATCAATTATATTCCCTATCCACAAAAAAAGTGACAAGCTACAGTGCGAAAACTATAGAGGCATATCATTACTTTGGACGGAGTACAAAATATTTTCAAAGATCTTACAAAATAAAATCAGATCATTCGCCAACAGTTTTATTGGGGAGTGTTAAGGTTGTTTTAGAGTAAATAAATCGATGATAGACCAATTGTTTACAGCCAAGCAATTACTTGAGAAATGCTGGCAGTTCAACACAGATGTACACATGGTTTCCGTCAACTATAAGCAAGCATACAACAGTTTTGATAGTAACGTGCTGTACCAAAAAATGCTTTGCTTTGGTTTCCCAGCCAAATCAATCGTCTTACCAAAATGACAATGACGTCGACGACCTGCCATGGCCGCATCAATAGCCAACTCACCCACACCTTTGACACAAATATTGAACTAAAACAGGGAGATGGGCTGGCCCCATGGCTATTCAATTTGGCTCTGGAATATGTCGTCAGAAACCTACCTGTCGTTACAAGACTATTGTAGACCGTCCACTTCAAAAGCCACCCTAATACACAAGATTGGTAATAAGATTGGTAAGTCACGGTCCCTCGATTGTCGTTTTCGCCCAGGAGAGGAAAACGATGCCTGCCACAGACCGGCTGTGACGGGTACTCTACAGGGAGATGGGAGAGCTTATCCCTGGTAGTATAATTGCGGTGATGCTTGGATCGTTTGACACATAATAATCGGGCGATCCTGGGGGATCGCTTGTCTGGAAATTCCTCTTCCCCTCTCCTCCCTCGCTAGAGGAGAGATTCCCCAGCTTGAAGGCGCCTCATGGCGCAATAAAACGAGCTCCAGGCTGGGTTCTTGGGTCGACAAAAGAGGTGTTTAGTGAGTAGTCCAGTAACATTTTTCTCCCAACCACAAAAAAACGCTCCTATAATACTTTCATAGTACGCCTTTAATTTTCATTGCATGATCTCTATACTCTATACTTTTCATACTTGTCTCCTTGTGTGCATACTGGTATTTCATTTATTCCAGGGGCCTTACTGATGATGCCTCTATAATTTTCATACCTTAATTATACCTCCATAGTGTTCATACCTTATCTACTTTTTGCGTACTGTTATTCCGTTTATTCACGGAGCCTTACTGATGGAAAATAGATACCCACCCATAAAGGTATTTGTTGGGAGAATCGAGGGGTAAAGACCAGCGAGGGAACTGAGTAATGCTGGTCTAACTCGGTTGACGAAGATATTTAATTTAATTGGAGGACGCGATCGATGACCGAGACAATTCGCAGGAAGCAAAGGCCCAAGATGGCTGTAGTGCTACGAAGAAGGAAATTCTTACTACCTATAAACCTTGACTTCAGGAATCTTTGGCAGATGGGAAGTCTTATTCATATATGCTATTTGCGTACCAATTTTATATGAGTGTTTAAAATATCAGACTCCAAAGGAGGACCAAAACTTGAAGGACACATCATCATTCATGGTGCGGTAGCCTAAGCCCGCCCTTGACCTCCAGAAGTAATCTCCTCCAATTATCACGGCTCTGCGACCTCATTCGCCAGTTGATCACTCCCAGTGAGGATCCGCTGTCAGCTTCTATCGTATCTTCCTATCAATTCCTGGGTCTCACCGCTGGACATCTACCTTGTGCTATTCCCTCTTATATTCTTTTGGGTAGCCGGTTTTCTACCATTCTTTCTACATGGCCCGCCCATTGTATTTTCAATAACCTTACGCAAGTAGATATGAGTGGTTAGTCAAATAGTCAATAAAACTCATGGTTGTAATGTAGTCTTCACTGTTCACTGTTTTTAGATTTCCCGAAGCACTTCTCATTCAAATGTGTCTACTGCCTTTTCAGACTCGATCTTCATGGTCCATTAATAGCACAGGTTTCACTTGTGATTTTGTAAATACAGAGCTTATTTTGCCTGTGCGAAATGCTGGGTCTTAAAACTTGATAGACACGATTTATGGTAAAATTTGTACAATAAAAGGCTAAGACACTGCCCGTACCGGACGCACGTAATAGTATACATGCTGAATTTTTATGTGTGCGTTTTCACAACTGTAAGAAAGCTGCTCAGATGTTACAAACATCCGCCCAGGGACCTTTGGTAGATATGATGTCCAAAATTTGCCCAAAATCAAAATTTTTATATGGAATTGAAGAAATACATTACAAAAGTGTTGAAAAATTCAAACACTTCTGCAGGGATTCTGCCACACATCTAAAATAGTTTTAAAACTTCAAAATGAAGAAGTAGAATTCTTAAATGTTTAATTTCAAATACAGCTATGCTTCGTTGTATTTGAAAGTATCATTTTGTGAAATTATAACCTAAATTGCCATAAAGAGCTTAATCATTCAAGAACGGTTCTTTATACAAAAATATATATTGACGTATATAATATTAAGCCACCCAAGCCATCCCCACAGATGCAATTAAGACACAGAGAACCTATAGAACTATGCTTGGAAAGGTATCAAACATCTTTTTCAACTGAAGCTGGTAAAAAACATTAATTAAAACTAGAAATAACTGATATAAATTTAGTTAAGATTGATTTTGCATTAAATTCTTTACTAGAAAATTGATTTTCAGCTTCAGTCTGTTCATTGATTCCACGATTTTCATCATCAACATCGTCCAAATCATGTACTGGGTCACTTTCTTTCAGCTCTTAATATTTCGATTCAAAATGAACAATTTTATTTTATACTTGCATATTTCAACTAAAAATAAATGGTCTTTTTTAGAGGCATAAAAATTCAAAAGAAATAAAATACGGATAAACAAATCTTCAAGAAGAATAAGAATGAAAAATATATATATTTCGGGAGTAAATGTGGTCCCTTCTTCAGTGTCAGAAAAAAATCAGACACTGAAGAAGGGAGCACATTTACTCCCAAAATATATATATTTGTCATTAAAAACAAGTAACATAGCGTTTTAATATTCTTTTTATAGATTTTTCTTAGTAAGCGGATAAATTATTTTGATTGCCATGAAATTGGTTTTATTGGAAAAATAATTCTTTGCTATGTTTATTTAAATACGATTTTGGGCCTGTTCGCACCACGACGCGAAGAAAGTCCAAACGAGAAGTCCAATTTCTGACTTCTCTAACCAATAATTCGGGCCGTATCTCGCCAATAACGCGGCGAATGTTGTTTTCCAAATTATGAAGAATCTCGGGCTTGTCGGCGTAGGCGAGTGATTTGACGTATCCCCGCAAGAAATAGTCCAGCGGTGTTAAGTCCCAAGATCTTGCAGGCCAGTTCACAGGTCCAAAATGAGAAACTATGCGCTCATCAAATGCTTCTATCAATAAGTCTATGGTTTTACGGCTGTATGGCATGTCGCGCCATATTGTTGAAACCAGAACTCCCTTGTATTATGGGGAGTCAATTTCGGAACGGCAAAGTCATTGATCATGGTTCTATAGCGGTCACCATTGACTGTAATGCTATTCCCAGCAGCATTTTTGAATACATATGGACCAATTACCCCACCGGCCCATAGAGCACACTAAACAATGACCCCACCGGCCCATAGACCACACTAAACAGTGACTTTTTCCGAATGTAACGGTGTTTGGACTACCGCCTGTGGTGGCTCACCACCCCAAATGTGGCAGTTTTGTTCATTGACGTAGCCATTCAACCAGAAATGAGCCTCATCGCTAAACAAAATTTTCTTATGAAATTCGGGATCTGCAGCAATTTTTTCTTGAGCTCATACACCAAATTTACGCCATGCCCGGTAGCTGTTCAGCTTCAATTCCTGCACGAGTTGGATGTTGTAAGGCCGCAAACCAAGATCCTTCCATAAAATCTTCCATGATGTAGATGGGCACAGGTTTAATTGTTGAGCACGATATCGAATGGACTCACTTGGGTCTGCATAGATACTATGCACTACAGCTGCTATGGTTTCTTCACAAAATTGCTGAAACGTAGTGATAAATTGCTGGCGTTAAATTGTTCACCATTTTTTTGAAAACATTCATTTACTTTTTCTGCAGTATTTATATTCATAAAGAGCTGAACATGTGCTTTATCAACATTATTTTCTCCAAGTACACTTTACAAATGACACATGTATCTTTGTTTCATATTGAAAGCGATGTGCGGGTAGTATACTCGTACATCAATATTTGAAACTCTTTGGAACTCTACTTCTTAATTTCGAAGTCAATGGGCAAATTTCACCTGGAATGAATAATGTCTGGTAGAGTTTTTATTCCTGTAGAAGTATCTAAATGTTTAAATATTTGTATACTGGAATATATTTCTTCAATTTTCATGTATAAATTTCAATTTTTATACTGTAACTGTCAGTTCTTTAGCGACTTTTAGACCTCATATCCAACAAAGGTCTCTGAGGCGGAGGTTTGTAACTCCCGTGCATTTTGTCTGCGATTGTAAAATGCTCATATAAGGATTCAGCCTTTAGACTTATAGGCCAGTGACGGGATTTTCACCTCGGAATTCTTTTGGACTAAACCGATTTACTTGCAATTTTGTAAATTGATGGAAAAATGCTCAAAAACGTTAAATTGCAGCAAAAGGGTTGATTTTCCGAGGGTAATGATTCGAAGTTTTTTGTAGTCTATAAAAAGACCTTCAAAATGAGCACGATTAAAAGTCATTTGCATGTAAACTGAGTGAGTTACAGCTCGTGAAAGATAGACTCTTCGATTTTTTTAAGGGAAAAAGAACTGTTATAATTAAGATCCACTAGAATCAGAATTAATTGTTTTCCATCGATGTTATATTTTATTTTAGTGTTCTTCATTAGATCTAGGATTGACTGGTTTAACATGCATTATTTTTGAATGAAGTTAGATTTAATTGTACCGCCTATTTTGAAAATTTCTAAAAAATTTCCTATTTTTCAAAATAACCTAAAAACTAAAATATATACGTAAAAAATGATCGGATGCAAAAATATAGTTCCTTTTTCAACAAACATTTTCATTTTTTATAAACTTCTGTGGGATGAAAATCAATGGAGATATCACCGATTAAAGTATTTGCCACGATTTCAGTACCTACCGATCCAAGCCCTTCAGCCCGAAACCTTTAAAATGTGAAGGGCATTATGATTCAAAATATTAATAGTCTTGTAGCCCTTAACATTGCCTTTAAAATGGCTTTTGAAAAAATCATCGTTCGTCCCGACTGTAGGTGTTCTTGATGAGCATGTAAAAAGAGTTTATTTACAAACTCAATTATGGTTAGGCAATAAAAATATAAATAAAACCGATTGGGGTTGGCCAAAATGCGATGATTCTTTACAACCTACAAAAATGCAAAGTTTTCCTGCGCCAGATATATTGTTAAAAATGATTTTTTGCAATTGAAAAAAGGATATAGGTCATCTTGTGGCAAAGACTAGGTTTGTATTGCAATGCAACATAGCGTACATGCTCCGGTGATAACTGCCAAAAATGCCCTCCCATCAACGAAGAAGAGGAGGAAGTAGATGACATGTAGATTTATATTAACATAAATTATATTATTTATTTTTTTTACAGATAAACAGGTTATTTAAATCTTCATCTCACACGTAAAGAGTTTTTTTTAATTTAAATTCACTATTTACTGTAAAAAAAATTTAAATTGTAAAAAAGCTTTTTAGGTCTTTATCCGTCTGTCCATCCGTCCGTCTGTCCATACATCACAGCAAGATGCTAGAAAGCTCACACTTTGTGAAAAGAACAGAAGTGGTGGTCTCTCACAAGCTTGGGCCTTACCAAAGATTTCAACATTTTTTATAACAAAGTGGCCCTTGCAAATTTTTTTTAATTAAAAGTAGTCGAGTAGGGTATCAAATGAAAATTCTTAGTAAGAACTTTTAGAATTTGAATTTAAAAAGCTATTTTGTGCACCGGGGGGTCCAGCGATAGGCAAAATGTGCCAAAATCAGTGCTTCAGGTGGCAAAGATTCGGGCATTCGGCTGCCAATTGCGCCATGAAATATAGATGTATAAAGTAAAAAGATGTTCATGCTACCGATGAGTGCAAAATTGGCTCACGTGGAGCCAAAAGCAAAATTATATTGTGTGAACTGCGGTGTCTTTGGTCATCCAGCATCATATCGAGTAGTAAAGTAAAATTTACTCCAACACAAAGTCAAGTACACCGCAGTGTGATACCTACCAACTTCTTCAAGCCCGGGGTGTCATTTGCACTTGCTGCGAAAGGACCAGTAGACAGTGTAAATAAAACAAATAATGTAAGTGGCAATAATGAGCTGCTTCTTAAAATTTATCAGAAATTAAATTCCTTATGGGAGAGAATCGATAAACAGGATTCTAAAATTAACTTTGTTCTTCAGGGTTTAGGGCTTTCAAATGGCTCAAAATGAGTTGTCATCCAGTCACATTCCCATGGATAGGATTCGTCTCATCTCGATCAACATCGACTCCATTGTGAGTTTACATCGACGTAACTGTCTCTTGTAGTTCCTTGTCAAGCAAAAGCCTGACAATATGCTTCTTACTGAAACCCACCTCAATTCATGGCACTCCATGACATTCAAGGATTTTGTATTCGTAAGAAACGATATGGTAATAGGTGATGGGGGATGTGGCACCGGGATATTGGTGGGAAGACCCTATTGTTTCCAAATTATTGAAAAGATCGAATTCAAAAGCTTTGAATCTCTTGAAGTGTCCGTTATCAAAATCTCACTGCCAAGTGGGGATAACCTCTTCGTTATCTCTGCCTATGCAAATGGTCGAAACGTTCTCAAGTTCAAAGAGAAATTCAACTCCTTGTTTGAAATACTCGAATTGAACATGCTACATAGTTATTATATTCTTGCTAGTGACCTGAACGCCAAGCATACATCATGGCTGAACGCCATCAATAATTCCGGAGATGTATTCCTGAAATCACGGATAACTGAGAACCAAATTGAATACAGGTGCAATCTATATGGGTCGGAGTTCCCAACATACCCTAGGACAAATTCATATTTGGACCTCTGCATTGCTGACCCACGACTTGAATTCAACTTTAATAGTCCTCTATAGAAATTGCAGGTGCTTCCTTACGATAGTGACCATAACGCAATCGTAATGGAAATCAATCATCAAGAGGATGATCTCTTCCTTATTCCAGTTCAACATGAATATCATCGGTTGAACTTCAAAAAACAGACTAGGGAAAGTTTCAAAAGATGTTTAATCGAGAGATGTAATGTTCTCCGTCTGATGATGGCAACACTTACTCAATGGTTCCTTAAGACAGAAATCTGACTAACGATGAAATAGATCTCTATTTGTCGAAGTTAGAGAATCTGACGTTGGAAACAATTGAGAAAGTAGTTCCCAAGATTAAACATCGAAACAATATGGAAGGATATGAAACGCCAACCATTGTAAGGTTGAAAAGGTTAAAAAGCCTTCTTCTCACAGGCGTCAACAATATTTATCGGCGATTTTTGGACTGCAACCATCCCTCGATGGCTTTGTTGAAATTACACCTGAAGAATATCCGGAACTTAATCCGTTCATACTTCAGGAGGAGGTCATCGATTAATGGGCGGAAAAACTGAAGGTATTAGCCCACCTGACCCAGATGGAGTTTTCGCTAAAGTGAATAGCATATTCCGTAAGAAGTCTCGAGTGAAGGTATCCAATCTTGTAGTCACTAGTGATGAGATAAATCTCCTCGATAGGGCTGGTATTGAAATTGATAGTACGACTTCGGATAGAAATGCAAACCGGATTATATGTGAGGGATTACATAAACTTGCCCTGATTAGAACACATTTTGAATTGGTTCATCTACCAACCCCTGAGAGAGAGAATGAGATCTTTTCAGAGGTCGTTGAAACAAAGGTTTTCGACTTCAAATCATGCCTGAACGGCGAACCAATTCTTCATTTCAATGAAAAATTAACACCTGACCTCATACCGAGCTTGAATCTTATTGATTATTTTGTTCGCTATGAACACTTATGTTTCATATGTCGCAGGAAATCATGTGGTACTGATGGTATGCCAAATGTAGTTGTGCGACATTCGCCTGAGGTTGCTGTTAGGAATTATACATATTGTTTAACAACATGTTGAGCAATTCATTTTTCCCAAATGAGTGGAAAAAGGCTAACAGATTTCCTATCTTGAAAAAAAGCAAAGAATCTTCATGCCCTAAAAGCTATCGCCCAATCAGCTTGCTGCCTAACATCAGCAAGGTGTTTGAAGTGATACTCAACAGAGCATTAAACGCCCACACTGAGAAATATGAGTTGATGCCGAATTGCCAATACGGTTTTCGTGCCAGGGATTCAACCACACATGCAATAACGAAAGTAAACTCAGACATCTGTTGGAATCGGAACAACACAGAATGTGTTAGAGCGTGTCTCATTGACATGGAGAAAGCCTTCGATACGGTGTGGTTAGATGGACTAGTGTTTAAACTCCTTCAAAACAGGCTCCCCAGACACCTTGTCGCCATGATGTGTAATATGTTATACGGGAAATCATTTGTTGTAACTGAGGCAAATTTGACAACAATGCGCGAACTCAAGGTCTTAAATAGTCTACAGTAGGGAACGGTTACTGCGCCTCTGCTCTTCTCAATATTCATTGGCAAGCTATTGAACGGCTTTAATTTTAACGTCTCGCCCACGCGATCATTGGTAGCATTTGCCGATGATCTGATCATTTATACGGTAGACCGAACAGCTACAATAGTTCAGAGCAATCTTCAGGAAATGTTAAATGATGTGCAGCTGTACACTGACAATTGCGAATGAAAATCAATGCGCAGAAGTGTGAAACAATCTTGTTTCGGACAACGCTACAGGGGGTCAGTCAAGATCTGAAACGTAATTAGAAGGATTTCCACATCATGGCTGGCGAGGTTAGTTCAGAACAGATTCCACATAAATCTTGTGTTCAATACCTCGGTGTTAATCTCGATCAGTATCTTTACTATAATAAACATGTCAAAATCATGCTCAGTAAGGCACAAAAAGTAGCCATGGCCTTACGAAGTCTCTTTCATTCCAGATTCTTTGATCAAAAGGTCAAAAATATCTGTTACAAGGCCCTGGTTAGACCAGTTTTGACATATGGATGTCAGATCTAGTATTAAAAAACTATGGAACTACTATGGAAAAATAAAGAGTTTTCGAAAGGAAATGCCTTCGTGCATGTATTGTTTGTACAGAAAGCCTGAGACGGATTGGAAGCATTATGTATCGAATAGAAAAATTTATTAAACTGCTAAAGTGACAAGAGTTGATATCTTCATATTGAAACTTCTTTGGAATCATATCGCAAGATCTGTAACTGTGAGTAAAAACCCTTGGATTTCACAGCCGTTCCACCCTACAGACGGGTATATTGTGACTTGCTTCACTACTGGCTTCGTTCCTCCAGAAGGATTCATGTATTCGGACATGAATCGATATGCTTTTGGTTCTGATGGTGTCCCAATCTTATATCACATATATAGACGGGCCAGCGAGAAGAAGATAAAATATCCTCCGAATTTGAGTTCACGAAACCAACAATTCCAATGGAGGTACTCATTTGCTAGATTCGTTGAAGCTGGTTGAGCTGAGTCGGAGCAATCTAGGTATTAACGGCTGGATAACAATGTCTAAATTAATCGTGTTTATTTTCAGTTTTTGTGTTTTTCGTGACTTAGTTTTTGAGTTTCAGATCATTATTGCTAAGTTTATTATTGTTGTTTATTTTTGTTAAAAATAAGGGAAAGATCAGGCATATGTTGTGTTTATCATATTAGGTTTAGAGAAAAGGTTAAACGGTTACGTTAGGAATTATGATAGAATTTTTTTTAGTATAAGTAAAGTATTTGATTTAATTTTATTAGAATTAGGTTATAACATATTAGGTCTAGGATTGAAGTTCACTGTTGTGTTAAAATTATACATAATTTTGGAATAGTGTAGGTTGGTTTTTTCTCCTTTTTCCAATCGAACCATGAAATATGTAATAATCTTAATTAATTAGAATTCACTACGCGTAAATTTAGAGAACAATTTGGGCCATTAAGTTTTTGTATTGTTAATGTTTGGAATTTGCTTTATATTCTTCTAAAATTTATAGTGGTTAGTATTGAATAAATTTTTTTTGTGGTAGGGAGGTGAATGCCATTTATGCACAGAGTGTGGGACTCCCATGCGTGACTGGACTACCCACTAAACACCTCCCCTGTCAACCTGAGAACCCAGCCTGGAACCGTTTGACACATTACTTCGGGCCAGGTCTCGTTTTATTACGCCGTGGGGCGCCTTCAAGCTGAGGAGTCCCTTTTCTAGCGAGAGGGGAGAGTGGAAGAGGAAATGCCAGAAGAGCGATCCCCCAGCCCCAGTGCCCCCGGCTGCTGTGAGTCCCTTTTATATTTTAGGACTGCCCGAACATAATGTGCCACCTGGTTCCATTTGTCAACCGATTTGAGCATCACCGCAACTATATTATCCGGGGTGAGCTCTTCCGTCTCCCTGTATAGCTCCCTTCGCAGCCTGACCCATTTTGTACACGCAAAAAATGTGTGACAGGCATTGCCCTCCTTTCCTGGGCAAAACCGACAATCGGGAGACCGTGACTTACCGATCTTGTGCAGGTAAGACTGTAAACACCCGTGCCCGCTCAAAAGCTGGGTCAGATAGAAGTCAGTCTCACCATGCCTTCGATTTAGCCACGGTCTCACATCTAGGATGAGGCGCGCAGTCCATCTTCCCTTCGTGCAATTCACCCAAGACTGCTGCCAATCGTTGAGCGAGCGCTGTCTCTCCTCGCGGACAACTATCTCCCTCGCATCCTCGTTTCGGCGCAGGTAAATACGCGGTATTGAATAAATGCCATTTGTAGAATAGTCTGCTTATCAAAACAACAGAATTAATATTTGAAATCACTTAAGTTTTAACTAGCATTATTAAAATTTGATATTTCTACTTCTAGTATACACAATATTCTCGTAAAAACATTCTTACGTTAATTAGCAAAATTGTATCTGGCTTACTTATTAATTTCACTTTTACTTTAATTTACGAGGCAGATCTATTGTGTCACTGTCAAATGATGTTTCATAAACTGTCGTTGTCAAACGATTGAAATAAAAGAATTGAACTTCGTTGCAACCCACTGCCCACTCCACCCGCTTGAAACGTTGGGGCCGAATTCTCGCAGATTTCGATCGTGGGTTCTTCTTGCAGCACTTTTTAACGCTATTCCGACGTAATTCTCGTTACTATGGAATAATTTAACAGCCAGAAATAATAATAAAATTATTCAAGGGTAAACTTATTTTCGCGGAACCCTTGTGACTTCTCCACGGAACCCCTAGGTTCCGCGAAACCCACTTAATGTTAGGAAACGCTGGTCTAGATGATGAAGTTTTTCTTCTCTTTAGCCAAAATCAACTTGTAGCAAAATTGCAAACCGCTACAAATACATAATAAAACTATGTTCTCCTTGCAACAGAGAGGAGAATATGGATGTAAGGGGTTTATTTGAAACTTGCGCAGCAGCCCCCAAGCTCAATTGGTCGTGGCATCGAGTTTGAGCTTCTAATACTGCTGTGATACCATCAGCCCACCCAGCTGTGATGAGAATTGAAAATTACATAAGAATCACATGGTTGAGCGTAATTTATTTATTTATTGATCCATTTTACAGACTTAGAAGTCCAATTACAAAATAGACTTAATAATTTAATAAATTTGAAGAAAGTAAATACAAAATTGAGTGGAAATGTCATTCCCTGCAAAGAAACAATATGAAAATAGAATATAATAATATAAAATTTAAAAGTCACATACAGTATTATTATTAATTAAATGGAATTCGTAATTACCAAAGTTCGTAATCTATTTTGGAAATCAAAGTAAGATGAGGAAAAAGATCCAAGCTCGAGCTCATTATGTTTCCTGATGATTCGCGGCATTAATGAGTGAAAATATAGTTCTGTCCGAGCATACGGAGCCTCAAGAAGACTACTAGAACGGGTAGTACGTGCGATCTGCCTGAAGTGCAAATCGTCGCTAAGAGCGGATGCAATATGATGGTGGTACAGTTTGTATAGGAAACATTGATCTAAAAACTTTCTACGTGACGACAAAGAAGCAAGACAAAGTATAGACAACCGACGATCATAGGGTTCATATGGCAAATTAAATTTAAAGAACAAAACCCTGGTGAATTTTCGCTGGACAGTTTCTAGTGAGGTCATTAAATACTGTTGTCGAGGAGACCTCACAACTGAATAGTACTCAAGAAGTGGGCGAACAAGGCAGGCGAATAAACGAACAGCGGTAGGAATGCTTCCAAATTTATGGAGATGTCGCAGAATAAATCCGGAGGTCTTCGATGCTCTGGCAGTTATACTATCGAACTTGAGCTTGGTATCAAAAATTACACCAAGGTCTTTGCATGAGTCCACTGGAGAGAGAATAACATCACAAAGGGAGTAGTTGTACGTTAAAGTAACTGTTTTGAGAGTAAAACTCATCTTAAAACATTTTGAAACATTTATACAAAGGGAATTTGACAAACACCAGCTTCACAGATTAAGTAGGTCCTTTTGGAGAAACTGACAATCGTCAAGAGTCTTAATTATACGAAACACGTTGAAATCATCAGCATATAGGAGGCAGGGAGAGGATATTACAGAGGGGAGATCATTAATAAACAGTAGGAAAAGGAGAGGCCCGAGGATTGACCCTTGAGGGACACCGGAAGATGTGGAGAAAAGAGAGGAAGCTGTTCCATTAAGAACAACACGGCACGAACGATTGGAAAGATATGACGAGATACAGGCAAGTAGGTAACCGGAGATACCAAGCATCGCTAGCTTTTGGCAAAGAATACAATGGTTTACACAATCAAAAGCTTTGGAGAAGTCAGTAAAGATGGCATCCCTTGGTACTGTTTGTCCAGAGCTTTTGCGATATAGTCTGTGAATTCAGCTAAGTTTGATGAAGTGGAACGGCCGTTCAGGAAGCCATGTTGCTGCGAATTTATAGCTGAGCTCAATGATTCTGAAAGTCAGTTGTGTACAAGGCGTTCAAGCAGTTTAGGGAAACAGGAGAGCAGAAATATGGGACGATAGTTAGAAACAATAGATGAATCACAATTTTTATAGATTGGAACAACGTTTGCATCTTTCCAATAATTGGGAAAGATACCAGAGCTAAGGCTGGAGGTTGAACATAAGGGATAAGGGAAAACATATAGAGGAACTGAGTGATTTCACAAATATATTTGGCAATCCATCAGGACCGGGATTGACATTAGGATCGAGTAAATTAATAAGGGATTCGACTTTAAGAGGATTAGTAGAGTAGGATGCGATAAGGATTGGACTGGCTTCATTTGAGTTGGTGGAAGAATATATTGTGTCATGAGGTAAAGATGTTGAGGAAAAGAATTGAGCAAATAGGTTTGAAATATTCTGTGGAGAAGATGCTTCAATATTGTTCCATGTAACATTACAGGGAATAGTAGAGGAAGATTTTAAGGATCGGATGTAGGACCAAAAGGGTTTGACATAAGGGAGGTCTCTAAACTGCTGAACTAGCTCTTCATGGCAGTCCTTATTTCGCCTTTAGCAACGGATCTTAGTTGACAAAACTCAGATCTGGCTTCTTCAGATCCAGTTAGTTTGAAGCGCTGATGCTCCCTGTCTTTTGCTTTTAAGGCACATATAACTCTGTTAGTGAACCAAGGCTTCGTTCTAGCTTTACGAGAAGATTGCGGAGGAGTATATTCGGTAATCAAATTATTGAGGTATTCGTAGAATTTACCTATGGCACTATCGCAGTCAAGACCAGAGAAAAAGGCACACCAGTCGACAGAGTCCATATTAGTTTTAATCGCCTCATAATTAGCTCTGAAAAAGTTGAACCGAAAGGCAGTGGCATATCTCGGAGGTTGGAAGGTTTCAATTGCTAGATCTAGAGACAAAGGTGGATGATGAAGGTCTGGCTTTATATATGGAAACAAGGCATGAAAGACAGAGATACAATGAGCTTGGACATTTGAAAGGACAAGGTCAAGTAGACGGCCATTAGAGTTACGGATATGGTTAAATTGTGAACAAGAACAGAGGGAAAGAAAAGAAGAAAGCAGCAAAGATATATTATTTGTAGAAGAAATAGAGGAAATTGTGTGAGTATCCCATTCAACGGAGGGTAGATTGAAATCCCCACAAACTAAGATTTTTGAATGAGGGTGACGAACAAGAAGATAGGAGGAAAGTTCATCAAAGAAGGATTCATACACAACTTAAGGAGAATTGCAGGGAATGTACACTGTACAAATTAATAAGGATGTATTATAAGGAAGGGAAATTTTCACAATTACACATTCAATAGCACGAGCAAAACAGAAGTCAGCACAAAGTGAGCTTACAAAGGAGTTACAAACAGCAATTAAAACCCCACCACCATCCGATTTATTTGTTACACCAGGGTCACGATCGCACCGGTAGACTATATGGTCAGGCAGAAATTCTGAATTGGAAATATTTCCATTCAGCCATGTTTCAGTTAAACAAATGACAGAGTCATTTGCTAGTTGGCAGGAAAGTGAAAAGTCCTCGAGCTTGGTTCTTAAGCCCCTGACGTTTTGATAGTACATGGTAATAGATTGATATGTAGAGTTGGTGAGACGTTGCTCTGCTGCACGAAAGTTCTTTTTGAGGGGCGTGTAATTTTTCACCAAAGTACCAAGTGGCCCAAAATCACTCTGAGCAACTAACGCGCACTCCTTAGGCACAGTTAATTTGAAAGGAGCAACAATCTGATTCGGTTTATTCTCCTTTGTAAGTTTAATGCAGCTAATAACACCATGCTTATTCAGTTTATTGAGCTTGAACTCAACGTATGCTTTAAGTTGCTCTTCCGAGGTATCATATGCAATGCGGGAAACAAAAATCTGGATCGGCGGCTTCACTTTACATATGTCAGGCGCCTGCAGATCATGGGGCCTTTGATGGTGCAATGATGTTTCACATTCAATGCAATCACGCATGGGATTTGAAACTTGCTCGTCAGGTTGTGGGAGAGGAGCTGGATCCACAATGCCAAAAGTGGTTGAATTCATAGGACCAGAAGGCGTTAAACAAGTCTGACGGCCAAGCTGCTTCAACTGCGAAGCCATACTACGCGTTGTTATTTTTGGTGAAGCCACATTAGAATCCGATTTTTTACCTTTCGTTTTACACGAAGTTGGCGGCTGGTTTGTGGCCGCTACTAGTAGTTCATTGATTATACTTTTTGAATTGTCAAATTGCTGCAGCTTCTTGAATTCATTTGCCAAAGTATCTACAGTGCGCTTCGCACTTTGCAGATAAGTCGCATGAACAGATAAAGCGCACCTACAAGCTTCACAGAACCAGTGTACTCCAGAGTTCCGTTTCAAAATGTATTCGCACACGGAACTTGCCAAATTCACACACGTTGTATGGAAGTGCAAGCCACAGGAGCCCGAACAATACACTAGAGGCTAATAGTGACCATATCACCTCGAATTCCGTTACGATCATGGAATGAGATACCCTAACAATAAAATCTCAACGCCAAGGTTCGAATTTAGACTGGTGTGTAATGGATTATTATTATTATCATTATTCAACCATTATATTGTAACTATATCAATATTTTAACATTAGTCGAGCTCTATCAACAGCTTTCTAGCCAAGGTTGTTAAAAATTGTATCGATATACATATACGAGTTATAATTGTAAATATTATAGTTTATTTTGTAAAACCCGTCAAACAGAAGTATATAAAGTAAACATACTCAATAATTAAATGTTTAAGACTAATTCACATCCTTTTTTGAACACTAAAGCCATTTCCCACTATATAATCATTCCTTTTCAAAGTTACTGTAAGTGGTTAGAATTAACTTGCAAGGTGCGTTCGAAAATAAAGGAGACTTTTGTCATAAAAATAACTTTTGTCATAAAAATAAAGGAGACTTTTGTCATAAAACCGAGGCTAGAGGAGACTCTTTTGAATAAATAAACTCGAATTTATCAGAACAAAGCTCCTGTCGTTTCTATTATAGCTCAGTCTCGTTTATTTTGGAACGCACCTTGTATATTAGAAATTTGAATTCAGAAACATTTTTACGCATGTGAGACGACATGTTTGATTTCCCTCATTTTATTTAAACGGATTGTTACGAGCCTCTCAATCTCTACATGCGGAGCAATCACGATAGGCAAACCGTTCCTCAAAAATCATTCGCATATGCGGAAATCGAAAAAACCAAAAATTGTTTTAATTTTCGAAGCGAAAACGACCATCATATCAAACTTACATTTACAAAATTACAATACAAATACAATTCCTCCCCTTACATTCTACTTTTTTCACAGTTGCAAGATTGATGAAAACAGAGCTGGTATTCAATTTACTTTGGTTTTGATTTAATCTTTTCAACCAAGGGGTGGGATTTAAATGGGAACATCTCCTGCAGTACAAATTTACCAATAAATGTTGTAAGGGCTCGAAAGTATATAAGTAGGTATTGGAGTTAACTTAGGGAACAGTTTTATGGAATATGCGTCTCCCTTGTCAAGCCAGTTTTTAACGGATAACGAATAAGCTGTATTCATGTGGATTGCATGGCTTGGTTATTTAAGTAACGCACATGACTGATTATGTTCAAAATCATAATTTGAAAATTTTTATCAAATCGCTGAATTTTAATTTACACATGTTGCAGATTTGATTGTACTGAAACTGGGTTTATATTTGAAGATTTTCGTATTTCTCGCTGATATCAATGCCCCTCAAAGAATTACTGCTGCAACTAGAATAGATTAGAATTCTGAAGTAATTGAATGCATTATGCAATTATATTTTTAGACTCAATCGAGTGTCTGTACGAGTATAAATTCTATTCGATAAAATTTACTGAAATGATAAAGTGTTATCTATTGACAAGCTCAAATTGCGATTATAAGATGTTCAAGTCAATTCAATTCCAACGATACCCAAGATATCTTTGAAATGATTCAGTAAATAAATGAAGTTCAGTTCTATATGTGAGTTATAGAATCATGTGATGGGATATCACAAATGTTGTAAATTTTTTAAAGGAATTGCATTACTGGAATAGAAAATTCCTTTTGCGGTGTTTCTTCTTTGGGAGACCTAAGAGAGATTGTTCAATTAGCTTGACAATCAAGCATTTTATATACGTCAGCCACGATTAGGGAATGTATGCTTCCGTACTTACATGTAAAATCCCTATAGCATTGCTTGTCATCAGACGGACTGATAGCGGAGTAAATCTTAAAAAACGTCCATAGTTACAAGTCACTAAAATTTTTATTAAACTACCAGCCTCAACACCTGATTCTCATTTTGAATATCAGATATTTTACAATCAATCGCATAGATCAATTAAAGGCATTGAAGAGTTTTCTTACACTCTTCATTGCTATTTAAAGACAATATGAAAATTCCAAGACACTTTGTTAATTATTCTTTCAGAAAAAAAAAGAAAACCGACTCCGAAATGCCCTAAAAAGTATGAAATAAATTTTATGGAAGTGGGCCATATAATTTTTTCCCCGACTCTTTTGTGATGGTGCAGATGTTGGAGGCATTTATCTTGAAATGAGGGAATTGATTTGGTACCGCTTACATTAAAATTTATTTCATCCTTTTTAGGGCATTTCAAACCAGGTTTTCTTTTTTTTCTAAAAGTTTTTTTATTTCACTCTTTTTAGTCGCAAATTTTTTCATTTTAAACTTCAAAACTCAGTTTGACTGCAACGCGAAAACCACTACGGCTTAAATCTGCAGTGTTCACAGCAATCGAATTTAGTTCTGATACATTTAATACATGATCTCATCAACGTCTACCTTATTTTAGGTTTCATAAAAATCCAGTATGAGTTGTAGCTTTGAGGAATTTTCAAATTTGGAACTTTGCCTAGCCGCCATTTTGATATTCTAATCAGACCGTGACTTCAACTTTTTTCAACCTTCGAGCGACCACCATTTTGTTTCAAATGGTTGGACTTTGGATTTTTCTATTGTGAGCTTTGTGACACACTTGAATGAATCTTTGTACCAATTTTGGTATAAACCGGAGCTATACTTTGGTGGTCAGAATTAAAATCACCGGTTTTCATCTGAAACATTCTCTACTTTGTTTTTGCTTAACCAATTTGAATGATTAACAAAACTAGTCGAAATATTTATGAAAATTAGGCGAAAATCGACCCAAAATTGCGTCCTCCAGGCTCAAATCGCGTCATATCCTATCTATACTCACACACACACACACACCCACACACGCACACACAAACACTGTCTGCATGATTTCCAGTGGTAACTGTTCGAAATCCTGTCAAATACTCTCCTTAAGGTCTGCGATTGTCTAAAGCTTATTGGCGTAAACCTGCAACTTCAAAAAGCCCCAAAGAAAAAAGTCTGGGACACTGAAATTGAGAAAGCTTGATGGCCATGCCAAATTGCGGAAACGGGAGATAACGCGACCAGGAAACGCTTCCTTCACAATATCGATTGTAGCCCGTGCTGCGTGTGCATTTACAATGTCTTGTTGAAACCATATGTTCACCAAGCCCCGCTCATGCAATTTCGTCAGTAAGAAACCGTTTATCATGGCCCTGTAGCATTGGCCAGGAATATTGACCGTATTACTGATGGCGTCCTCAAAAGTCCGATCATTCCCCGTGAACGCCGCACCACATAGTGGTTTGGAGTGTAGGGAATGGCTGTTCATACATCACACGACCCAGTGCCCCAGAAACAAGCATTTTGGCAGTTGGCATAACCGCTTAAGCGGAAATGCGCCTCGTCGCTCATGATTATTTTCGATACAAAATCGACACAATTATTCCACGCTCTTGTGGGGTATTGCGATCCATTGCTTGTCTTTTGAATACTACAGCTGTCTAGTTCACAAATATCAAATATGATTCACTTATCTTCCGGTAGGGTGATTAATTTTGAGCCACCCTATATAATAAAAAGCAGAAAGAAAAAAGAGATGATAAAAAGACTTTGATTGGAGAAAACAAAGTCAGATCATATTCCAACAGCATTATTGGGGAGTATCAAGGGGGCTTTAGAGCAAACAGATCGACAATAGACGAATTATTTACAGTTAAGTGGGTGCGTGAGAAATGCTGGGAGTTCAACATAGACGTAAACCAGATTTTGTGGACTTTAAGCAAGCATAAGACAGTATTTATCGTCACGTATTGTTCCAAATTATGCTTTGCGTTGCTATCCCATCCAAATGAGTCCGTCTTTCCAAAATCACTATGACGTTGGCAACCTCTGAAGTCCGCATCAATAACCGACACACCGAAGTCTTTGACACTGAAATTGGACTAAAGTAAGGGGATCGACTGGCTCTGGAATATGTCATGAAAAAGCTACTTGTCGATACAAGAGGCACGTTATTATACAAGTCGAGCGAAGTATGTACTAGGTCATCCGGGGGACATCAACGATATGTTCACGGTCATTAACAACCACCAAAGAGCTTTTCATGAAACTCGACAGCGAAGAAAACTAGTAGGGCTATAAATCAATAAGAATAAAGCAAATTTCCTGACGCAGTTGAGGAAAAATACCTTAAATACCACAATATCAAAAATTTGAAATAACGAGAACCGCTAATGAAACCGAATACCGAATAAAGCTCGTAAATCAAATTTTTTATTCAATTTTGACGACTAGCTGAAGACACAGGAAAACAAAGCTCCAAGTATAGAAATCTGTCATCAAATTTGTGCTATATTATGGGTGTGAAATATGCATCCTAACCCCAGCACCCATCAACCTATTGGATGCCTTCGAAAGACGAGTCCTGAGGCAGATAATTGGACCGAAACTAGACCGAAACCAATGGTGAATTCGATGCAACCGTGAGCTGTATGAAATTGTTGACGAGTCAGAGGTCTCTACGATTGAAAGACTGCGGAATCTGCAATAGGCTGACCAGTTGAATAGTATGGACGAACAAAGGATAGCCAAAAAGGTATTTGTTGGGAGAACTGAAAAGTGAAGACAAGTGAGGAAACCGAAGAAACACTGGTCTGACTTTGTCAACGAACACGGTTCATCTGTGCTCGGATTTCGAAATTCGGGGACGTGGGAATGAACCGAAACAGTTGGAGGCGCTTTTTGCTGGAAGCGAAGGCCTCAGAAGGGCTTTAGTGCTACGAAGAAAAAGAAGACTAAATCCAGCAATGTTCTGTTGTGAAGCTCAGATATGCCATTTTGCTGTGGTGTATAGATCATTTCGTTTCATGAATAATCCCCATAGACTCACAAAAACTCATCCAATTCTTCGCAGAAATCTCGAGGCTCTCGTATTTATCGTACTTTTACTTTTCTCTGCTGGTTCTGTATTTATTTTATACAATCCGCCTTTTTTTGTCGCTTGAGTAACAAAATGCCATAATTAACATCCGGCACCAGCAAAATATGTTTTGCTTCACACCTAGTCGCGATCTGGGATTATCTTTAACGGTAAATTCTGCCACAGTAGTCGCTCATGCTTATAGTATGTTGCTTACCAGAGTTTATTTTTTTCGACAATCCTTTGCGATGTGACCTATCCTTTTCACAATAAAAACATGTTCTGTCATCCTTTTAGTTCTTAATTTTCGCCAAGTTTTGGCTCATCATTGGCATTCGAATCTTCAAATTAGAGTTTCTTTTGGCTTTCATAGGCATTGCAGTTTGCATACTGTTATTTGCTCGACTTCTGGAGTCGTCTGCTAGTAAGTGGCGTTTAATTGCTACACATGTGAATACGTTTTCTCGTAAGTTGTAAAAGGCTGATACAGTAGTATCCTAATCGTCTGACAGTGGACACAATATAATCAATCTCCACCTTTAACCCATTACCGATATTTAACAAACGTGTAACTGTCAAAAATGAAAAAAATTTGTTAAGGGCCACTTCGTTATAAGGGGATCCCCTTGAAAAACTTGGATATATTTGATAAGACCTTTTAAGAGAGCACCACTTCTGACCATTTGACAAAGTTTGAGCTTTATAGCTTCTATAGTTGCATAAAAAATTTCTCGATGCACAGATGCACAGGCGGATGGACAGACTCCTTCGTAGCACTGCAGCCCCTTTCGGGCCTTCGCTTCCCGCAAATAGGCCCTCCAACTGTCTCGGTCCATTGACCGCATCCTCCAATTTCGAAATCCGAGCAACGATGAACTTTCTTCAGTCAGACCAGCGTTTCCTCGGTTTCCCCACTGGTCTCCGGCCTTCAGTTCTCCCAACGAATGCATTTTTGGGTATCCGTTGTTCGTCCATACGATTCACGCGGCCAGCTCATTGCAGCTTCCGCAGTCTTATAATCGTTGAGACCTCAGGCTTGTAAACATACAGTTCATGGTTGTATTGAATTCGCCATTGGTCCTCGTCTAGCTACACTCCAATTATTCACCTCAAGACCCGTCGCTCAAAGGCCTTCAATATATTTGCGGATGTTTGGGTTAGGGTCCATATTTCACATCCATAGCATAACACAGGACTTGTCACAGATTTGTATACCTGGAGCTTTGTTTTCCTGTGTATGCAGCTGGTTTTATTTGCGAACTGTATTCTTCGGCGTATTTCGTCCCTTTCATTACCCGTTTTTGTTATTTTGGCGCCTAAATACACAAATTTGCCCACATTTTCGATACTGTATTTGTCAAATGCGATATTTTGTGTATTTGAGGTATTTTTCCTCGACTGCGTCATAAGCTTTGTTTTATTTTCATTGATTTGAGGCCCTACTAGTTTTGTTTCACTGTCAAGTTTTAGGAAGAGTTCTTTGGCAGTTGTTAATGACCGTGACAGAATGTTGATATCGTCCGCATAGGCTACTACTATCGACAGGTAGCTCCCTTTGAACATACTCCAGAGCCAAATTGAATAGCAATGGGGCCAGCCCATCTCCCTGCTTTAGTCCGATATTTGCATCAAAGGCATCGGTGAGTTGGTTATTGATGCGGACTTGGGAGGTTGCCGACGTCATTGTCATTTTTGTACGATGGACTAATTTGGCTGGTATACCAAATCAAAGCATTATTTGGTACACTACGTTACAATCAATACTGTCGTATGCTTGCTTAAAGTCAACGAAAATTTGGTGGACGTCTATGTTGAAGTCAAAGAATTTTCCAAGTACCTGCTTGACAGTGAACAATTGGTCTACTGTCGATCTACTTGCTATAAAACCACCTTGATACTCCACAATAATACCGTTGGCGTATGATCCAATTTTATTTTCTAAGGAAATATTTTTTACGTCGTACAAAGCAGTGATATGCCTCTATAATTTTCGCACTGTAGCGTGTAGGGAATATAATTGTTTGGCTCCATTCTTTCGGCATATGTTTTTGTTGCCAAATTTACTGGATGATTTTGTTAATAGCTTGATGTACACTACTATCACCACATTTAATGAGCTCCACTGGAATCTCATCGATGCCCGGCGCTTTATTGTTCCATACCCTCCGATGTTGTGGAGCTGTGCGGAGGATTAAGGAGGTTCTTAAAATATGATGCATATCTTTCCTTAATCTTGGTTTCATCAGCGATGATGTTGCCGATTTCATCACGACAGAGCGTTGTTTTGGGCTGATAACCACGTTTTAGGCTTTTCACTACTTGGTATGCTTGTCTTGTGTCGTTGCACGCTAGGCTTATATCTATACTTCTCAATTGGTCATCATAGTATTTTCTTTTCTTAATCCTAATCATCTTATTCGCTACTCTTCTGAGATTTTCATAGTGTTCTCTCTTTGTCCTGGTTTTCCTACCTTCGTAATCTTTGTACGCCTGATGTTTTTCATCTAACGCATTCTGGCACTCATCATCGAACCCATGGTATAAAGAATAACAAAGTATGCTCGCTCACGAAAGCTCTTGCTATTTAAAGCTTTTGTAACGTCTCATGGATCGAATCGGTTGGATCGGCAATTGTTGATTTTTTCCAAATAAGAGGTGGTATTATTTTAATATTAAAAGAAAAATGCCATATTTTAATATAAATGATCAGATGTTTTTTTCATTATAAAGAAAAAGGTCTGCCATTAATAGTAAAAAATAACATCAGGCAAATGAATACCACGACCACGCTTACAGTACCATATCCTTTTCATGAAATTTTCCATAACCAAATCGCAAAGTGGCTGTCCTGTGTCCTCGATAGCCTCACGAATTCCATCTTTGAGGTCTTGAATCGACGCTGAGCAGTTGGCGTAGACCCGTTCTTTCACGTGGCCCAAAAGGAAGAAGTCGCAAGGTGTTAAATCACAAGATCTGTTCAAAATAACACCTCTTATTGGAGAACCCTATATTCAGAATTTAATAACTTAATCTACCGATATTGATCTTAAAAGTAAAGCCAGCGGAGTGTTTCATAGATGCAAAACATATTTTCGACTCAAACTGAATTTAGGCATGCGCAAGATTAAATATAAAGGAAAATATAAAAAAAAATGAGGAACACATCTCCATGATAGCAATGTGGTATTTATAATATGTAGTAAAACCGAATCACCTGCATAAAATAAAATTGCCTGCAACTTATTCTTGCAATATTTGAATTGATAAAAATTCCATAGGATTTGTCAATGAAAACGTTACGTGTCTCGTTGATTGTCCTTAAATTCGAATTGAATAAAATTTTAAAAATGAAAATCGTTTATGCTTGCTGAAAAACGTCGAAACGGTTGTCTCACAATTCAAGAATTGAAAAAAATTCATTTTTCTACATTTGTACGCATCACTTACTTTGTTGCTTATAAATAAATTGAAATGTATGGATATTTAAAGATAATGTATTGATATTCCAGAGAAGAAAACTAGTTAATGTATGTAAAATATTTGCTGAAAGTGTACCTTAATCAGATCAGATAATAATACATTCGACATACTATTAACTAAAAATGCGCACCTATACCGAAGCAGAGCAATTGCTTTTATCATAATAAGTATTCCTTGAACTTGAAGATTTATTTATATGTATAAGCAAAAAATCAAGCAAGAAAATGGATTTTTATGAGAAATCTCTGATTTTATTGTGACGTCACATAAAAAGCTTTTTTCATGAGCGAGCATACCTTGTTATTCTTTATACCATGCATCGAACCAATCATTCCTCTTGCGCCGAGCTTGATCTCCGATCGTCTGTTCTGCCATGCAAAACTCATATCACCGGATCTGTATTCAGTGAATTGGCTTCGCAAACTTAACGTTCAGTAAGTGCCAAAACATCAATGTTTGAAAAATATATTGAACGTTTTTTGAGCATTATGAAGAATGTAGCAAAGAAGAGAGGTCTCGATTTTGACACACCGGGAGAGCTTTCTGATTCCGACTATTATATTCTCATGGGTATATCTATGTCTAACTTCAACTACAGTTTTGGGCTAGTAAGGCCCAAAATTCGTTTCTCGATAGTTAAATCATCTCGTACTTGCTTGGCTTTATTAATTGTGGAACTAAGAACTGGTCTCTCTATCAGAGTTCTTTCCACATTGTTCAATATGAGAAAAATACTAATATCATCTTCTGTACAATGTGCCCGCCAGGCTATGATTGAGAACTTTATGCCACTACACCTTGGAACAGAACACATAACGAGAGTACAGGTTATTGAAAAACATATGAGGCCTTTAGCAAGAAGATTGTTTATTCCCGACGAGAACAATGATACCGTAATGCTCGTTGCGGATGGCACGTACATTTATATTCAGGAGTGTGCAAACTTTTCCCTTCAGAGACGATCTTTCTCGTTACCCAAAGGCAGACATTTGGTTAAGTCTACTCGGTATAATGTTGGTCACTGCTTTACATTGGCGACTATGGACGGTTGCATGCGCTCTTCTCAATGCATTATATCCTACAAGAATTAAAAACACCGAAGATGAAATAATTGCTCAACGAATGCTTGATTTGTCTTTAAACCCTAATTAGTTACAACAATTAGTCGAAGAAAAAGGATGGGCGAGAAGAAAGACAATCTAGACAAAGTCAAGATTTTCCATGCCTACTTTGGGATGAGCTGCGACAATTAACACTTGGCATTCATCAACTGAAACAAAGTCAATTTTATACTCAAGAGCACTTAAACCGAAAAGGTCTTTACTCTCTTTACATACATTGTGAAGATGATTCTGTTTTTTGAGTACAACTAAAACAGATCGAAGCAACATTGCACACATACAATGGTACTGTCAATATAAAGTAGGAGCTCGAATCGTAGGGTGTCGTGCGTTTGTTGCCTCGGTATAATGGTTTTTGGGTAACTGGCGCCATAATTCAATGGAAGTCAAAAGACCAAGTGCTGAATATGCCAACACAATACAAGACGCCGCCGCTGAGGAGTGGTCTGGTAGCGATTCGAAAGAAAAAAGCTAGAAGGAAGATTTAAATCATTTCATTGCTAAAAGTGTCTAAAACTTTCTAATTATTTTTGATTATTGACTATTTCCAATGTTTCTAATATTGAAATCGTAACAGCAAAATCTTCTTTTATTTTAATTCTGCGTTTACATCACTAATTTTAATTGAATTTTTGCCCTAAAACAAACGGCATCAGTGTTGGTATTAATCCTTACACTTACTTAGTCTTTAGAAAATCACAACAGAGTTTTAGGCCTTTAAAAACTTTTTATTTGGATCCACTTAAACATAAAATTTTGAAATATACAATTTAATTTTTTATTTCTTATGTTTTTTAACACGGGCAAATGTGTCCCAGTATACATCAAAAGTTGCGCAAGTATAGAATAAAGAGAAACTACAGATATGAATATTTACAAGTAAATATTGATGAAAACTTTATCCATATTGTAGAAATCCAAAACCTGCGTTGGAAGCAATCGATTTTATAGTCAAATTCTTCAAAACAATATCTTTCAGATGTATAACATAAGTGAACATTGCAAGTTGAACAAATATTGTTTGTTCGATTCTCAACGCCAGATTTGTCTTTACAATGAAATGAGATGACATATCCCGTTTTTGCGTGTAACTTTTTCGTTTATTCATCATTACGGAAGATGGAGGAGGTCTCTGACGAGAAGAGAAATCAGTGATGAGAGAAAGACTCACAACCTGGCGGAATTCCAGGCTGGAAAGCAGTTGCAATTTGTTTTCACTCGTGCATTTTACTGTATACTATGTAAGCATTGTTCATAGCAATATCAAGTAAATTAAAGAATAATCGCAAGTAGTATTTGATTTTTGTTTTACGATCCACCTCATAGGTAACTTTTCTTTGGTCCATCAAATCGACGCCTACCATGTTTTTGTTATATTTAACAATGACTTCGGGACAAATGACATTGATTTTCTCGCCACTTCCTTGCAGCCTCCTCTTCACGGTAGCAGTAGGTCTCGGGGACAAGAAGTTTGTCAACATAAAAACAGCTTTCTTCTTCTTCTTCTTAGCACTCCCCATTCGGGCCTTCGCTTCCTGCAAGCAGCACCTCCAACTGTCTCGGTCCGTTGACCGCGTCTTCCAATTCCGAAATCCGAGCAACGATGAACTGTCTTCGTCGACCGAGTCAGACCAGCGTTTCCTCGGTTTCCCCACTGGCCGCCGGCCTTCAGCTCTCCCAACGAATACCTTCTTGGGTATCTGTTGTTCGTCTATACGATTCATGTGTCCAGCCCATTGCAGCTTCCGCAGTCTTACAATCCTTGAGATCTCCGGTTCGCCAAAAATTTCATACAGCTCATGGTTGTATCGAATTCACCATGGGTACCCGTCTAGCTTCGCTCCGACTATTCGCCTCAGGACCCATCGCTCAAAGGCGTTCAATATATTTGCGGATGCTTGAGTTAGGGTCCATGTTTCACACCCAAAGCATAACACAGGTCTTATCGCAGATTTGTATACTTGGAGCTTTGTTTTCCTGTGTATTCAGCGGGTCTTCAAGATCGTCAATACTGAATAAAATATTTCATTTGCGAGCTGTATTCTTCGGCGTATTTCGTCTCTTTCATTGCCCGTCTCCGTTATTTTAGCGCCTAAATACACAAATTCGCTAACATTTTCGATACTGTATTCGCCAAGTGTAATATTTAGTGTATTTGGGGTATTTTTCCTCGACTGCGTCATGAGCTTTGTTTTATTTTCGTTGATTTGTAGCCCCACTAGTCTTGCTTCGCTGTCGAGTTTCAGGAAGAGTTCTTTGGCAGTTGTTAATGTCCGTGACAGAATGTTGATATCGTCCGCATAGGCCACTACTTGGCTCGACTTGTATAGTAATGTACCTCCTGTATCGACAAGTAGCTTCCATATGACGTACTCCAGAGCCAAATTGAATAACAATGGGGCCAGTCCGATATTTGTGTCGAAGGCATCGGTGAGTTGGTTATTGATGCAGACTTGGGAGGTTGTCGACGTCATTGTCATTTTGGTAAGACGGACTAATTTGGCTGGGATGCCAAAACCAAGCATTATTTGGTACAGTACGTTACGATCAATACTGTCGTATGCTTGCTTGAAGTCAACGAAAATTTGGTGTACGTCTATGTTGAACTCCCAGCATTTTTCAAATACCTGCTTGACTGTGAACAGTTGGTCTGTTGTTTATCTACCTGTCCTAAAACCACCTTGATACTCCCCAATAATACAGTTGGCGTATGATCCGATTTTATTTTCTAAGATTTTAGAAAATATTTTATACGCCGTACAAAGTAGTGACATGCCTCTATAATTTTCGCACTGTAGCTTGTCACCTTTTTTGTGGATAGGGAATATAATTGATTGACTCCACTCTTTTGGCATATGTTCTTGTTGCCAAATGTACTGGATGACTTTGTGAATAGCTTGGTGAACACTACTGCCATCATATTTGATGAGCTCCACTGGAATCCCATTAATGCCCGGCGTTTTATTATTCTTTTGGGCTTTGATGATGAACAAACTTCATCCAAAGTTGGTGGGACCAATGGAAGCTCTCCGCAGACATCTATAGGCTCGGATGTTCAGTAGCTGTGCGGATAATAAATGAGGCTCTTGAAATATGATGCCCATCTTTCCTTTATCTTGATTTCGTCAGCGATTATATTGCCGCTGTCATCACGACAGCGTGGTTTGGGGCTTTTCACTACTGTGTATGCTTGTCTTGTGTTATTGCTTGCTAAACTTACATCTATACTGCTTAATTGGTCGTCATAGTATTTTCTTCTCTTTATCCTAATTATCTTATTCGCTACTCTTCTGAAATTTTCACAGTGTTCTCTTTTCGTCCTGGTTTTCCTACCTGCGTATTCTTTGTACGCCTGATTCTTTTTATCTAACGCATTCTGGCACTCTTCATCGAACCAATCATTCCTCTTGCGCCGGGCTTGATGTCCGATCGTCTGTTCTGTCACGGTTCTAATAGCCGCTTTCACTTCCGTCCAGAGCTCGTTGCTCGTCTTTAACGATGCATCTGATAAGATGGGAGCCAGCTGGTTGTCGAAGGTCTCCGTGAAATTTTCGGCCACAAACGCCGTTTGGAGCCTTTCGATGTCAAATTTTTGTAGCGGGCTGGGCTTCGCTGAATATGCCTTTGACATACGACATCAATATTATAATTTGATCAAGTAATGATCTGAATTACAATTGGCTCCTCGGTATGTACGGACGTCAAGTATGCTGGAGGCCCAACGTTGTTGGATCAGAACATGATCCATCTGGTCGTGTGTGTTGCCATCTGGTGATACCCAGGTCATTTTATGAATGCGTCGATGTGGGAAGCAAGTCGAACGCATGACCAGATTTCTGCTACATGCAAAGTCAATCAGGCGCTGGCCGTTGTCATTTGTTTCATCGTGGAGGCTATATCCTCCAGTCGTTCCCCGATGAGATAGCTCATTGCCAACTTTAGCGTTAAAATCACCCAGAATAATTTTTGTGTCGTTTGTGGGTAATGAGTCGACGATTCCTTCGTTTCTTCGTCTTTTTCTTCGGTCGGGGCGTGAACATTAATCAGCCAGATTTGGAAGAATTTGGTTTTTATACGGATTGCACACAACCGTTCATTGACTGCCTTAAAATCAATAACGTGCGATTTAAACTCCCTATCCACAATGAAGGCCACTCCGAATTCTCGTTTTCCAGTATGTTTCCCACTTTTAAATAGTGTGTGCGATCTCATGTCTTGAATTTCGTTTCCAGTCCAATTCGTTTCTTGGACTGCCAGTATTTTTAATTGATATTGACTGGCCTGTTGTAAAAGGTCCTTAACAGCGCCAGGGTAATTGAGTGATCTGACATTCCAGAATCCAATGCCATAGTCCTTTTTTCGTTTGCGAGGTCATTACCGTGAGTCCAATCCATTCCGAGGCCTATCTGCAGATTTCGAAACAATTAAAGGTTTTCGGGGACGGGGAGTTAGCCCGTCGGCCAACCTCCATTCCGGTGGCATGGTTATTACGTCCATCCATTTAATAAAAGAAATTCCTTGGGAACTGTTGGCAAACGTTTGTCCGCTTTGCATACTATTATCGGCAGCCACATTTTTGGGTGTATTCTTCCTATTGGGACGAACTGTTCCACAAGCTCTCATGTTCATGCTGGCCAATTTATGTTGTAGATTCGGAAAGTTGAAAAAGTTCTCGAAGTAAAGCTCGCAACCAAGACCTTGTAAACTGTTTGGTAATTGTAGAACTAGAGGCTCTTCTAATCCAGTTTCGGCACCACCTTGTTTTCTACCAGTATATAAGTCAAATTCAAGTAAATAGCCAGTGGGTGAGTCAGCTCTACACCACTTTTTAAATCCCCACTTGACGGGTTTATTTTTTACGAACTGTTTCATTATGTATATTGTGACCTTTAAATTTGACATGTGATCATTGATCGCCTGAAATTTCATGTTTTTCATTGCGTTTTGAAAGCTCTTATTAAAGTGGTCTAAAACTGCTCGAATCTTATACGCTCTATCATGAAAAGGTTGAGCTTTAGATGTTTCATCATTATTATTGCTAAAGTGTAAATTTCTTCTTATCTCCTCGAACGGATTGAGTGTCGTTATGTTTGCGAAGTAAGGAACTCCCATATCAGGATTTGAGGACCAATGGCTGCGGAACGTAGGCAAGATATGATATCTCATCACATAGTTCATTCCTAAGAAAGCCTTCACCTCTGCGCTAGTGAAAGCGAAACATCTTCAATTTATCCTTCTGATTCAGGAACAATCATATTGTCAACTAGCTCATCAAAATTTTCACTGCATTGAAAATTTTTATTGGGGTGAAAGATGAGATAATAGCTCTATCTAAAATATTTATTTCGCCGTGGTTGTATCTTTCTTGATCAAGGAAAGGAGGCAGAACGTGGGGGTTTTTCTTGCAATGGAAAGACAATGTAAAATGTTTATGATTCGCCTCCTTGATTTCTTCCCGTCTTTGTGTTCAGATCTCTAGATTTTCGTTAACATTCGGTGAACTGCTTGGTTCAATCACAACAGTGGAGATACCTCCATCAATGTCTTGTTCCAAAAACTGTTGATCTTCCTCATCTAATGTTAATCCATCCTCGTCAACACTGTTGACAGCCACTTAAAGCTCGAAAATCTCACTATCCGTTAATGCAAACTCTCCGTTTCTTCTTGTTGACATATTCTGAAACAAATGAATCAAACTACGAACCATATTTCAGAAAAAGTACTTATATAAACACAGAAAACATCTCAAAAACAGGTATTTAGTCGAGTTATGAAGTATCATTAAAAGCGTCCATTCGTGCTTGCTGGGACAGCCGCGTCCCTTTACAATTATTCTCAAGAATTATTATATTAAGTTGCTAAGACTTTCGAAGTATACATGCAACACACAGAAAACTTACCAAAGAATATATTAACTAAACATTTCTCGATATAAAACTCGCCAATTATTTTGAAAATCAGAATATTGAATAAACTTCTAGTCGACTAAAAACTGACAGATGCGCGCCAATACTTTTTCTATCTAATCAGTTTCTTTTTGGCGCTGCCAATTTGAATATATTAGAGCATTATATTGAGTTTGTGAAAAACAACTTACAAATTCATTTGATTGAATAATTTCAGCACAAAATTGAAAACAATACAGGGAACAAATGTCCCATATGCAGAAAGGAAATAAATGTTCATAGTACTGACATAAACATTTATTTCATTTATCCCATCAATTACAGAATTTTTCCTTAAAAAAACTATTCATATTTGTGATGATGTATACTTTTGAATAAAATTTAAATCAAATCAAGCGACCGACGGGCGAAAAATGTCCCTTATCCTTTATGCGCAAACATATATAAATAACCTTCTTTAATTTGGAAATATGTTAAAAGTTTTGAGTGTTCAAAGGTTTCGTTGTCATTAACCTGTTAACCGGGGAATTTATTTATTAACTACGCAGCATATACCGGGCGCGGACTCTTTCACTAGGGCGTGTCAGTACGCCACGCCCGGAGAACGTAATTTCATATTAATAATTTTTTTTTATTTGTCCTTAAAATAAATGAAAAGACTGTGAAATATATATGTTCTCGTTTATTTATATATACACACAAATAATATAGAAATATTGAGTTCAAAAATTAAAATATACATATGTGAAAACTCAAAACTCAATTTCCGTGTGAATATTTTGAAACAATTGTTGATACATAGTGCTACCTTACAATCCGGACACCAGTATGTAGATTCTTTCGTAACAGCTTTTTTATAGCAAACTTGGCATTTTCTGGATTTAGTTTTTCCAAATCGCTTTTCATTTGTTCTGAAAAATGCTTTTCAACTAAGCGTGCTGGTTTAGGTGTAGAGCTGCATGGTGATGTCTTTGGGTGGGTTTTCACTATGTTGCTATCTACAAATTTCCCTACACATTCTATCAAAAAGTGTAATCGATCCAAATGACCTTTATCTTTTTTGTATATAATATATGCATTGAAGCAGCACATATAAAGTAACCGGAGAAAAATTTTTTATAAATTTTTTTAGCCAGTTACGGGCAGCCATGTAGGCTACCATAACGCCATCTCCCAAATCTACGCCGCCCATATTTTTGTTGTAATCTTTTTCTTGAAAAGTAATGTTCTAAAGCCGGTTCTCCAATTATTCCTTGTAAAATTAGGAGCCCTAAAAAAATTTTTAATTCAGCTTCATTTGTATCCTTCCATTTTCGCATTCTCGAACGTGGTTTCAACTCAGGATCGTTACCAAAAAATAAGGCGGCGTACAAATTTGTTTGCTCTGTAATTAATTTGATATATTCCTCGTCTAAAAACTTCTCAAGATAAAACAGAGCAACTTTTTTTGGAGGAGTATCGAAAGTTTTTCCAGGATTTGCGGTAATGGGGAAATGGTGGCCTTTCTGCATTTTGAGGTAGCCGTTCTTCAGAAACAATGCTGTTGCTAGGACTAACTTGATCAACTTCTTCACCATCTTCATTCCCGATATCGCTCCGATGACGAACTCATAACACGTCTCCTTTTTATACCTGCCGGTATATTGATTTCGGTATCGCTGATATCGCTTTCATTCATTTTAATGGATACTTTTAAAAATGTATTCTAAAATAAAATGGCTGCAAACATAAGAAATATAAACAATAATGTTAAAAATAAAAAGAAGTAAATAAAATAGAATACGAAAATTGGTAGGTAAGTGTAAGTACGCACTCGTCACTGCTCACCCAGAACACGACCACCACTCTCAATTGCGAAATGATACTGATTTTCTCCGTCTTAAATTCAAGTCGAAACACGTATCGATGACTAATACGTTTGTTGGACGAAACTATACGTCCCACCCATTGCACGGCGCAACATATAGTTCAAGGACGTGTTCATACGTCCTACCCGTAGACGCTATTGATTAAGTTTTACGTATTTATACGCTGCGCTCGGTTTACAGGTTAAGAACCAATTCCAAGAAGCTTATGTTAAAGATGACCATAAGTACAAGTGTCTTTGTTGATCTTTTTCTTTCTCATAACTGTAACTTAAAGTAACATATATAGAACATACGAGTGCTTCTATAAGTCAAAAGTAATAGTATAAAATACTTATCTCGCCTCGAAGTTCACTACACTGAAAAATTCGTTTCCTTAAAGTTTTTTACCTTGACGTAAAAGTCCTAGTTATTGAGGTTCTACGATATTTCAAAGAAACAAAGGAACAAAAACGTGTGTGGATCATTCCGAGCAATCAACATTTAAAACTTTTCACGGTGACAAAGTGACTGATTCTTCGCCTTTACATCCAACCTTTAACATTTTAACATAACGTTTTTAACTGTCACATCTAACCAATTATTCTCTTTTATATTCCAGCCCCTTGCAATAATCAGCTTCGCCCAGCAAATCTAAAATAACGGTAATTTAAAAGTGGGACTTATCACGCTAAAATATTTGTAGGGTATGCATAACTTTTGTAAATATTTGTAATTATTAAAATTATTGCAATTTATATTAAACCATGTAAAAAAACGAATGATGTAATGAATGCATAAAATATTGAACGGTGATTCAATAAATCCCCAAAAGATTATTAAAATGTAGCTCTGTAAGCTTCAATGAAAGTGATTTAGATTGTAAGACTCATAAATGTGAATTGATTAAATTTAGGGTATACAAATTCCAATTCCATTGCGAATATAATGTAAAAAAGAAAAAAGTTCTTTGCTCTTTTTTTATAATCCAGTTTCACCGTATCCGTAAGTAGAGAAATAAAGTCGAATAATTAATTCTGTTTGCGAGAATGCTCCAAACTGTCAGAATTGAAAAAAAACTGAACTAACTGCAATGGATACTATGCATCAATCTTATACTAAATTATGTATGATGAGCAAAAGAAGATAAAGAAAGATCAGACGCGCCATAGTCGTTCTAACATTAAAAATTAACACTTCGAAAAAAAAATACTATTACTATAAATTTATTGTAAAATATAATAAATTAATAAAAACCGAATAAAACCCACTAATAAATTTTAATCTCAAGAAAAATTTGTTTGGTCGTAAGAAATAAAAAAAGAAAGAGAGAAATACTCGATTAATTTTTGTCTGTAACATAATTAATTATAATTATCATTGAAATCAAAGTACACGCAAACAAAGCAAAGCAACCAAAATAAATCTCATCTACATGGACAATTTATGTAATTGAATGAAAAGAAAATAAAAGAATGCAATTTAAATGAATATTAAAATAATATAATTTCTGATTTGTTAAATTTAAATTAGTCATTTAGCGATACAATAATAGTGTATGAATTATTAGATGTTTCTCAGAATAAATAGATTTTTTATGTTTATTTTATTTTTATTATTTTTAAATGAAAGAGACGTTCGGATGAACAGGAATATTATTATATTATTATTTTCATCAATAGTGAAATGGAATCAAATTAACTGAAATGGAAAAAAATAATAAACAGTGAAAATATGATAAACAATTTACGAATAAAGTTTTTACTTTTAATCTTTAAAGGAATGTGTTTTTACCTTGAAAATTCTTCATGCAGGTATGTCGAAAAGTGTTATTGCGAGGAAACTTGTGGTGTAGGAAACAGTGTCTACTCATCCAAATTATGGCTTTCAGTTTCATACGTTCTTCTTTCGCTAAGATTAAGAGTGTCGCAAATAAAATTTTATCTTTTTAGTCTCTGGTTTTGCTTGTTTTTATGTAGACTTTATATGACATGTGAATGTATAGTTATATAGAATCTATTCCAATTGTATTATTTCCACGAGCGATAATGTTTTATGATGTCACATGGATACAAAATCTTTCGGTATGATCGTTTACCGTCTTTCAATTATTGTAAATTGAAAACATGTAAGTAATCTTCTAGCTAAGAGCTTAGTAGCGGCTTTCTTTTATTTTAATCATAAAAAAGAACAAAGCATTATCTGCTGGTATCTAACAGAATCAATTGTACACTATTCTCGATATGAAAAAAAGTGCAGTCTTGGACATCACGTGCGTCTTGGTAACAATTCAACGTTAAATATGACAACACAGTTCCTTATGTGACTAATTATTGATTCTGGTTTACAGTGTGTAATATCTGATCAAAAGCGATTAGTAAATGCTTCCATAGCTAACAGTCGAAATGTCTCTTGCTTTACATTAACTTTATGCAACTTTCAGTTAATGGTACTCGAGCATAGAAAGTGCTTTATAATACGAGGTGTGTTCAAAAAATATCGCGATTTTGTATTTTTTTCAAAAATTATTTATTTATTCATGAATATCTATTTTGTCCCCTTCAAAGTAATCCCCATGAGATATTATACACTTGTGCCAACGGTTTTTCCAATCTTCGAAGCACTTCAAAAAATCATTTTTTTTAATCTTGTTCAGCTCCTCCTTCGATGCCGTCTTTATCTCGGCAAGCGTAGCGTAACGTCGTCCTTTCATGGGCCTCTTCAGTTTAGGAAACAAGAAAAAGTCACAGGGGGCCAGATCTGGGGAATACGGTGGCTGCGGCATCATTAGTGTGTTTTTTGGCTTTTTGGCCAAAAAGTCGCGCACAAGCAACAATGTGTGAGCAGGGGCGTTATCGTGGTGCAAAAGCCAATTTTTGTTCTCCCACAAATCCGGGCGTTTCTGGCGGATTGCTTCGCGCAAATTGCGCATAACTTGCAGGTAATATTCCTTATTGACCGTTCTTCCCTGTGGCAAGAACTCATGATGCACCACGCCCCTGCAATCGAAGAAAACTGTCAGCAAAACTTTCACATTCGACCGAACTTGGCGCGCTTTTTTCGGTCTTGGTTCATGCGGCAGCTTCCATTGAGATGATTGAGCTTTGGTTTCCACGTCATAACCATAAACCCACGATTCGTCACCAGTTATGACCCTCTGGAGCAAATTTGGTTCGTCGCGGACAGAGTTTAACATCTCATTAGCAATGTTCATGCGTTGCTGTTTTTGGTCGCAATTGAGCAATTTTGGTACGAATTTCGCGGCGACCCGTCTCATGCCCAAATCGTTGATAAAAATCGAATGGCACGAGCCAATCGATATGTTTAGGTCCTCAGCAACTTCTCTAACGGTGATTCGACGATTGGCCAATACCATTTTCTCCACTTCATTAATTTTTTCGTCTGTTGTTGAAGTGCTCGTGCGTCCGGCACGCTCTTCGTCGTTCACATTTTCTCGGCCTTCTAAAAACATTTTGTACCACCGATAAACGTTGCTTCGGTCCAAGGTAGCTTCTCCGTATGCCACAGTCAACATTCGGAATGCATCCGCGCACTTAATTTCGTTTTTCACACAAAATTTGATACACGTTCTTTGATCCATTTTTTTGAATAAGTAAAAATCGAAGACGATTGAAAACACGCGCAAGTAAAGCAGCTATCACCAATTAAGTGAACATTCAAAATGGCCGAGCTTGTCGGCATAAGTGACAGACATGAGTACCAACATAACGCCACAAAAAAACTCAAAATTCGCGATACTTTTTGAACACACCTCGTATACTTAAAAAACCGTCGTCATTTCCTGAAAAATTTGGTAGCTTTTAGAATTCATGTATCGTTATTTGGGAAGTTTTGATTAAATCGGTCATGAATTTCCTACAATACTTACGCTCTGTTACCCAGTTTTTACTAAATCTATATATGTCGGTTGGTATTAATGTTATCAATATTTTCTCGAAAATGATGAGAACTGAATAAAAACTGGCTTACTAAGAATGATGGTAAAAGTTGTAATAAAAACAAAAACAATTTTTTTAAATAATTTGTCCTACGATAAAATGAGTGTTATGGAAAACCCTGTGTCCTGGTCGTTGCCTGTTGACGTATCACATCTCGTACGTTCGAGATTTTCCGAAGGAAATCCAATCCGACCTCTCATCGGTTCTAGAGGTGAAGTTTTGGAACGTGACAATGGACTGTACCCATCACGCCAACAAGTCCGGACACTCTTAGTCTACTTCAAGGTGGCTGCTGGTTGGTGAGTTCGGAGTTTCGGTCGCCGGGTCTTACGTCAGCAGACTAAATCTGAAATATTAAAACTCACCCACCGGTTTAAATGCCCGATTTGAAACGCGTCGAACAACTTCCATCGGCTCTACTCTAAAATACGTATTTTCATTCCGGAGAAAAGGAACAAAAACAACTACTGAAAAAACATACGCGCTGCCAAATATAACCGATGTGGTGCCCAAAATACTCTACTCGAATTCAAAACCTAAAGAAATCTACTCTAATTAAAAACACGTAAATTCAAAATATGGCACCGCGTACCGACCGCAACCGAACCCGAAAATTCGTGGATTACTGGAATCCTACCCTCTCGGCGGCATACCCACCTCTCGCTCGCATTATCCTGCTAGAAGAGAACGGGTTTACTGGAAAGGAAAGACGTCATTAGGAATTCAGCAATTCATAATAAATTATTTTTTTTTCTCAAAATATTTGTACATTCGCAATAATTATAAAATTTATTAGAAAACAATATTTGACTCGCATTTAAAAACTTTTTAAGTCATATACAGTGGTGGACAAAAGCCTGCGACAACTCATTATATTGAGATTCTGGTTAATTGGAAAAATCCATTGATATGCAATTTTCAGTAACGTAAATATATTTATCAAAAAACAAAGACTAAAACATTTCATAACAAGCTTAAGGAGAAATTCGTATAAACATAAAAAATGAATGGGCGAATGTCCACGACACTCAGTGGTGGCTGACTTGTACAGAAAATATTTTCAACTAAACGAATTGGAAATTTTAAAAATTTTTGCTGGCTTAATATTTGGTTAGACCCCCTTTCGCATTAATTACTGCTTGCAGTCATCGGGGCATAGAGGCAACTAAATTAGCAGTTTCTACAGATGTGATTTTCTCCCATGCTGTAAAAAGCGCTTGTGGCATCTTCGAATTTTCCGTTCCAAAAGCTCCCATACATGCTCTATTGGGTTTGAATCTGGACTTTGTGGAGGCGTATTAAGTTGCCTGGGAGCGTAGTACAACAACCAGTTCTTGACGAAAAGTGCTGTATATTTTGGATCATTGTCTTGTTGGAAAATCCATCTCTCTCCAAAACCCAACTTCTCCACTGATGGCTTCAAATGTTGTTATGACAGATTCGTGTAAACATAACGGTCCATCTTAGTTTCAATAAAAGCCAATCTACCGACCCCAGATGCAGCAATGGCTTCACAAACCATCACATTCCCTCCACCGTGCTTGACAGTAGGAATCAAATTGTTGGTCTCTAAAGCCGTGTTCTTTTCCTCCATACTTTACTGCGACCATCACTTCCAAAAATGTTGAATTTGGACTCATCGGTGAGAAGGACACGATTCCAAAAATCATTGTCCTTGTCAATATGGGCCTTGTCGAACTGTAAACGCAGAAGTCGGTTTTTGGCGGGTATTAATGGATTTTTACGTGGAGTTCTACTGTGAAAGCCATTAATATTTAATGTTCTCGTGATGGTTCTTGCATGGATACCCTTATTCCTTTCCGTAGCCTCTTGTTTCGCCAAGTCTGGAGTACTTATTTTTGGATTACTGTTCACTTCTTTTAGAATAAAACTAATGTCTCTGCGCAACAACTTTTTCGGTCGGCCAGTTTGCGGCTTATTTTCCATGGAACCACTGTTTTCCAAGTTTTCGATGATTGTATACACAGAAGTTTGTTTAAGTTTCAGTGACTTCGCGATTTCCAAGCACGACTTATTGTCTTTTTTATACTGTACGACCAAATCTCGGATATCACTAGAAATTTATTTTCGCTATGTCATTTTGCGGTCCTTACAGTTAGATACTAGCAATAAAACTAAAACAGAATTGCAACAGCACATATACGGAATGATAACAATACCAAATAAACAAATATTGATGGCATTCCGTTACGTTTTGCTGGAAATTTTTTGTGTATAACTGAATCAACACTGACTATCGTAGACTTTTGTCCATTCAATTTTTTATGTTTTTAGGACTTTCTCCTTAATTCTGGTATGAATAGTTTTGATCTTTATTTTTTTATAAATATATTTACGTTACTGAAAAATGCATTTTAATGGATTTTTGATTAAAGCTACCAATTAACCGGTATCTCAATATAAGGAATCGTCGTAGACTTTTGTCCGTCACGTATGTTGGATTTAGTTTCTGCAACATATGGTTATAAATTCTGATACCGATTCCCATTGACTTTATTGTACAGTCGCTTCTAGTAGTAAGTTATAAGGGTTTAGGATTGTATATTCTTTGTTTTACAAAAAAAAAATAAAATTCATATTGTTTTCGACATTTAATAAAAATGTATATACTAGATCGATTCAAATATAATCGAGACAAAAGATCTGACAGGTTTTTTAGAGTATTGTAAAATCATTTTGCAATACCCTACTAAAATCGTGTCCTGTCTGTCCGTCTGTCCGTCCGTCCGTCCGTGTGTCACACCACTTTTTCTCGCAAACTGCATAAGCTAGAAACATAAGATTTGGTAAGTAGGTGCGAAGGGACGCCCTCTTCAAAGTTTCAACACGAAAAGAAATTTAAAAGGTCTTTAAGGGGGGTCTTCCCATATAGGGGAGTTGCCCCTGAAAAAAAAGTTTCATCGCATGTAGGCAATATGGGTATCATAGGAAAGGTCTTAATGAAACTTTTCAAAACAGGTCTTAAAATGACAAATTTTCCTTCGAGGGGTGCAGGGGAAGGGGAAATGTACGAAAGTTTGGTGTCCCCCCCTCGCGAGAGAGACGCGAAAAATCTGAAAAAAATCATGAATGTAGGCCTTTATGAGTACAACAGCAACAAATACATGAGAAGTCGAAATTCACTCAACTTTGTTAGTAATAGTATGATTTATCGACTTTATATTTTCTTGAATAAAATCTTAACGGTACCTTAAATTTAATAAAATTCAGTTCACAGATGACTATTTATAAGGTTATTCTGTCCTGAAAGTTTCATAAAAATCGAATGGTATTTAATGAAGTTATAGCGATTTGAATTTTCTTGTATTACTATGGAACAAAATGCGCTGTATTACTGTGGAAGCATATGGCTATGGAACAATATGCGCTTTTTACCGACTCAGATACTACAGCTTTGCTAGGATTTGCATGAAAATTTCAGGAATGATAGGTATAATGAATTTCTTTGAGAATTGGCTCAGCTAGCGGTATTGGTAATCGTAAAGCAAAAAAGTAGCTGTTTTAAATGCGAAGATTGAATAATTTTGAATTATTTTGCCCCAACTTCAACGTTTAAGGCGCATGCTTTTAACACTTGATTCAATTTAATGAATGACTGAAGATGAGTACCTACAATTAATACTCATGAGTGAAACAAGTCGAGGAGGCAGGAGCAAGCTCCTAGCAAATGGGCTTTGTAACCATTCTAGGATTCGAACAAATTGGCCATGAATCGATGATTACAGTAGAAGGGAGTGGCCGCTAAAAAAAATTTCATCAAAGGTAGCCGATATGAATATCAAATAGAAGTTCTTTGTAAGAGCTTTTCAAAATAGTACTTAAACTGACAATTTTTCCTTCACAAGGGCAACAAATACCTTAGAAGTCGAAATTCGATCAACTTTGTTAATAATAGTACATTTTATAAATTTTGCTTTTTTGTCTATAAAATTAAATTTCTCAAAATCTATAATTTAAGTTTTCTGAAAGTAATTGTATATGGTTCAAAAATTTCACAATAATTGAACAATAAATAGCTAAGTTACAGCCGATTGAATATTTAACAATTACAACAACATTAACACGTGATAATAGGGAGATACACGCTTGCAAAGGACCTAGACACTACAAATATGTAAGAATTTTGATAAAAATTTTAGAAAAGGTTTATAATATTCACATGTTATCATGACTTATCAAGCGACGGTGTCAAAATACTTGAAACAAAATGGTGGCGAGTTTAAAATCATAATAACTCAATTTATGGAATCTGTATATTAGTCAAGGTTTGATATGCAGAATATATTGTTTAATTTACTTGTTGTTTTACAATACCCTTCTGGCAGGAGCATCCTCCTGCTACTTCAACTTGTTTATAATCGAAAGAATTTACAAAAATTTACAGTTTTTCTAGGTCCCCCTTACAAGTTACACATTTTTTCCACCATTCCAGAAACTTTTTGATGCCGGTATTGAAGAATTCCTGGGGCAACTCGGACAGGCATGTGCGCACGAATTCCTCTACCTTGCCGTCGGCGTTGAATCTTTGACCTCCGAGGGCTTCTTTCAGTGGTCCAAACATGTGGTAGTAGCAGGGTGATAAATCCGGACTGTAGGGGGATGTTCCAGTACCTCTCACCCCAATCCCGATATTTTATCGAGCGTGAGACGCGCGGTATGAGGGCGTGCGTTATCCTGGAGAAGAATCGCACTTTGTGCTGGAATACTCCTCCCTTTTGAGCCGTTATTTTCCGATATTGAAGGTGTTCGTGGATGGCATACTCTACACTACCAATACTGATGCCGAGCTCAGCCGAAATTTCTCGAATATTCATCCTACGGTCCTATAAAATGAGTTATTCTACGCAGCAAATGTTGTCTGGTGTGATGCTAGTTCGTGGTCGACGATCATGCGGCTCATTCTCGACGGTTTCGCGGCCATTCTTGAATGTTTTAGCCCATTTAAACATAGCAGCCCTACTCAGGCACTCACTACAGAACTGATTTCGCAAACGCAGAAAAATTTCCATGTTTTTAACACCTTCCCTCTGTAGTAACAGTAAGTATAAAATTTTCCGTTCAGAACTGCAGCGATGGTCTGCTGCCTCGGTGGAAGAAGATAGTAGGATTCGCCGAGATTGGCCTTGTCTGGGGATGCGTGAATGCGCTGGCAGGCTAGCATTGCGGTGTCGTGGGGCGGGTTCTTTTCCCCAGCACAAGGACCCACTACAAAATAATTTCACATTCAAGAATTCTTGGGTCTCAGATAAGGTCGACCGCAGCCAAAAAATGGAGGTAACTAACTGAGGGTGGAAATTGCTTGTTCAGAGAACAAGTTGAAACGAGTAAAAACGGACGGACTTGCGGAGACTTCGTCGTTACCGATGATCCTTATGGCCAACAAATAAGAGTGGGACATCCAGATGTAGGTCCAACTGGATCAAGGTCCAACTGGATCAAGGTCCAAACGTAGACGTAGCCATATATTTCACTTTTGAGTGCAAAACTCATACAAATATACTTTGCATGAACTTTCCCATCCAAAGAGAAATATAGACGTGGCTGCTAAGAAATTTACGTAACTGTTAGATTTTTGATGGCTTGGGAAATTCTGCTATTGCTGCTACTCACTCTGGAAGCGATATGATGGCTGCTGAAGATACTCGGTAGCCGAGGAAATCCACCTCTGGCAGGCCAAAATGACATTTAGCGCGTATTTTTCCAGGCGAGAAAAGAGTTGTTGAAGATGTTCATGATGCTTTTTTTCAGTAGATTAAGCGACGAGAATATCGTCGACGTATGGAAGTACAAAGTCAAGTCCTTGTGTGACTTCGTCAATGAAACAACGTTGAAAAGTTTGTGATGCATTACGAAGCCCAAACGTCATGAATGGGAATTCGTAGAGACCGAATGGTGTGATGATTGCGGTTTTGCAAATATTCTCTGAAGCAATAGGGATTTGGTAGAAGGCACAAACGAGGTCGATTGTCGAGTAAATTTTTGTGCCGTGAAGATTGTTCGTAAAGTCCTCTAACAGATGTATATGGTATCTGTCAGGCAGCGTGCGATCGTTGAGTTGACGGTAATCTCCACAAGGTCACCAGTCACCAGATTTCTTTGGGACCAGATGGAGAGGTGTAGACCATGGACAGTTTGACGGTCGTGCAAGTCCTAGCTTGGTCATTTTGTCGAATTCGTCTTTGGCAATTTTCAATTGATCGGGAGCAAGACAACGTTCTCTGCTGGCAATTGGTTGACCTGGCGTTGTTTCGATGCGATGCTCGGTTGAATGTTAAACTGCTCTACAGATGCCATCGGGTCGTGTTACGCCTGAGAATTGTTTTATGATCAATGAATAGGGACATTGATTTTGTGTTGATTTAATGGATGATACATTACTGGAGTCAGATACCTTGCCCTGAGTTTTTAAGCTAGTGGTTGAGTCGATGAATTTGGCGTTTTTGAGGTCGACGAGAAAGCCGTAAAAACTGAGAAAATCAGCGCCAATGATTGGTTTTGACACGCGATGACAGATCGCCACGAGAGATCTCGACGAAGACCAACGTTGCCATTTGCAGCGTGCAGTGTGTAATCAAGCCTCTCTCTGCGACCCTGAAGTAAACGACGTGTATATGCACAGAGGTCTGAGCCAGTGTCCACTAAATATCGGACATTTGTGACTCGATCAGTGACGAAGAGGCGGTTTGACGCGGGTGCAGGATCATTTACCGCCGTTAATGATTGTCATTTCCCTTATATGTACAGGATTGTTTGCACTTCTTCGCGCGATTCTGGAACACTTGGTGGTACCAGCAGTGATTGGGATCAACGTCGGTTCCCGATGGTCTGTCACGCGATGGTGATCTTGATCGATCACGTGACGATGAGCGTGATCGTTGCTGTCAGACGATATTTATGAGCTCGCTCATTTGATTTCTTAGCTCGTCGATTTGTTTTTGCATCGACGAGAGGATCAGTTTTGTGATGCGCGAGAATTGCTTGTGTTGCTGCAGTTAGACGTTAGACTGCAGTTGTTGATGATTGGCTCTACCTCGATTGCAGCACGCGTATCAAGATAGGCAGCAGCATACCTGAATCGTGTTAATTCACTTGTAATGTTGAATAGATCGAATTGTTTTTCAAGCTGTGTGAACCAGTGCGGTACAACGTCTATAGGAACCCAGTAATGTGCCGGTTATTTACTATACGTAAATACACTGTGACCGGATTAAGCTGATTGTCTTATTATTTCGACTGCTAATTGCATATAATTTGCACGACAATGTTTTATAGATGAAATGAATGCACTATTGCACTGCTGATGAGTGATTTGCACTGTGTTCAGCATTGTTCCGACAAGATGCGTTGGATTACGAAAGATTAAGGAAATTATTCGTGGCATATCGTCAGCAGATTTTGCAATAACGTGGCAAAATCGTCGTCGGGATCGTTTTTGACGAGGTGACCAGTTGTGGGAATTGTGATGGTCAGTAAATGACAGCCTGAATCCTTACTTAACCAACTATACATTAATTCAAGAATCAACTAAATATTTGGGAGTTACATGTGTTGCTCGATTGATGGCGTGCGCACGACTAACGCCTAAATGCAATACGGTTTCAGATAATGAGTGTTTGCGTGAATGGGCTTGCATGTGTGTGAGAAATGTTTGTGCTGGTCTTGGAGTTTTGAAGCTGACCACTACAACTTACAACTTCAGACAATGAGTGTTTGCGTGAATGTGGTGTGGATGCTTGCATGTGTGTGAGAAATGTTTGGAATACTGTAGCTGACTGCTGCAAAAAATAAGTTACCAAAATCCTAGTCTATATACAATCAATAAATTTTAATAAATCACGTTAGATATTTTGCAAACAAACCATAGATTCTCGCCATTAGCGCTTATTGAGAGTTGGAAAAATAGGCATGTTAACCGCAACCGAAGACGAAATGCTGATTGTTGGGACAACAAACTGAAGACTTATAAGGGTTGTTTTTAGAAGGCATGCACAGTAGACCATTACCAACACATATTGAATTGATAGGAGAGATGTAGCCATTAAAACTTTCTAGGGCTTTTCTTGCATTAAATAACTGTCTCATAGTAGAGTCAAGATGAGTATTCTACCTTGTTAAACGCTTTAATCTTTGTACAGTCCTATAAATTACAATGATATTGGCCTTATCTTGGTCTTTTCATAAGGGTACTAGTTTTGTAATATTTCTTATGGGGACTTCTGTACAAAACAGACATTGTCTCAATATTTTGCCATTGAAAATTCGAATTTCATCTGCTACGGAAATACGAAATGAACTGGGAAACAACAAGTTATTGTTGGTCGTAGCAGCGTTTTGTACATTGAAAGTTTCGTAATGCATTCAACAGATTGACGTATAGTTTTTCTAACCGCTGCGCGGGCATGGTTATTAATTTTTAAGTAGTGGTGAAAATCAATCTCTAGACGCTTAATTGAAGTTTAAAGTGGGACATTATGACCCTGAATTGAAAGAAAAAGCAGCATGCATTTCTGTGACTTTTCTCGTATGCTTTTCGAAAACAAATTATTTTGCATTTATTGGGGTTAATTTGGAGCGCCCAATTTGATACGTAGTTTTTCAGTATTCCGATATGTGATTTAAATTTAATATGTCCCTGGCTAAAAGGATGATACCCGCATAAAGAAACATTTTCATGTTATTATTTGTGTTATAGACGTGGCCGATTTATGTTATAGAATTATGTGATCAAATCACATAACCCTATACCATAAAAGGGCGCACGAGCGGAAGGCCACTCTACCTGGCAACAGCCCCTGAAAACTACAAATCGGTGGAGCGCGCCCGATGGCTAGCCCATTTTTCTTGAACAGCCTACCATCGTTGCGTTTCCTATACCCGGTCCGAACGACAGAACGGAAAGACCCAATGGTTTACGCTTAGCAATTCATTTTATTCAAATTTGACATATTTATACATAATTTTTTTATTTTTTTAAAACAAAATTTAACTGAAGTAACGAAAAATGAAGGAATTTTAAATAGTAATAAAAATTAAATTTAACGAAATTTATAATTAGAGGAAAGCGTTTAAACATCAGAGTCTATGAATGTTAGCGGAGGGCTTCCATTGGCCCCACCAACTCTGGATGAAGTTTCTCCCATCATCTAAGCTCAAAAGCATAATAAAGCGCCAGGCATCGATGAGATTCTAGTGGAGCTCATCAAATATGGTGGCAGCATTCATAAAGCTATTCACATAGTTACCCACCAAGAACATATACCGGAAGAGTGGAGCCAATCAATTGTATACCTTATCCATAAAAAAGGTGACAAGCTACAATGCGTAAATTATAGAGGCATATCACTACTTCGTACGGTGTGCAAATATTTTCAAAGATCTTAGAAAATAAGATCGGATTACACGCCAACAGTATTATTGGGGAGTATCAAGGTGGTTTGAGAGCAGGCAGATCGACAATAGACCAATTGTTCACAGCGAAGCAGGTACTTGAGTAATGCTGGGAGTTCAAATAGACAGACACCGAATTTTCGTTGTTTTTAAGCAAGCATACAACAGTATTAATCGTAACGTACTGCACCAAATAATGCTTTGCGTTGGCATCTCATCCAAAAAAGTCCATCTTACCAAAGTAACAATGACTTCGACGACCTCCCAAGTTTCCATCAATAACCAACTGACCAATGCCTTCGACACTGATATCGGACTAAAGCAGGGAGATGGGCTGGAACCATTGCTATTCAATTTGGCTCTGGTGAACGTCATAAGGAAGCTGCCTGTAGATACACGAGGGATTCTACGTCTAGCACTTATTGCATGTAGACGTGTTTTTTCGCAAAAGTCAGCTTCAAAAAATTAAATTGTTTTCTACAAGTCAGTCAAAAGCAAATTTTGATTTTATTGGAAAAGCATTTATCGTCAAAGGCATCGACCAAAGGAATCAATAAATCGACAAAAGCAAATAAACCGAAGACTAACTCGGAACTGCTGTATGGAGGAGCCCGAGGGCTTCCCTCCGTTGGGGGGCCCCAGCGAAAGTAGCAATGCCAAATTGGCGGCAAATGTCAATAAACGAAGACACACGAGTACCCAGGATATAAGAGGCAAGTAGTCGAAGATAAACAAGAAGTGAGTAGACTTCAAGCTGAAATTCAGGAATTGAAACTAAGACTGAAAACTTACTAAGATATGTACGAGAGAGCGAAGAAAGTTCAAGATGCAGACCCAGTACGACAAACAAATATGGAAACTAAGCAGAAAAAAGCTGTCAAACAAGTCATCCCAGAAAATATACTAAGTGCTGGAGACGCTAACGACAGCCAGAACTACTATGCAGCTCTGGACGGACTCCAACAAGAAATGGACGTTGACGAAATTATTGAAGGTAATGTTAATCAAGATAATGATAATTTTATCCTTTATTCAAAAAATAAAAATAAGGAGAAAAAACTAGCCCGTAGTTCTACTGGTCCTCCTCAAAAGTTGCCAAGAATACAGAGAAAGTTCCGCCAATTAATGTGTTCGGTCAAAGAGGAAAGGACATGGTTCGGCTATTGGCAGCCGAAAATAAATTAACTCATTTTGAGATAAAGAGAATCAATGCCGACAAATTAATTATCAGAACGAAATCACTGGTTGATTTCAGCTAAAAATGCTCTAAATTCTGGGGAGGTTCCACACTCCACATATACTCCGAAAAGTGAGAAAAATCAGACCTTCTTGTTGGAGGGTTTGAACTGCGGAGAGGATACGGTCGATCTTCTTCAGGTGCTCAAAGAAGCTGCACCAGATATTGAATTTATCTCCGTTAAAACATTCAGGACAAGAAGGTTGACGGTATAAAAACATTTACCACTTTATTTAGAGTAGATTTCAAATAAGAGCAGTCCAAGTGCTTTTCAACAAATCAGATACTTGAACTTCCGAGTGGTGAGGTGGGAACGCCTCCAAAAAAGAGAAGTCAAACGGTGTTATCGCTGTCAACGATGTCGGCATTTGGCTGCCAACTGCGCCATGCATTACCGATGCGTCAAATGCAAGAACGTGCATGCTCCCGGTGAGTGAAAATTGGCTCAGACGGAGCCAAAAGAGAAATTATACTGTGTTAACTGCGGTGTCTTTGGTCACCCGGCATCATATCGAGGATGCCCCCGATATCAAGATGCGAGAGTAAAATTTGTCCCAAAGCAAACACAACTATACCGCAGTGTCTAGGCTCCGAACTTCGTCAAGTCGTGAGTATCATTTGCACTTGCCGCTAGAGGACCAGCAGAAAATGCGGTAAATAATATAAGTGGCAATAATGAGCTGCTCCTCAAAATTAACCAGTAACTAAATTCTTCATCGGAGAGAATCGATAAACAATGTATGAAAATTAATCTTGTTTTTCATCGGTTACGGCTTTCAAATGCCTGAAAATAATTTGTCATCCAGTCACATTCCTATGGATAGGATTCGTCTCATCTCGATTAACGTCAACTCAATTGTGAGTCTACATCGGCGTGATTATCTCCTTAAATTTATTGCTAAGCAAAAGCCTGACATTATGTTTCTCAGTGAAACCCACCTCAATTCATGGCACTCCATGACATTCAAGGATTATGAATTCATAAGAAACGGTAGGGTTATAGGTGATGGGGGAGGTGGCACCGGGATATTGGTTCGAAGACCCTATTGTTTCCAAAATATTGAAAAAGTCGAATTCAAAAGCTTTGAATCTCTTGAAGTGTCCGTTATCAAAATCCCACTACCAGTTGGGGATAACCTCTTCGTTGTCTGTGCCTATGCAACTCATTCCAGTTCAACATGAAAATCATCGGTTGAATTTAAAAAAAACAAAGACTGGAGAAAGTTTTAAAAGAAGTTTAATCGGTAGTACCCAAAGCAATGTCCCCCTTCTGATGATGGCAACACTTGCTCAATGGTTCCTAATGACAGGAATCTAACTAACGATGAATTAGATCTCTATTTGTCGAAGTTAGAGAAGCTGCCCTTGGAAACGATTGAAAAAGTAGTTCCCAAGATTAAACATCGAAACATCAGCCATTGCAAGGTTGACAAGATTGAAAAGCCTTCTTCTCACACGCGTCAACAATATTTATCGACGATTTTTGGACTACAACCATTCCTCGTTGGCTTTGTTGAAATTACACCTGAAGAATGTCCGGAACTTAATCCGTTCATACTTCAGGAGTGAGGTCAACAGTCAATATGCAAAAAACTGAGATGTGCTAGCCCACAGAACCCAGATGGCGTTTTCATGAAAATGAATAGCATATTCCGCAAGAAGTCTCGAGTGAAGGCATCGAATTTGGAAGTCGCTAGTGACGAGATAAATCTTTTCGATAGGGCTGGTATCGAAATTGATAGTACGACTCCGGATAGAAATGGAAACAGGGTTATATGTGATAGTTTTCAGAAACTTGCACTGATTGGAACTCATTTTGAGTTAATTAATCTAACAAAGCCTGAGAGAAGGAATGAAATATTTTCAGAGGTCGTTGAAGCAAACGTTTTCGACTTCAAATCAAGCCTGAACGGCCAATCAGTTCTTCATTTCAATAAAACATTAACATCTGACCTCATACCGAGCTTGAATTTTAATGATTATTTTCTCAGCTATGAAGACTTGTGTTTCATATTTCGCACAATAAACAACAAGAAATCATGTGGTACTGATGGTATTCCAAATGTAATCCACCGACATTTGCCTGAGGTTGCTATTAGGAATCATTGCATATTGTTCAACAACATGTTGAGCAATTCATGTTCCCCAAATGAGTGGAAAAAAGCTAAGGTATTTCCGATCTTGAAGAAAGGCAGAGAATCTTCATGCCTTAAAAGCTATCGCCCAATCAGCTTACTGCCTAACATCAGCAAGTTGTTTGAAGTGATAATCAACAGAGCATTAAACGCCCACATTGAGGAATATGAGTTGATGCCGAATTGCCAATTTGGTTTTCGTGCCAGGCATTCGACCACGCATGCGATAACGACAGGAACCTCAGACATCTGTTGGAAACTAAATCATAGAGAATGTGTTGGAGCATGTCTCATTGATATGGAGAAAGCCTTCGATACGGTGTGGTTAGATGGACTAGTTTTAAACTCCTCCAGGACAAGTTCCCCAGACACCTTGTCGCCATGATATGCAATATGTTATACGGGAAATCATTTGTTGTAACTGATGGAAATCTGACTACAATTCGCGAATTCAAGGTCTTGAATGGTCTCCAACAGGGAACAGATACTGCGCCTCTGCTCTTCTCAATCTTCATTCGCAAGCTACTGAACGGCTTTGATTTTAACGTCTCGCCCACGCGATCATTGTTAGCATTTGTTGATGATCTGTTCATCTATACGGCAGACCAAAAAGCTACAATAGTTCAGAGCAATCTCCAAAAAATGTTCAATGATGTGCATTTGTACAGTGACAATTGGCGACTGAAAATCAATGCGCAGACGTTATTGGAAGGATTTCCGCATCATGGCCGGCGAGGGTAGTTCAGAACGGGTTCCACATAAATCCTGTGTTCGATACCTCGTTGTTCATCTCGATCAGTATCTATACTATACTGAACATGTCAAAATCATGCTCAGTAAGGCACTAAGGGCAGTCATGGCCCTACTAAGACTTTTTCATTCCAAATACATTGATCAAAAGGTCAAAATTATCTGTTACAAGACCCTGGTTAGACCAGTGTTGAAATATGGATGTCAGATCTGGTACAACCAGAGTGCTAGGACTATGGAAAACTTAAGAGTTTGCGAAGGAAATGTCTTCGTGCATGTACTGGTTTGTACAGAAAGCCTGAGATGAATTGGAAGCATTATATATTGAATAGAAGAGTTTATCAAACTGCTCAAGTGACAAGAATCGATATCTTCATATTGAAACTTCTTCGGAATCAAATCGCAAGATCTGTAACTGTGAGTGAAATCCCTTGGATCTTACAGCCGTTCAATTCTACAGACGGGTATATTGCGATTTGCCTCGCTAGTGGCTCCGTTCCTCCAGAATCATTCGTGTATTTGGACATGAATCGATATGTTTTTGATTCTGACGGTGTCCCAGTCATATATCATATATATCGACGGGCCACCGATAAGAAGTTAAAATATCCTCCAAATTTGAGTTCACGAGACCAACAATTCCAATGGAGATACTCATTTGCTTGATTCGTTGAAGCTTATCGAGCTGAGACGGGGCAATCTAGGTATTGGTTGCTGAATGACAATGTCTAAATTATTCGTTTTTATTTCCAGTTTATTGTTGTTGACTGTTTGTGTTAAAAATGAGTTATATGTTATGTTTATTTTATTAGGTTTAGAGATAAGGTTAAACGCGTAGTTTAGAGATATTGTGAAAGAATTTTTTAGTAAAAGGTAAAGTTTTTTCATTGAATTTTCTTAGAGTAGGGGAGAGTGGGGTAATTCTGAACACCTAAGGAAGAACTGAAATAACACGAAATCAGATAAAGTTTGAAATTAAATTTATTACATAAATCTTACATAAACTAATCAATGTTAAATTCTCATAAACAACGTAAATAAATTTTCAATATAAAATAAAATATTCGTGAAAAAACAAAATTTTGGTTTTCGGGTAATTACGGATGGCGTGTGGTAATTGCGGATGGTATGTGGGGTATCCACGGATAAAGTCTAATCGTGACATAAATCGCAGATATATCCTCTTGGCGTACTCTCGCCACTTGTACAGTTTTCATGCGCCCATAAATTACATTTGCAGCATTTTATCCAATCTTCACTTGGAGGATCTTCATATTTTTCGTTACAAATTAGGCAATAATACTCGTTCTCCTTCGCATCTCCTTCATTGGCCTTCTTTTTCTTGCGAGGTATATCCTTTCGTTCAACCTTTATCTTAACCTGACTAGAAAATTTCATGTTCTGCTTATATTTCTTTCTTTCTTCTTTTTGCTCTAAAATATCTTTCATAGGAGTACTAGTTATAATAACAGAATGTTTCTTTTTTGTTTGTTTACTTTTAAGTTGTGGCAGTCTGGGAACATAACAATGTCTTCAAGTGGGATTGATTTATCCAACACAACTGCAGGCGTTACTGGTCTTTGCTGCATATCATTTGATATCGATATTATTTGGGTTTCAGGTGTCACTTCTTTTCGCCAATTTGATGCATCAGGTGTTACTGATTCTTCGATATTTGGCATCACTGTCTCTGCTGTGTCACTTTGCAAATTGCCGATAGTATTTTCAGGGGGTGATGTGGCATCTGCAAAAAGTTCATCAAACTTTGTTGTGTCAATTGGCCAAATACCAGCTGCCCGGAAACCATTTGCTGCTTTCTCTATATTGCTGATGCGGTTGAAAGCTTTTGTGAAAATCTCGACAACTTTATACTGTGTTATTTTTCGGCCTATATTTGAAGCCATATACAAATCGCATTCTCTGTTGTATGAAGTCTTGAGAGGACTAAAATATGTCAAATCCAGTGGTTGCATACGATGTGATGTGTGAGGTGGAAGAGATAACAATATTATTCCATTCTGACGACAAAGAAGATAGCAAGCAAGACTAACGTGACCTTCATGATTATCTAGAATGAGTAGAATAGGTTCTGTAATAGATGGTTTAGCATATAAGTTGAAGTGATGTAGCCAATCTACGAAAAGGATCTCGTTGATCCAACCCGAATCGCTGACTGCTGCTTTCATATCAGAATTACCTCCGCGCAATAAATTTGCATTCATTCTCTTCCTCTTAAAAATAAAAAATGGAGGAATATACTTTCCTGAAGCACTAAACGCACAAACAACTGTCGTTTTCGTTCTTCTTCACCGCTTGTTGCCATGCCAACTTGTTTCTGGCCTTTCGGTGCTAAAATTTTGGAACTTCGTTGGACGTTAGATATGCCTGTCTCATCAACATTGTAAATCCGGCTAGCATTGAAGTGACATTTTGTTTGCAATTCTACCAAGTTGTTGAAGAATATTTTTACCTCTGCTTCATTGAAAGCTGTTATCCTATTTAAAGAAGTGGACTCAGGTTTACGTAGCAAAATATTAGGATGCCTTTTCTTAAACCCATAGAATCAGTCTTTTCCTGCCATTTGAGACTTTTTATCAAAATTATGTTTCAAATTATTTACTTCGGCAAACTTGAATCCTATTTTCCGCACCATTTCGATGCTTAAACCATAAAATAGCTTGCTGCATTTTAGGATATATTCTTCCAATTCACTTTCTTGCTCATAAGAAAATATAGCCTTTCTTCCAGCTTTGGTTTTTGTATGACTTCCCTTTTGAGATGGTCGTATATGGTACTTTTCCGAACCGAGTACGTAGCAACTGCTTTTCCGAGTGACAGTGTTTTGTTGTTGACGTCCTGAATGGCTCTTTCTAGGTCTTCTAATTGATATTTAGTCTCTGTCTTTCTTTGATATGTCCGTGGCATCTGAAACATATATGAGTAGGTTTACACATTTTAAATTTACAAACAAGTCAATGTTGCTACAGGGAGAAAACAGAAAACGATAAATAAACGTACAAAAATTCTTCCGCATTTGTATAATGTAATAATGAAGCATGTTTACATTCACTGACGATGATGCTTACCAAAATTCATGAGTATTATTAAAAGAATAAAGTGGCTTACTACTGGGAATAAAATATTTAATGAAACATAATAATCTACTGCCAAGGGGTGATTACGGACGGTCTGGATTACCCCTCAGAAGTCGTCCGCCATTAGCCGGCACACACCATAACACAAAACAATATTTTTATTTCAGGTTAGAATCACTTGATGCACGTGGCGGATAATTAAAAGCAATGTTGGATTTGATGCTAATTCAGAACAGAGATACCAAATTTCTATATTATATGAACAAAATTCAACACCTTCTCAACTTTTCTCAGAAATTATATGAAATTGCTGAAAAAATAAGAAGCAAACATACCTTGAAAAGCGAGTGCGTCGTCACTTCACCACTGTTTGTTCGGTACTGCGCTTGGAATGAACTAACGATTGCATAACTAAAAATATCTGCCAGCCTTGTCTAACATACACACACATGTCCGCGATTACCCCACGTCCGTGATTACCCCATTCTCCCCTAAGGTTATAACATATTAGATGTAGGATCAAAGTTCACTGTTGTGTTTAAATTATAAATTATTTTGAATAGTGTAAGTTGGATTTTTCTCCTTTTTCCAATCAAATCATAAAATATGTAATAATCTTAATCAATTTGGATTTGACATAGTTTGTTTCCTAAAATGTGTTTAATGATAACGTATAAATTTAGAGAGCTCTTTGGGCTATTAAGTTTTTTAAGGTTATTGTTTGGAATTTGCTTTATATTCTTTTAAAGTTTATAACGATTAGTATTGAATAAAGCGAATTTGACTTTGACTTCGATACATGAGGTGCATTACTATACAAGTTGAGCCAATTAGTAATATATTCGGACGACATCAACATTTTGCCACGGTCATTAACAATCGCTAAAGGAATTTTCCTGAAAATTGACAGCAAAGCAAAACTAGTATGGCTACATATGAATGAAAATAAAACGAAGCTCATGACGCAGTCGAGGAAAAATACCTCAGATACACCAAATATCACACTTGGCAAATACAGTATCGAAAATGGTGGTGAATTTGTATATTTGGGCGCCAAAATAAAGAAAACCAGTATTGAAAGAGACGAAATACGCCGAAGAATACAGCTCGCAAACAAAATATTTTATTCAGTTTTAAAGATCTTGAAGACCAGTTGCATACAAGGAAAACAAAGCTTCAAGTATACAAATCTGTGATAAGACCTGTGTTATCACATGGGTGTGATCCTTAACCCAAGCGCCCGCAAATATATTGAACGCCTTTGAGCGGCTGGTCCTGAGGCGACTAATCGAAGTGAAGCTAGACGGGGAACAATGGTGAATTCGATACCTAACGTTTCGAATTCACCATTGTTGAGACCTAAGGTTTTGACGAACTTTAGTTCTCAACGATTGTAAGACTATGGAAGCTGCAATGGGCTGGACGCATGAGTCGTATGGACGAAAAACGGATACCCAAAAAGGTATTCCTTGCGAGAACTGAAGGCCGGAGGCCGGTGAGGAAACCGAGGAAACGCTGGTCTGACTCGGTCAAGGAAGACAGTTCAGTGCTGCTCGGATTTCAAAATTGGAGGACGTGGTCAATTGACCGAGACAGTTGGAGGTAATCACTCAATCTTCATTATTTCTTCAGGGAATTTTTCAAACACTATGTGTGACGTATACGTCTAAGGATGTAAGAAGGATCTTTTGATAAATTCATCAGTAGGCGAAGAATGAATGCGGAAAAGAAATGTTGGATTGTATTTATGCTGCATTCATGATGACTAAAATGTACCGTTCGTGCAGAAAATTGAGAATACTGATGATTTTATCATTCGTTGCCAAAAGATTTGGTACCTCCATCAAATCCTTGAAGATTGCGAAATAATTATCATTTTTCGAGCAAAAGATCATTTAAATTCAATTTCTTGGCTTCAGTGTACCATATTTAACTATTAATACCTATAGATTCCTTGAAAGGACTGGAATTTGGTGCTGTAATCTTTAAGTCGAATATTTTGTTCTTCATTTGAAACATCCAGCATCAAAATCCTTATATGCGTCGATCAGTTATGCTGAAAAGTCGGAGTGAAAGTTGGAAATTTTTTATTTCTATCGGTGAAAGTCCTTAACTGTCATTTGATTTTCTTGTGCTTTGAATGCGACCTAATAGAAAGAAAGAGCTACCATTTGCTGAAAACATGACCCTTCTATTTGTCTTCGTTCAAAAGTTATGCGTGAACATACAATATATAAAAAGCAACATAGAAAAGATGCGTGATGAACTGATAACCCTTTTTCCTTTGGAAATCAGTTAAAAATGCGTTGTTTTTATGCGAAAAAAATTTCAATATCTTCTTTTCCTAACGCTGAAAAAACATTTGATGCAATTACTGTTTTGTGGAAAGATCGATGGAATAAAATGAAATTTATCTACATATGTTCTTCCGAGTTTTTCGAAATTTTGCCTTTGTACACTGTGAAGTCTTGCATAAAACAAGTTCTTCAATCATTGTTAAACTTAGGGATTTAGTGAGAAGATAGTTATTTTTTTTTGACTGGCTATCAACAGATGAAATCGCATAACTTTCAGCTCAATCCGACATGATACGATAGCCTTTCTCAAAGAGATCAAGCTCAGGTTGCTTGCACAATATAATTGTATTTTGGTTTATTGATACCTCTTAGTATTTGTAAATAAGTAAAACGGACAATAGCATGATTGAATTTAAGTATGTTGCTTTTTTGGGCAAACAATTAAATTGATCTATTCGGGTGTGATTACTTAACACTTGTCCGTGGTAACACTTGCTACTGGCAGGTCGAACAATTTCTCGTAAGTATTTGCAAATTGTTATATTATTCCTTAGATCGGTTGTTTACGGGACCAAAACCACCCAAGTACCGACACTTGCAAATACTGTTGGGTAATGGTGCTCTAGATAACGACTGCAATTCTATCATAATCGGCTTTGCCAAAAGCAATTTACCTTAGTTACTTTCGCAAACATCATTTCAATCCAGTACCCAGGAGCGTTTTGTTACTATCACTGAACCCTTCGCAATCGCGACTTACTCGAATAAATATAGAAATAACATCAAATGTCTTCGATCATGATGGATGATAGTTTCACCGGCGGGTGCTTGGAAGATTAGATTCAATTTGTCCATTTTTTGAAGGACTCCATCGGGTCAGCAATCAGAAAGTCTACATTTTCGCCATTGAAGCTTCATATCATCACTCGAACCTGCGCAACGAGCTCCATCCAATACACATTATATACAGACTGTTTGGAGAAACTCCAAATTTCCAAAACGATTCACTGGCGAAAATTAAAGTAATACCTAAAGAGGCCTCAAGAAGAAGAGCAGGCACAATTTGGTTAGGTTGGGAGCGTGACTTGCACTACTTTGGCACTAGACTAGATCCATTATACGGATAAGTGGTGCGCCCATGATCTTTTATGTTTTTTAAACCTCTTGATCTTCATATCATAAGTAGACAGTTTCTCTGACGATAAGTAATAAAGTAAGTATAATGTGAGCAAATTTACATGGGGTATTTGGTATCCATAGAAGATTAAGAACTTCCATTCCGCGTGGTATGCATGATATGACTCGGCACTTTTGTTTCCAGCGAAAAGCCATTCGCTGTGGCTATTGTAGTAATTGAATAAATATTTTCGATTTTTTTCTCAATGGGCAGCACAACGTACTCGTACGAGGATAAGACATAGCAACACTTTGGATGATACCGCTTCAATTCAAACAAAACTTTCAGGTGCAGTTACATGTTTTGTTAGCTTTGTGTGTAGAGTTCTTTTCACTCTTCAAGTGGGTATTTAGATTGGTATCTGTGATTAACTGTCGACTAAATCTTTAACGGGCTTAGCAAATTATGCAGCCATTGCACGTGGAGAGTGTGTAAACTGTAGTAGCATGTTTTTGATTTGCTCAATGTAGTAGCGATTTGCCCTAATTTAACGTTTAATAGATGATTGATTAGATCAGTCATTCTTGAATTTCGTCAAATGAGCTTTAATAGTGTCCTTTTCGAGCAGATTCGGAAAATCTGGGTTTTTGACGTGCAACCTCCATATTTGCACGTGATTAAACAATGATAATGGAAATTCGTAGAACACGACAGAAAATGCGAGCGTAATCCATATTTTCCATACGTTATGCTGGACGATAAACCTTAATTATTGGCTAATTCAAAGTAATTGTCAGTGCTAAACTTTTCTATTGATCACTCGACCCTTTCTACATCAATTCAATGTAAATCTATAGATTAATGTGCTCTAAACTGAGGTTTACATTCATGATTCAAAGTAAGCAATAACATAGATTAACTTGGCGTGGCGCTTACATATATGCGTGTAGGTGGAAATAAAAATTAAAACGCAAAACATTTTTCAATGAATCCAGCGCTAAAACTAAACAAATTGGGTAGACAGAACTACGCTCATATCAGAAGGGTTTTGAACTTAACCATATAATACGCGTATATGTAGAAGGATTTAATTCAAGGAAAACTCTTATGACATGCACAACAAATGTATTCTTGCTTTAAAGGAACCCCATTTTATGCGGCCAACATTTTGTTCCAAATTGCTAAAATCACTGTGTTAAGACTAATTAGGTCTAAGTTCAATTCATTTACCCTACGATTCATTTAATTAAAAAATTCATTCCTGTAATCGATACTTGCATTAACATTAAAATATTTCAAATGTATATTGTACTGTCTAAGCATTATTTTAAGTTCAATAATCCAAATGTGAAATTACTGCCACCTCAAGCAAAGTGCAATTCAATTAAAGTTCAATCAAAGAATATTGAACTTGCTTGAGATGGCAATAATTCTTTCCACGCGCTAGCCAAAGAATTTATGCACTAAATGCAAAATGTTAATATACTCGTAAATTAACCAAGAGTGGCAACAATAAAGCATTCCATGTTGAATGATTTTAATAAGCGTTTTATTGTCTTTTCATAGCTGGAACATTTGGTCAGTCGAGCCAGATTCTAGAAGGAGTCAGGAGTCAAGTGGAAAAAGGATTCTTAGAGCAGAAGGAGACAACTTCTAGAGGACTTCAATTTTTGGACAATTAATTAGCGGTAGCAAGTTGGCGCTGGGAACAAAGTGGTGAATCAATACTAGGAGGATTTGCACCACGTAAAGTTTCCATACAAATACAATCAGGAGGAGACAGCTTCTAGAGGACTTCAATTTCAGTCATACTTGGAGAAACAATTAGAATTAGCAATTAGGAGGATTTGTACGGCGTAAAGTTTGCATACAAATCTAAATCAGGAGGAATTAGCCGCTAGAGGACATCAATTTCAGCCATACTTGGACGAACAATTTGAGGTAACAACTTGGCGCTGTAAGCAAGGTACCGAATCAATTCTAGGAGGATTTGTACTTTGAAAAGTTGCGTATCAAATCCACATCAAAGGGAGACTTAGCATTGGGAACAAGGGAAGTTGGCACTTGAACGGGTTTTGGAAAGGCCATTCAGAATTCTGCAACGGTACTAAGTAGCACACCAGTATGAGTACTCAAGAGACAACCATCAAGAAAATCCAGAGATTGATCACCAATTTTAAGAAGGACAGCGAGTCACGATACAGTCTCGCCTATTTCCAAACTAGGATTGAAAAACTAAAGGCATTATGGGAGAGATGTGAAGAATAACATAAGGCAGAATGTAACCAGTTAAGGGAGAAGGCTGACCAGCTTTCGCAATATTCTACAGAGTTCGAGCGGTTGGAGGACTTAGTTATGGATTATCTCACGGTTTTCCAGTCTAGAATTAATGGATATGCGTCTGTTGCTACAACATCGCCCGCACCGGATTCTGTAAAGCTGGAGAGGATCCGAATTCCATCGTTCAGTGGTAGTTACAGTGACTGGTTTGCGTTCCATGACTTATTCGAAAGCATGGTACACAAAAATGCTCAACTGACAAAGGTACAATAATTCCAATACCTTAGAAGTGCTCTTCGCGGAGAAGCTGAGCAGCTCATTAATCATCTCACCATTAGCGAAGGAAATTATGATCCCGCATGGAACCTTCTATGTGAGCGATGTAACAACCACCGCATTATAGCTCAGGAAATAATGCAACGCCTTTTCAACATCGAGCATTGCACACGCAATGAGCCATCAGGCCTTCGACGTATGCTGGATACAATGAACCAGCTACTTGCAGGCATCCATACCTTGAAGGTGGATTCATTCGCCTTAACAACTGTATGCTCAACCAAAAGCTTGACGAAGACTCAAGGAAGGAATGGCAACAAACAATTTCCGAGTCGATTGAAATCCCTACGTTACAACAGTTTCTTGATTTCCTGAAACAAAGATTTTCAATACTGGAGGCTTTGTCAACTGGGAAGGTGAAACCAAAGACGGTAAAAGCAAACACTACTCAAGCGAATACGAAAGCTTCCTGCCCAATGTGCAAGGCTTAACGCAAGCTTTTTGAATGCAACTCGTTCAAACAAGCTACAATTCAAGCAAGACGAGAAGTGATCAAAGGTTCCAACCTATGTTTCAACTGCCTTGGTCAACACAGAGCCAACAAATGTACTTCGACACACGGGTGTAAGCTCTGCGGAAAAAGACGCAATACGCTGCTGCACACATCAAGCTCAGAAAGTCCATTGCAGAAAAAATCACCAGCTGCGTCAATTGTGCAAGGCCACGGTGCTTACACAAAAAAAATTACGTTTTGATTGCAACCGCATATATACGAATATGCCGTCCAGATGGAGAATGTGTAACATTCCGAGCATTGCTCGACTTTGGAGCCCTACGATCCTTCATCAGTGAGGCAGCAATGCAACTTCTACAGGCTAAACGCACTGGGGCAAAATTTAAGATTAGTGGCATAGGAGCTGTTGAAAATGTAATGCCAAAGGGAGAAACTAAACTACGCGCTGTCGTTAAATCTGAATATGGACATAACGAGGAGATTCTATTCGCACCACTCATTCTTACAACTATAACTGCACCATTACCATGTACTGAAATTCCTTTAATAATTCCACCGGGATTGACAGTTGGCGACCTGGTAGATCCTCGATTTAACGTACCATCGACCGTAGATGTCCTCATTGGAGCAGATCTTTATGACCAACTATTGCTGCCAGGACTTCTACCCGAGAAGCCATGCGCCCAGAAGACCAAACTTGGATGGGTGTCGTTCAGAACAGTACCATGCAAGTCCTCTTCATCATTACGTGAATTTGTCACCTACCAAGGTCTTGAAGAAACTCTGCGACAATTTTGCGAGGCAGAGGAACTTCCAGCAATCAAACATCTTACAACTGAAGAGAAAGAAAATGAGGCTCATTACAAACAAACTGTTTATCGGCACCCAACAGGAAGATACTCTGTTGGCCTTCCATTTAAAAATAATCTGGATCCTCATTTTGACATTGGTGACACGCAAAAGATTGCACACATAAGATTCAGACAGTTGGAGCGTCGGCTGATACAAAATCCAGCACTTTATGAACAGTATCGGAGTTTTATGCAAGAATACATGGATTTAGGCCATATGTCTAGAGTACCTGTAAACCGAATAAAGATGACTACGACATATTACCTACCGCATCATGCTGTGGTGAAAGAAACCAGCTGTACCACGAAATTAAGGGTAGTATTCAACGCGTCGCAAAAGGGTTCCAAAGGTAAATCCTTAAACGATCTTCTGCATTCTGGCCACACTATCCAGGGAAACTTATTACATCTTCTTATGCGGTGGAGGCAATATAAGTACGTCATTGCAGCCGACATTGAAAAGATGTATCGGCAAATCTTTGTGCACGAGAAAGACCAACATTTCCAACGAATCTTGTGGCGGTTCAACCAAAGTGAACCAATCCAACACTATCAGTTAAGCACAGTCGCTTACGGAACGGCCTGTGGACCATATCTCGCGATACGCACACTTTACCAGTTAGCTGCGGATGAGCATGACTCACTTCCTCAAGCTGCGCAAACATTGACAAATGATTTCTACGTTGATGATGTACTCACTGGTTCGGATAACCAAGAAGATCTTCTACAGCTACAGACTGATCTTCGTAATCTTCGAAGGAAAGGCAGATTCCATTTAAGGAAGTGGTCATCCAACCATACAAAACTGTTGGAACGTATTCCAGTCTCAGAAAGGGAGACACAGCTTCCCCTTTCCATAGCATCAACTAAGCAGATAAAAACACTTGGCATTCAATGGCATCCAGCGTCCGACGTATTCTCATTCAGTATTACAAGGCCAGCCAACGAGAAAATACTGACAAAACGCACCATACTAGCAGAAGTGGTCAAATTGTTCGATCTAATAGGTTGGCTACAACCCTGTATCATTATAGGGAAAACAACAATGCAGAAGTTGTGGCTGGCAGAAAAAGGTTGGGATGATCCAATAGATCCAACGATGATAAAAGAGTGGATACAACTGCGACAACAACTTCCGGCGGTGAAAAATCTTAGGATAAATCGATGGATGGACTTCAGCCCGTCTAATCAGGTCGAGCTTCATGGGTTTTGTGATGCATCATCAACAACCTACGCTGCTGCTGTATATATCCGAGTAGTGACTACAACGTCAACCAAGGTTACATTACTAGCAGCAAAAACAAAGGTGGCACCAGTGAAGGTACAATCAATACCGAGGTTGGAGCTGAATGGAGCCGTTTTGTTGGTGAACCTTATGGCTGAAGTCATCAAGGCACATAATTGGAGCAACGTTTCTAGATATTAGACAGATTCAACCGTAGTCCCCTCATGGATACGGAGTCCTGCCGCTAAATGGAAGGTCTACGTTGCCAACCGAGTGAGTGTCATTCAGCAAAATAGCTCAGCCGAACGCTGGAATCATGTAAGCACTCACGATAATCCAGCACATGTTGCATCAAGGGGAATGTATCCGGAGGAACTTATTACCTCAACACTTTGGTGAAATGGACCAACTTGGCTCAATGCACGCATTATCCGAATGCCTCTTATGGTACCAGTGACAAGTGATGAAGGAGAAGAAGAAGCAAAATTAACATCCTTAATTGCTACGACAGAAGAACAGCCGACAATATCAAACAGATATATATTCCAGAGGATTATTGCGTTGTGCCGACGTTTCGTCTTCAATACCAGACGCTCCAACATAACACGTTTAGGAAATTTGTCAGAAGCTGAGCTCAAGGAAGCTACTAACACCTTTATTAGAATAACGCAGAATCATGCATTCAAAGAGGATATCCACCATATATCTAAAACCGACAGAGTTCCGAAAAGTAGTCGTATTAAAGCCCTATCACCATGGATTGACGTTGACGGAGTCCTCAGGGTGGGCGGCCGCATGCACCAGGCACTCATCGGAGACATAGCCAAACATCCTGCTATTATTCCAAAGGGACCTTTCGCAACACTTTTAATACGACAAGCTCATCAGCAAACCTTACATGGTGGTAGTCAATTGACGCTGTCTACTCTACGGCTCAAGTATTGGATAATATCAGGACATACGGCCATGAAAAAGGTGTTTCGGGAATGCATGATGTGTTTCAAGATGACGGCTAGGCCCATGACTCAACTAATGGGCAACTTACCGGCTTCCAGAGTACAACTCGAAAAACCTTTCCTGAACCCTGGAATTGACTATGCTGGACCAATCACTGTTAAATGGAATGGGGGCAGAGGCACCAAAACGACTAAGGCATATATAGCAGTCTTCGTGTGCATGGCTACAAAGGCCTTTCATCTCGAGCTTGTGTCCGATCTAACATCTAGCGCATGTATTGCGGCTATCAAACGGTTCATTGCGAGACGTGGAAAATGCAAAGTCATCTACAGTGATTGCGGCTCAAACTTTTTAGGAGCCAATAAGCAGTTGCAGACAGTTTACAGATCATCTCTTCAGGCGTGTAGTTCCGCAGTTGCGGATCATGGAATACAGTGGAAATTCATTCCTCCTAGTAGTCCACATTTTGGTGGACTCTGGGAAGCCGGCGTGAAGACAATGAAGGCACACATGTACAAGACAATTGGGCATCAGATATTAAATGTCGAAGAGATGAACACGCTATTAGCCCAGATCGAAGCGTGTATGAACTCACGTCCACTTACACAAGTAAGCGACGCCCCGAACGATATGGCTGCACTAACCCCAGGCCACTGGAGATAACCTGTTTGAAGTCAAGGATGATCCTAGTGAAACGAACTACACTTTGCTGAAGAGATGGCACTTGGTCCAACAAATGAAGCAGTCCTTTTGGCGAAGATGGACAGAAGGATGTCTGCAACGCTTGCAGCACAGATCTAAGTGGGTTGAAAAACAAGATAATCCGAAGGTAGGTGAATTGGTGTTGGTAAAAACGGACAACATTCCATCGATGCAGTGGCCATTAGCAAGGATTGTAGCAACGCACCCAGGACCAGACGGTTTAGTTCGAAGGGTGTCTCTCAAGTTAAATGGAACTATTAAACTACGTCCTATAGTCAAAATTTGCAAACTACCATTTAACATGGAAGATCAGCAACCAGCAAAAATAACCCCGAAATCAACCAACATAGGAAACTTACCGCCGAAAGCAGCAACAAAGCGACCATCAGAACAAGATACCGGTGTGGAAAACAGGAAAAAGACTGCAAAAACCGACCTTCTAGACTATCAGCAGTCCTACTTACAACGCTTTTTGTCCTTGGAGTTTTACCATCGCCTACATTATCGGATACTAATGTTACAAATCTGGATGGTGGTATGTACATAGAACAAGTTGGCCAGGCTAATGTACATCGAGGCACCTTATAACTCAATATCGAACTTTCACTCTCTGATCTAACAACAGATGAGATGAATATGCGAAGCATTAATTCCAGTTTGTATTCTTTGTGTTCTAAGGGCAGACAAACAACCGAAAAAGTTCACTGCTGGGACCTAGTTCACCACATCTCAGACACTATCGAGGACACCCGGCAAAAAATCAACCTGTTGCGCTTTAAACACACTCGAACGAAATGCGGAGTATTTGGGCAAATGCTCACAGCGGTCTTTGAAGTGAATCATGAAATCATCATGGATGTTCAGAATTTACCCGCAAATCAAGGGACACTTAAAACCTTACTCAACCATCAAGGAAACATAGCACTTCAACTTACGAAAAAAATGAATACAACTTCAAGCAAAATAAACGGACTCGAGCAGATAAATGAATCAAAAAGCTGGTACTCCTCAGTTGACTCAAATCAAGTCAATCATCAAGGAAGTGGACTTGCAATATAACAATATTTTAACGGCTGTCAATACAAAGGAAGGAATACTAGAATGCATCAAATTTGCAGACCTTCAAGCCTCCATACAACATACACAAGCATTATTACCAGCCCATCTCACAATTGTACACTCGACTACTAAAAAATTGACAATTGATTCTTGTCAAAGCAGTATTAAAATTCACGGATACTTGCCAATCATCGATAACCGCAGATTTGATCTAATTAAGGCCACTGCAATTCCTGTTCAACAGAAACCTACGTTATTCACCGCGTTCAGCATCCGTAACTTGATTTTAGGAATCAATTATCATGATCAAGTTTATTTCGAGATAACCACCATCGACTTAGAAAAAGCATCTGAACTAACTTCTGGAACGTTTCTTCTTTCCAGTGCAACCCTAACTGATATGAGAGCCAAGAGTAACTGCATAATAAAGGAATTGTACAACCTACATGACCAGCCTGTATGTCCACAAAGGCCCTTCCGGATAACATCACTAATCTTACAGCAACTGATATCGATTAACACGTGGTTATTTGTCACACCTCAACCGGTCCATGCGCAGACAGTTTGCCAATGTGTAAGGAAAGATTTACAAACCAATGGAACGGGAACAATCAAACTCACCCAAGACTGCCAACTTCAAGCTGAAGAATTCATCCTTAAAGCCGTAACAGACGACCGGATTTGGTCCGGCCGGACCTACTGAGGTTCGGTCCGCCCTTTTGCACCACACGATCGGACCAGCCAGTCGTTCTTCAGTTTTTGGTGCGCGAAGATGGCAAACGAAGTAGAATCGATTATGTCCAACAAACATAAAATCGCTTTTGCGGCAGCAGTAATTGTTGCTACATCGCCACCGCTACGAATTGTCCGGTCATTCTGTCCACACACGCAGATTTGGTCCGGAGCGAACCGAGCCGTATTTGGTCCGGTGGAAAATCCATCGAACTCGATCGGACTCAATTTTGGTCCGCAGACTGCTCTCCAGACGACCGGATTTGGTACGGAGCGGACGAATCCGGTGGTCCGCCCGGACCAAATCCGGCCGTGTATCAGCCCTATTATAGCTGATCAACGCCACACTGGACGCACGTTCCCTACATACCTTTCACCAACTGTGCCAAAGCTGAACACAACGCTGCAACACACAGAAATCAAGCTGCTAAACAGTTCAAAGGTCATCATGCACTCAAAGTCGTTTTCATCTCTAATTACCGAACAAGATGAGCTGGACACAAAAATTGACGAAATTCACTGGAAAAGGATTAAATACCATGCAACACTGTTGACCATCTGCATCACCTTGACTGGATTAACCAACATTACACTCATCATTATCCTCACGTACTGGTGCATCCGAAATAAATCTAAAGTAATCAACTGTACATCACCACCGTCCTCATTCACCACCTGGTATGACGAGCACCGACTTTAAGATCCTGACGGCTCTTGGTGGGCGGTTATTTTAAGATTAATTAGGTCTAAGTTCAGTTCATTTACCCTACGATTCATTTAATTAAAAAAATTCATTCCTGTAATCGATACTTGCATTAACATTAAAATATTTCAAATGTATATTGTACTGTCTAAGCATTATTTCAAGTTCAATAATTCAAATGTCAAATTACTGCCACCTCAAGCAAATTGCAATTCAATTAAAGTTCAATCAAAGAATATTGAACTTGCTTGAGATGGCAATAATTCTTTCCACGCGCTAGCCAAAGAATTTATGCTCTAAATGCAAAATGTTAGTATAAATTAACCAAGAGTGGCAACAATAAAGCATTCCATGTTGAATCATTTTAATAAGCATTTTATTGTCTTTTCATAGCTGAAACACACTGACTGAACGGAATCTCTAATGTGTTTTTATTATTCATCTGATCTGAAAATTTAGAGGAGATCCAATCAAAAGTGTAGTATTTGGTTCGATGGAAAGCCGATGTAGAAGAAGAATTGTAAAGGGTTTTCCATTAAGGCCATAACAATTTTATCTATTAATAACCCACCCCGCAGGGGGAAAGCAAGCTGACAAGAAGACGCCTCTTGACGAGTGCAGTAGGGTCAGTGCTACTGTACGGAGTAGAGGTAGTGGGCGACGCCCTTAGTAAGGAGGTATACTGGAAACTTTTGGCACAGGTACAAAGAAGAGGTGCACTGAGGAATGCATCTTCGTATCCAACAGTCTCTGATTCGGCGGTGAGAGTTAATGCAGGCGCGATACTTGTTGCGGTCCTTACTAGAGAGAGCCGCGCTGAGGATGCGAGGAAGATGGTTGTCCGTGAGGAGAGACAGCGCTCACTGAACGATTGGCAGCAGCCTTGGGTGAATTACACGAAGGGAATATGGACTGCGCGCCTCATCCCGGGTGTGGCTAATTCGAAGGCATGGTGAGACTAACTTCGATCTGATGCAGTCATTGAGCGGGCATGGGTGTTTCCAGTCTTACCTGCACGAGATTGGTAAGTCACGGTCTCCCGATTGTCGGTTTTGCCCAGGAAAGGAGGACAATGCCTGCCAAACATTTTTTACGTGCACAAATTGGGTCGGGCTACGAAGGGAGCTCTACAGGGGGCCGGGAGAGCTCACTCTGGATAATATAGTCACATTGATGGTCGAATCGGTTGACAAATGGAACCAGGTGGCACATTATACTCGGGCAGTCCTAAATGTCTTGAATACGGTCACACCGCACAAGTATGCAAAGGTCCCGATAGGAGTTCAATATGTGACAAATGCGGTAAAAGGGGACATAAAAGAAAAGAGAGCACGAAGGAGGCACACTGTATCCTTTGCAAGGATGCTGATCCAAGACTGGACATTGGGCATGTTTTGTGCTCAGGGAAATAAATATTAGGTTTTCCAGGAAGCCCTAGCCAAGGCAAAATTACATTTTCGATGACCCGTTTCCTACAAGTAAAACTCTACCGCAGGTCAACCACCCAAAACCTGCTTGAGCAGTTTGCGGGGACATGAAAACTGATTTTTTGCCGCTGAGTGAGCAACACCATGATAAAAGTTCTGCATCATGCTATCCTGATGAAACTGGCTCTGCAACCATCTGAGTTTGGAACAGTAATTTCCAGGTGGAGAGCTGTGGATGGGGAGGGGGATGATTTCATGGGGTTTGCTACTCAGGGATCACCTTCTTTAATGTGTACCTACCGCAGTACAAGCCGATATCATCTTTCCAGGATTAGCTTAATGCTTTGGAAATCGCTGTCTCAAACGCAGACGCCAACCTGCTCGTTGGGGGAGGCTTCAATACTAAAGCAATCGAATGCGGCATGCCTCAAATAAATCCGCGCAAAAAACGCATCCTGAAAATGGTGGCCGGGATGAAATCACCGTATAAACACCGGAAATATGCCCACCTTCCACTGCATTGACTACGAAAGAACCACACCGGATGTAACATTTGCTTCGGAGTCCTTAGTACGGAGTATACATAATTGGAGAGTACTAGAGGACTACTCAGTCAATGATTATCAGTGCATTCTGCTTTAGATCAGTGATGTTGTTCCTGACGTGCGTGCTCTCGACCCTTTACAGTTGAGTGCAATACCGGAAAGATGGGCGTCAAGAGGTTTGTTGAGGTGCTCCCAGCACGTGGTTTGCTGCAGTTTCACGGAGGACAGAAGAACTAGTAGCTCAAGGTGTGGTGAACTCAATTATGAGCATCATCACGACTGCTTGCAACGCTTCCATGCTCCCGTGAAAACACCGGCACGGCAAGTCCCCATTGTACTGGCAGTCGACTAAAGTCATAGAAAAGCGAAGGGAGTGTCACAAGCTTTCACGTGAGGAACGTAGCTAGTATCAGCATATAAACTGGCCAGGAAATCCCTTCGCAAATTGATTAACACCAGCAAAGCACGCTGCTGGTAAGATCTAGTGGACGATGTGAACAAAGCTCCGTGGAGTCTTGGCTATAAGCTAATTATATGGACGTGTGCGGCCCTACGGGTGCCTTGCATACATGAAGCGGAAAAGATGAAAGAGATATTGCGGGCATTCTTCCCTGCCCATCTCGTCCATATTGACGCTGTCCGCGGTGGAACCGCAGTCGAGTAGGCACTCTTCACACAGCTGGAACTGATTGACGCTATTCTTTCATTGAAAGCGTGAAAGAATCTTGGCCCAGATAGTATTCCAGCTGAGGTATTGCAACTTGTCTATCACCATTATCCTGACTTGCCCTCAGTACATTCAACGTTTGCTCACGGGATGGGGTTTTCCTGGTACGATGAAATATGGTGGGGCTCGTGCTGATAAGCAAGGGGAAGGAAATCTTCGACCACCGTCTGCATATCCCCTATAATGAATGCTAGACATGGCTGGGAAAGTGCTAGAGAAACTCATCAAGGGAAAATTCACTGAAGCGAATCGTGCTGCTGGGGACCTATCTTCTCGGCAGTACGGCCTTAGAGCAGGACACTTCGCTATTGACTGCGATCGCAGAGCTGGTGAGCGTGGTTCAAAAGGCAGAGGTATATAGCCGCATCAAGTGACGGATCGTCCTGTTGCTGCCACTTGACGATAGGAACGCCTTCAACTCTGCTGGATGGGTGGATATGCTGGATACATTGCAAGGCCCTTTTCAAGTTCCAGAATATCTAATGCGGCTTCTGAGAGACTGCCTGAAGGACCGAAGCCTGCTTTAAAGCACAAGACAAGGCCAACGAAGGATGGAGGAGAATTTCGGATCGCCATCTGCATAACACCCGTTATGCATGCTAGACACGGCTGGGAAAGCGCTAGACCAACTCATCAAGGGAAGACTCACTGACGTGAATCGTGCTGCTGTGGACCTATCTCCTCTGCAGTATGGATTAAGAGCAGGATGTTCTACTATTAATACGACTGCGGAGGTGGTAAGTGTGGTCCAAAAGGCAGAGGCATATAGCATCATGAAGTGACGGATCGTTCTATTGGTGTAACATTCAATGGTAGGAACTCCTTCAACTCCGCTAGATTGGTGGATATTCTGGATACACTAGAAAACCGTTTTCAAGTCTCAATATATCTAATGTGGCTTTTGAGGGACTATCCGAAGGACCGAAGCCTGCTTGACAACAACACAATGGGCCAACAAAGGATGAAAGTTACATCGGATGTTGCCCAGGTATCTATCTTTGTTCCAGACCTGTGGAACGTGTCTTACGACAGGCCGCTGAGACTGAAGATACCAGATGAGTTGCACTTGATCGGCTATATGGATGATGTTGTGGCTCTGGTTACTGGATGTACCGTTAAACAAACGCAACTTAGGCTAGGTATGCTCATGCGCCGAGTGAGAGACTGGTTGACTGCTCGTGGGCTCTATTTAGCACCAGAGAAAACCATAGTGGTCATCTTGATAAAAAAAGAGAATCCCTAGAGTGTGGATGATCAGTATTGGAGACATAATAATCGAATCAAAGCCAGCGGTAATGTATCTTGGACTACTGGTTGACTCAAAAATGAATTTTCCTGAGCAAATCAGGGCAACGGCTGAGAAGGCTGCTTCAGTAGTTTTGGCTCTGAGTGGACTTATGGCCAACATAGGAAGAATGCTGATAAGCACTATAGGATCAGTGCTACTGTACGGAGCAGCAATATGGGTGACGCTCTCAGTAGGGAGGTATACCAAAAACGCTTGCCATATATACAGTGAAGAGGAGCACTGAAGGTTGCACCTTCGTATCCGACAGTCTCTGATTTGACGGTGAGAGTTATTGCAGTCATGATATCTGTTGCGCTCCTTGCTAGAGAGTGCCGCGCTATTCACCTGTGTTGAAACGATGATGCGAGTGTGATGGTTGTCTGCGAGGAGGTGGACTGCATGCCTCATTCTTGACGTAAGACCGTGGCAAAATCGAAGGCATGATGAGACAGACTTCTATTTGACCCAGCTTTTGAGTGGGCATGGGTGTTTTCAGTCGTACCTGCACAAGATTGATAAGTCTCGGTTCCTCGATTGTCGGTTTTGCCCAGCAGCCACACTGCGATGGGGATATAAAAAATTTCAGGCAAATTTCCCTTCTCTCAAATATGGGCAACGTTTTCAGAGATTCCAGCTCAGAAACTGTGTAGTTTCGCACAGCTGGTTTCAAATTGTGGGAGATGAACGCTACAGACATGTTTTCGCCGCCTTCCATATCTTAGACTAAGACTGCATCCAATCCGTGTTGGCTCTCATCATGGTTTGTTAAAGTCAGGGCTTTGCAGCATGAGAGCTGTTGTCAAGCTCCTCTTTATCTCTTCAAAAGTACGCACGCCGGGCCCTTCCCAAATGAGCAATTCTTAACGCAGCATGTCTGTCAAAGGCGTAGAGATGGTCACATACTTACGTACAAATTGTGGGTACCAGCTGCACAAATCCAGGAATTGGCGCAATTGCTTGATGTTTTTTTTTTGGCAGAGGAAAAGCATCTATCGCCTTTGTTTTATACGGGTCCATTTTGATATTACCACGCCAAGTGCTTAACGTCCCTCATGGCAAACTAACTTTTTTGGATACTGACCCTGCCTTGCGGATATGCAAAGCCTCTTCCTAAAGCAGTATGATATGCTCATCAAAGGTTGCGGTTATTAGTAATAAGTCATACAAATATACGAAGACTTGGTGTCATAGTTGCGGGCATATTATCTTATCCATAAGTCGTATCATTGCTTGTGGAGCATTACAGACGTCAAATGGCATGGTCACAAATTGGTACAATGGCCGGCCTGAGACCTCTCCTTCTCCTTCGAACTAGGATCCAACGGGACCTGTCAGAATGCGCTCCAGGTAACCAACTTAAGATACCCTCGATCAAGGGTAGAGGGCATGCGTCTTTAAGCATGAAAGTATTCAGATGCCTGCCATGGAGACATAGTAGGGCCTTATTCGGCTTAACTTCTAAAGTAACTATCCAAGTGCATGCACTTTGCGATTCTTCAATCACATCAAGTGCCAACATCTCATCAACTTCGGCGTATAGCGATTTTTCCTTCACCAGAGCTGCGGCAAAACGTCTCTAGTTGATAGGTTTAGCATCTCCCACATCTATAGTGAGGAATATCAACATTGTCAGGTCAAAACCTTCCTTCTCATGCAAGGGTAAAACCCGTACAGCCACGTCAAACCGTTACTATTGATTGGCATTTAGTGTATATCGTAATAGTTGAGAATTATGTGTCGTGACATTTACGATGACGACAGAGTCAAGTGAAGTACTGGAACACAATGCCGGGAAAAAGTTAAATCGTCGGACGAAGTCCACCCCTAAGTAGAGATTTTACGTCAGTTGGAGAGTAATGATAAAATCCAGGGACTTTGTCGAATCCCTAAAGATGACATCAGTCATGCGTTTCCCTACAATGGAGTGACGAGTTCCATCCGCCATGCTCTACCAGATCGTAAAGTGATGAATTTGGTTTGTATAGTATTTCAGGATAATTCTTACAAAATCGGCTGCTTTCTCTAGCATTGGAAGATCTGTACCGGTGCATACGGGTGGACATCATCCTTCAATAATTCATCTAATTTGATCGCACGCAACATTCTTCTCAACTACTTTACCTTTCTACAGAAGCTCCGCATCCTACGAGTAGCACGCATCCTTCTCGGATAGGCTGTAGGACTAATTTCCTCATAAAAAATGCGTTTATGAGTCAATGATCACTCGCTTCATAGCTATTTACTTGAGGATCCAATTCGATCATAGTCAACGTTAGTTACGGAACTTCGGGAGAACTGTAGTTGGCAGTGTGATTCAACACGGATGGAGTCGTATCTGATGTTAGATTGTCAGTATTGCCGGGTTCAGTTCCTTTTCATTCGGGTTGTTCGCGGCACTTTCTGCTACGGTTTTTGATTTCAGATAGGTCTTGCAATCGAGAGTATATGCGTCAACCTTGCCACAATGGTAGCAAAAGGGGCTCAGCCGTACACGTCATGGAACGATGACCAGGTTGAGGGTAGTTCCAACAAGTGGTAGTGCGTGTTTCGCCTGATACCTCATCAACTCGTGGGTCATTTATGTACAAGGAGACTGAACCAGCGTATTCATTCCAGTCCGTTTGGGGTTTTAGCGAGGTATCAAGAGCTGTGCTCTGTACTGAATCGATGTGTAGTTCTGCTACGAAGTGTTGATCCATCCGATTTGCTCCGAGTCCGATCACTGTTCAACTCTGGCCTTGGAAGGTGGCTTAAATTGCGCTTGTTGAAAATGAAGTTCACCGATAAAATGCTTAGGGGCGTAAGCCATACGTCACATTAAAGGATCTTTAGGAGATCCTTTTCCATAATAGAGCTGATTAGGCGGTCAATTATACAACGCAGAATATCTTGATATTTGTACACTGGCTCTTGGGGCATTTGACGTCTGTTACGAAGGTGCTGCTTGTTAATTGCGTCGCTCTCATTTAAGGAAAATTCTTTGAGTACGTCTCATTTCAGTGCATTCAAGTCATAGCCAGGTTTTGCCTCGACAAACCTCCAGAACCAACGTTAACCGCTGCATGTGAAGAAGGATGGCGCTTGTTGAGCAAAGAGGTGAAAATTTTCTTCCTGCGTGACCCTGGCCATATGTTCCTTTCATCTCAGGAGTCCCCCAAAGGAGCAGGTGTCATCATTACTAGCGTAAATCAGTTTCCGATTTCCTATCTATTGGAACACTTTAGGTGCTGAGAAGGTATTCCTGATCGGATACCTGTAGGTCATGCTGGCTTACGACATAGTTTAGAGGTTGAGTAAAAGCTTGGTTTCCAGCTAACCCTGCTCGCACTAAGTTGTTCTGGTAGTGGATTTGTTCTGATCGAGTTAGCTCCATATTGAGGCAGAACGCTGATCATTGATGAGGGCTTTCTTTCTCGTATGTTCGGGGGCAGCGATTGGGCTCGATCAGCTCCCCGCACCTCCAGGGAGCTCAATTGAGTGCGGTGGTCTTGAGCCCTCTTGATATTTTCCTACGCTTTGAGGCGCAGGATCTCGTGAAGGTGGCTTCCACACGGTTTCTTCAAGTCTACTGATTTGACTGGTTAAGTTTTGCAAGAAACTCAACACTTGCTGCATTTTTGAACTGGGTACGGCTTTAGGAGGGTTGGATTCAGCTCCTTCTGCTGCCTCAGGAAAATTTGCAGATATCGGGATATGAACGACAGTCCAAGAGATAGTCCTAATGTGTCTCTATAAGGACTATCACTCACCACTTAAGGAGACTGGTCTGCTGGAGTAACAATAGGTGGGGTTATTATGCCTGGTTCCGTCTCGATTTCAGTATGTAGGGGACTTCCTTCTGTACAGCCCCTTGCGCTCGCGTTAGAGCTATAACTTCCACGCCACGCACATGGCTCTTATACTCTCTGATTGTCAGCTCAGGCAAAGTGATGGGTAAACGACACAAGGGGAAAATCCCGGACATCCTGAACTATTCCGTGATATACTCCGAGTGGAACTCGTTTCCGCACCGGGTCAGCATGATGGCATCCTGTATGCATCTGCGATAGGCAGGGTACGTTGTACTGCCATGTTTTGATTATCGATTTTTTAAGTTGGTGCACTCAGCACGAATATAGTTTTAGCTACATAATATGTTTGCTGGTGAGAGGCATAACGGTTAGAAGTCTTTTGCGTGCAGGGCGGTTTTTTCCTATCGAAAAAAAAATGGATCAAAAAATTTGCATTAAATTTTGTGTAAAAAATGATATTAAGTGTTCCAAAACACTTAAAATGCTGACAATGGCATACGGTAAAACTGTCCTGAGTAAAAAAACAAATGCTTACATGTGGTACACACTCTTCGAAGATGGCCGCCAAGCACGTCAACAACAGATTAAAATGTTCAAGCAGTAAACGAAATAGTTTGAAAAACCGTCGAATCACTATTAGAGAAGGTTCTGAGGATTTTGGTATATCGGTTGGCTCGTGCCATGAAATTTTTTCGAAAGCTTTAGATATGAGACATGTGTTGGCGAAGTTTGTTCCGATACTGCTTAACTTTGACCAAAAGAATCGTCGCATGAGTATCGCTCATGAGCTGTTGACAGACGTCAATGATGATCCTGATTTCTTCAAAAGGGCCATAGCTGACCATATATGACTTTTTCTTGTTCCCAAAACTGAAGAAGCCTATGACAGGAAAGATAAAGATTGCATCGCTGAAAGAGCTCAAGGCGATACCGAAAAGTGCTTATGAGAAGTACTTCGAGGATTGGAAAAAGCGTTGGCACAAGTGTATTGTATCTGAGAGGGATTACTTTGTAGTGGACAACATAAATATTGACGAATAAATAAATATTTGTCCTAAAAATACAAAGTCACCTTTTTTTGAACACACCTCGTATATACTCGTATAGAGTGCTGAAGACAGAAGTGGGCCACGTTTTTATTTTTGGTTTTAAAATGGTGAAAAATGAAAATTTTTTCTTAATTGTTTTTTTAATCACAAGGGTATTCCAAAACATAAATTGCCATTATAGCAGATGCTCACAATTAAGTTTTGCAGTGTTTCTCTTTTTGAATGGAAAAAAAGTGTATTTTCCGTGTTTTCCTAAAGTGTAGGGAGAAGTGGGCCATCCAAATTTTTATCTGAAAAAATGCTGCTTAATGCTACAAATTCTTGTCCTGGAGGTTTTCAAAGGCGTTGATTACGTATCCGTTGTCAAATTTGCAAAATTCAAAATAGTTTGCACGAAATGAGGGTTGAAAATTGTCCTTGTCAAAACTTTCTGGATTAAATGGGAAAATTCCTGTTTTCTCAAAACCTACAGCGATGTTTCGAGTATTGAGACTGTTACGCAGGGCAATGGCAATAATTTCAGGCACATGTTGGATTTCCAGTGGCAAACCAATATGATTCTTTGACCATGCATCGCATTGAATGTAGTAAGATCTTTTGACCGGTCCAAACACACTAACATCTAAAGTTTGAAGCCGATGGTTGCAATGAGGTGGCAATGTCAGAATGGTGATACCATGTTCAAGGGTGAGATTGATAACTTCATTAGTGACGTGCGATCGGTGATTGCCCATTAACAATAATAAAGGAACTGGACAAAGTCAACGGCAGTCATCCACCCTGAGCCATTTGCGAACCCGACGGCGCTTGGTGTGTACTGGGACTTCACGTCTCTAACCGATCAGTAGTTGGTTAAGATTTTCCTCGAGAAATCTTGAATGAGCGTACGAAAACATTCTAAAAATAATTACAACTGGAACTAACAGGCAGAGAGACAGATCACTTTTTAAGAAAAGCATAAAAAGGTATCATAATTTCCTTATGTATATCTTGTTATAAAATATGACAAATCTGTATCCTTCCACTTGCTCTATAGGAATAACATCGAATTGCATTCCATAATCTCTCTATTTTCCATTCCATTGCCATTTATGCGTTGAGTATGGACTCTCATGTTCTCAAGTGACTGGACTAACCACTAATAACTTTGCCTGTCAACCCAAGAACCCAGTCTGGAACCGCTACTATTCTATTCGGGTGAGTTCTTTCGTCTCCCTCTAGATGTCCCGTCACAGCTTGTCTCATTTTTTGCACGCAAAATATGTGTAGTAGGCATTGTCTTCCTCTCCTGGGTAAAACTGACAATTGAGGACCGTCACTTACCAATTTTGTGCAGGTAAGACTAAAAAAATCCATGCCCGCTCAAAAGCTGGTCAAATAGAAGTCAGTCTCATCATGCCTTCAATTTAGCCGCGGCCTCATATCCAGAATGAGGCGTACACTCCACCTTCCGCTCGTGAAACTCACCCAAGGCTGCTGCCAATCGTTGAGTGAGCGCTGCCTCCCCTTCCGGACAACTTTCTCCCTCGCGTCCTCTTCTCTATACCTGTGCCTGGCATTTGTGGTTTACCTTCTTACTGAGAGCGTTGCCCCATATTTCTGCTGCATACAGTAGCATTGACCCTACAGCACTCACCAAGAGGCGTCTTCTTGATGGCCATAAGTTGACTCAGAGCCAATACTCCTAAAGTAGCCTTCTAAGCCGTTGCCCTGATTTGCTCAGAGAAACATCTTAAAGTCGATCAGTAGCCCCAGGTACTTCACCGTTGGGTTTGATACGACTATTCTGTCTCCAATACTGATCATCCTTACTCTAGAGCTTCTCTTTTTTATCAGGATGACCACTTCGGTTTTTTCCAGTGTTAGACTGAACCCACGAATGGTCATCTAGTCTCTCACTTGGCCCATTAGCATACCTAGCCTAAGTTCTGTATAGACGATCAAGCGCGACTCATCTGGCACCTCCAGTCTCAGTAGTTCATCGTAAGACACGTTCCACATGTATCTTCTATCGTATTTTGGCCCTGTGTCGTGCCGTAGAGCAGGCTTTGGTCCTTCATGTAGTCCCTCAGAAGCCACATTAGATATTCTGAAACTTGAAAAGGGGGATTTAGCATATCCAAAATACCCACCCACCTAGCGGAGTTGCAGCCGTTCCTAAAGTCGAGTGTCACCAACAGGACGATCCGCCGCCTGGTGCGGCTTTATACCTCTGCCTTTTTGACCACGCTCACCAGCTCTGCAATCGGATCAATGGTGGGACGTCCTGCTCTAAAGCCGTACTGCCAAGGAAATACGTCCCCAGCAGCACAAATCGCGTCAGTGAGTCAGTCCTTGATGGGTTTCTCTAGCACATTCCCAGTAGTGTCTAGCATGCATAACGGGCAATATGCAGCCGGCGATCCAGGATTCCCTTTCGTCTTGCTGATCAGCACCAGCTCCGCTACCTACCATCATACCGGAGAAACTCCGTTCCGTAAGTAAGCGATGAATCTACTGAGCGACAAGCTATGACAATGGTAGCAAACAAGTTGTAACACCTCAGCTGGAACACCATCTGGAACCGCGGGCCTTCCTCGCTTTCAATGAAAGGACAGCCTCTTCCATTTCGGGCCATGTGAAGAGTGGAGACTCTACTGTTTCACCGTGGACAGCGTCAACAGGGATGAGAGGGGCGGAAAGAGGGCCTGCACTATATCGTTCATTTTTTCCACTTCATGTATACAAGGTGTCCATAGGGCACGAAACTTCCGCATAACTAGTTTGTAGCCAAGGCTCCACAGATCTTTGTTCACATTGTCCACTAGATTTAGCCAGCAGCGAGCCTCTATTGGAAAGCTATTGCAGTTAAAATAGTACCAAATTTACCAACACTCCAAAAATTTTGTTTGCTGTAATTTTTGTTCTTTGTATCATTAGGTCTCAATAAAGCAACACACCTCAATTTGAAATATTTTAATGCAACTCGAGTAATTGTCAAGAATACGAAACATGCTCACTCATATTGAATGGAGCAGCAATAGTGTACAATATGAAATTCGTTTCTGTTTTATATATTCTCTAAGCAGTTATCAACTTACAAACATATGTGATCTGTTAAGAACAATTTTAAAGGTATTTTATTGAAGTGTAACAAAATTTGAAAATTTTATCAGCTACTAGTATTTAATAAGAAATAGTATCACTCAGTTAAGATACTAGTATTTTGTTCGGGAGTTCCGTTTAGTTCAAATAACAAGCGGACACGTTAAATTACACAAACATAAATTCATTAAATCATTGTTACTGAAAGCTCTTCAAACATCCTTTAATCTGCACTTGCAATATTTCTTGCAATTTCCAAAGTCTTTTTCGTGGAATTTTTTCCTGTCAAGAAAATTGTTCTAATCACGTTAATCTCTGATATTATTCCTTGCAAATAAAATAAATTGTGCCGGATTTTCATATTTGACTCTACCAGAGTACAAATTCAGTTGATAACAATTTACTAGAGGAAGAAGTAAATGCAGATTGAGAATTCAGATGTTCAATGGACTTAGACACAATTCCATTTGCGTTTAATTTATTTATATTATTCCCTTCTTTAGTAGTCAAAGAGATTGTAATGCATTAAATTTGAATCTTTATTTTGAACGTTATGAATAATTTATCAAATATTGTAAATGAAGCAGCAAACATTTTAATCCTTACGTAACTTGAAGGAATACAGACTGGCATTTCTTTCAAGCGAATTATACCATTCGATCAATTAGGTCATGTAAGTTTGTTTATTTAAACAAATCGAAAGGTAGGAAGTTTTTGAAGCATCAAATTTTTATATGAGGAGAATCCCATTAAAATCCTTTCGAAATATATTATATTATTATTATTATAGTAACTGAATTGATATTTTATAAGTATCATTATTTTTTATTGTCTCAATACAAAGGCTTAATCTTAGCAAACCTGAACCTACAAAGATTGGATGCACAGCTTTTAAGTACATGAGGTCCGTTCTGGAATCAATAAATCCATGTTGGCACCACCAGCCAGAGAGGCAAATTTCCGGTCCGCACCCTTATTTTAAAAAGCAAATAACAATTTGATAGGCGATCAGTTGGAAAGTCAATCATTGATTAAGAAAAATTTCCTGTTATAGAAATACCTTCAATGAAGGCCATTTTACACGCTTTCCTGAAAATAAACTATATTGAACACTTCCGTTGCTACTAAAACATCGAATTTCGCTTACTTTCTGAGTATTAGGGGGCCACCATTTTGAACCTAGGTGGTTGATTTCAGAGGGTACCACGCCTACAATAACGCTCACCGTCGAATCAGAGACTGTCGGATACGAAGATGCAATCCTCAGTGCTCCTCTTCTCTGTATCTGTACCAACCGTTTTCAGTGTTTCTCCTTACTGAGAGCGTGGTCCCATATTTCTGCTCCATACAGTAGCACTGACCCTACAGCACTCATGAATGGGCGTCTTCTTAATGAACTGAGTCTCCCTACGTTGGTCACAATTCGACTCAGAGCCAATACTCCCAAAACAGCTTTCTCAGCCGGTGCCCTGATTTGCTTAGAGAAACTCATCTTTGAATTAATCAGTAGCCGCAGGTACGTGGGTCATTCAACAAGTACTTAGCCTCACCACCGATGATGCTGCTATCACAAAAGAGTTTTACCAACGTGCAGTACATTCTTTAAGTAGCTACTGTCAAAGTTTCAGTCAATTCCCTTCATTAGTTTTGTTGAATGTACTGCATGATGGTAAAACTCTTCTGTAATAGCGGCGCCATCGGACGGTGAGGCTGAGTACTTGTTGAATGACTCTCGTACTTCACCATTGGCTTCGATTCGATTAGTGTGTCTATAATACTGATCATTCTCACTCAAAAGATTCTCTTTTTTGTCAAGATTACCGCTTCGGTTTTCTCCAGTGCTAGACTGAACCCGCAACCGGTCATCAATTCTCTCATTCAGCACATTAGTCTACCTAGCTTATGTAGCGCTTGTTCAACGATGCATCCAGCGACCAGAGCCGCAACATCATCCGCATAGCCGATCAAGCGCGACTCATCTGGCATCTCAAGTTTCAGTAGCACGTCGTAAGACACGTTTCACAGGTCTGGACTGGGATAAATCCCTAGGAAACACCGACGTAACTTCCATCCTACGTTGGCCCTGTCTTGTGCTGTAAAGCAGGCTTCGATCCTTCAGGTAGTCTCTCAGAAGCCACATAAGATATTCTGGAACTTGAAAAGGGCTTTCCAAGGTATCCAAAATGTCCACCCATCTAGCAGAGTTGAAGGCGTCCCTCTCGTCAAGTGTCACCAACAGGACGATCCGTCACTTGGGACAGCTATATACCTCTGCCTTTTGAACTGCGCTAACCACCTCTGCAATCATAGTCAATGGCGGAGCGTCCTGCTCTAAAGCTGTACTACCGAGAAGATAGTCCCCAGCAGCACGATTCGCTTCAGTGACTCTTCCCTTGATGAGTTTCTCTAGCACATTCCCAGCCGTGTCTATCATGCATAATGGGGGATATGCAGACGGCGATTCAAGATTTTCCTTCCCCTTGCTCATCAGCACGAGCCCCACCACCTTCCATCGTACCGGGAAGATCCCGTCCCATGAGTAAGTGTTGAATGTGCTGAGTAGCACTATCAAGTTCGTCTTTCCCGCATCATGTATGCAAGGTTTCCCTAGGGCACCAAGCTTCCGCATAACTAGCTTGTAGCCAAGGCACCACGGATTCTAGCTCACATGGTCCACTAGATCTAGCCAGCAGCAGGCCTTGCTGGTATTTATCAATTTGCGAAGGCATTTCCTGGCCAACTTATACGCTGCTACCCGGTTGCATGCCTCAATTGTGACACTCCCTTCGCTTTTCAGGGATTTCAGTCAATCACTAGAATACGAGAAGCTTGCCGTACCAGGGTTTCCAACGGGGCATAGAAGCATCGCAAGCAATCGTGATGATGCCCATAGTTGAGTTCACCACGTCTTGAGCTGCCAGTTCTTCCTACCTGCTGTAAGCACTTCGACGAGCCTCTCAACGTCCATCTTTCCGATGTTCCACCGAATTGTAGAAGGCCGAGAGCATGGACGACGGGAGACAACATCATTGATCTCAAGCAAAATGCATTGATGATCACTCGCTAAGCAGTCATCTAATACTCTCCAATTGTGCATCCTCCATACTAAGGACTGCGAGGTAAATGTTACATCCAGTCTGGTTTCTTCGCAGCCAATACACGAAATGTTGGCGTATTTTCGGTGCTTAGTACGACGAGCACCTCCCTGGCTGCCATTTCCAGGATTTGTTTTCCCCGCGGATCTGTTTGAGGCATGCCCCACTCGGTTGCTTCAGCGTTGATGTCTCCTCCAAAGAGCACGTCGCCGTCTGCATCCGAGACAATGCCCCCCCAAAACATAAAGTTTGGCTTGGAAAGATGATATCGTTTCGTTCGGCGTTAGGTACACACTAAAGAAGGTGGTCCCTGAGCTTTGAACGCACACTCGGTCAGCATCCCTGCAGAGAAAACAGTGCACCTCCTGTGTACACTCTTTTCTTTTTTGTCCCATTTCACCGCATTTGTAACATAGGGGACTCCTATTTGGTCCCCTGCATAGTTGTGTAGTTTAACCATAGCCAAGGCATTTGAAACATTGACGAAGTGCTGCTCTTCACTGTATCCTGCAGACAACCCACACTATTCTCACTTTGCCCATATTCAGAGATGGTCGGCGTGCTTTTGCTATCTGCGCGTACCCTGAAGGCTTGACCCTCAGCGTTTCAGTAGCTTTCTGCTCTTCTTCGACCTTCTGGTCCTCTTTGGGTTTTAACTAGCTCCTCCAGGAATGCCCTATGCAGTCTAGGAGCTCCTCCTGGTCAATGAGCGCCATTTTCGCTCCTTTGTTGATTTTTGGCAGGTCGCATGCAGATTGTATTCTTTTAAGAACATCTCCCGCTTTTCGGATAAGCCGCTGTGCGGCAATTATACTTTGCGACTATTTTTCTTTTTTCCGTTTCCTAGTACTGTGCTTCTGCCACATTTTCGACGGTGTTGGTGAAATCATACAACGGCACTTCATTTGTCTGGTCACTCCTTGGTTTTCCTGCCATAATCTGTTTGTAGACTTCAGGATATTTCGAGACTCACGACCCTTGCTTCAGTTGCTTCGGTGGCGATTGCAGCAGTAACCATCAAGGTCTCGATGTTCTTCACATTTTCCTCCATCGCTCGAAATCTGGCGTTTCCCGTAGAATTTCCCGCTCTTCCTTTTTAAGATGCTCTGGCATTTACATCATTGTTTTGCTGCGCCCAAACGCCGCAGGAATCTATTAATATCTGTTTTTTGTCCGTCTTCACTTTCATTGTATTCATCGTCGTTTTTGTCATCTTTAGAACCAATCTTGATGTGCTGTAAACACATTGGCTGCAGACACTGGTTTCGTCGTCATTGTTGTTATTTTTGCTTTCTTTTTTTTTTGGTTTTTTAAAATCTTTTTTGTGGATTTTAGTTGCTCCAGTGTTATTGGATCCCCCTTGGAGCCTCTATCTCCATTCTTACCTTGGTCACAAGTGCTCAGAGCTAGGCAGCTCTAATCAGGAGTCGGGAGTGCGAACTTCGAAAATACTCCAAGGCCTACCAAGGTTTTGCCGGAACGGAGACGGTATGATAGTTGAATTGGAGCCACGAGTAATACCTATGCGCTACCGTGAAAAGAAACTAGGTCTAAACCATCGTATCAGCCAGCCCAAAGCATAAATTCCAGTTCGTTGTCCAAAGCGTAGTTCAGATTCAGTCAGGGTTATTACCTGTCGTCTCAGGAAGGAACCTCACGTCGCCCCCATATCCTAGGCTTCATGAAGGTCGCGCTCCCCCAAAAATGCTATCCTCCAAGAGTGCTCCGCGGGTACGTGGGGGTGGACCTCCCCAAAGCATGCTAGCCTCCTCTAGTATTTTATTTGATAGCAAATTCGAATTTTCAAATTATTTGTTGCTGATTTGTTCTAGAATACACTGGTTAAAGTTATTGTGTTTTCCATATTACCATTGAAACGCAGTATAAACTTTCACCGATATTTTAAATATACTATACATGCGTTTCGCCTAATCCTCTTGGTGATGAAATTTTAAGCCACATTGTGAAACACAACGTAAATACAATATACTAAAGTGCGTCGCAATTAAAAATGGGTCGCTTAATGACACAACAAAAATTGTTGAGCAATCAATTAAAAAAAATGTTCACGGATTTCTTGTAAGGACTCGAAAACACGCAAAACATTAGCATACGCTAATAAATCGCTATAGTGTTCAATAAGTCAGTCATTCCTTCATGTAAACACATGAAATAATTCTTATGTTGGTGGATGGAGAGGATTAGAATACTAAGTGCACAATTCAAAAAATTATTAACGATTAGTAATGCCATTGTATCCGCGTCCTCGATAAAAATGCTATTTACCCAGGCAATCGACAACTTGGAGGTTGAGGACGAATGGGAGAGAATGTTGGTCACTTAACAATGCAGCGACTATCGTTTGACACACGTCAAATTTGGGAGCAGCAACAAGCAGTCGAGTCTGGAACAGCGTCATTTCAGAAGTTAAAGGATTTTTTGCAATCTCGCTTCAGACCTCTAGAACCTGCTAGGTTGGACAAGCAAAGGGCCAGCAAAGCTTCACATAGTATATTGACGATGAAGGGAGAACAAGGAGTTATGTGCGTTTTATGCAAGGGGCTACACCATTTTAGACGATTTACCAGGTTCCTACAATCTGAACACTCGGAGAAATTTGATGTTGTCAAAAGAAATGGTTTGTGTCTCAATTGTCTGAACAAAGGACATTTTGTTGGAGTGTGTCCTAGCACATGGAGGTGCTTGCAGTGCCAGAAAGTACATCATACGCTCCTTCACAAAACTGCTTTATTGAGTAATGGGAAAATTGTTCATTAATCGCCACTTTTGCCTGAGCATAGGAAGCAATCATAGAATCCGGTGTCACACAATAATAAGTTTTCATCGACAGTAGGATCAAAATTCTTCTGGGGCATTCTTGGAATCTGGACAAATGTCTATCATATTTCTTTTCGATCAAGGGTCGCCGAGTTCATCGGCAACAGCCCTTAAGGCCAGCTCTTTCACCAGTAACACTAAACACTCAGTATTGCTAGCGACAGATTTAGAAAAAAATTGTGCTTTGAGCGGGTGTGTGACTCTACGTGCCTTGCTGGATCAAGGGTCACACACATCAATCATCACTGAGAACGCGGATCAAAGATAAGGAATTCAAAGAAAGCCTATGAATATTATTATAGCTGGAATAAGAAAAACTAAGGGTACCTGAACTAAAGGAAACTTGAAAATTAGACTACATACTAGAAGAAACGAATGTTTGACAACATACGCTCTCATACTGAGCAAATGAGCCAACTTCGCTCCATCACAGACGATTTCCACATCACGGCGAGAATATGTACATTGGAAATTTAAATATGGCTGATCTTCTTTTTGATCAGCCAAACAAAATTGATCTTCTCTAAGGAGCAGATGTTTACGCCCAAATTATACTCGGGGGAATTCGAAAATTTAAACTAGATCCGATTCCGCAGTACACCAAACTAGACTGGATAATTTCAGGGAGAGTTGATGGTGATGACGCGCAAACAATTCATACTTTTAAAGTAGAAATAGATGGAAACGTGGAAACCAGCGAACAGCTAAGACGATTTTGAGCGAGGCAGGAAATTAAAGTTAGCAACAATATGATGCAATTGGAGGAAGCCTGGAGCAGCATTATAAAGCGAATGGGCAAAGATAACCGAACGGGCGGTACCAAGTTCGATTACCTTTCAATGGTCCAGATAGATTCACTACGTTTTTCCAGGGAAAATGCAATGGCAAGCTTATTACATCCAGAAAGACATTTTGCTAGAAATAAAAAACTCCGGAAAGGAGATTTGGCAGTAATTCAAGAATACATAGATTTGGGCCATATGTAGGAAGCTCCTTATTGTGAGGAAGTGACGTATGGCCATGAAGGAAGGATCAGTGTACCCAATTTTTTACCACATCATCCTGTGTTTGAAGAGAGTACGTCAAAAAAGTTAAAAGTGGTATTTGACGCCTGACGGAAGACAAGTTCCGATTTGTCCCTCAAAGATACGTTATTGACTGGACCGACCTCACAATGATAGTTGACATTACTAAAATGTACCGGCAGGTGAATATGCATCCTCAAGATGCAAATTATCAGAAAATCGTTTGGAGGCCACAACTAGATGAGCTAATTAAAGATTATTGTTTGAGCATAGCCACTTTCAGAAAAACTTCTGTCCGGTTACTTGTAATACATTTATTACATCAATTGGCAATGGGCGAAATTGAAAAGTATCCTTTCGCAAGTAAGTCGGTATTAAAGGAATTTTGTGTAGATGATTTATTGTCAGGGAGCCACACAACCTTCAAGAAAGCATGAATAAAAGATATGAGTTAATCAAACTTTTGAAATCTGGTGGCTTCCAACTAAGACAATGGATAGCAAATTACAAGCAAATACTACAAGATCTCCCAGCGGGAGATACCGAAATGAAAGATTTGATCGATTTGGGATTAGATAACGGATACAAGTTACTGGGGGTAATGTGGTTCTCTCTGAAGGATTATTTTATTTTACGTATCGATTGAAATAAAGGGAATAATCAACAATATATACAAACCGCTTGATTCTTTCTAAAATAGCATCTCTGTACGACCCATTGGAATGGATAGCACCTGTAATGATTACAACGAAAATCCTACTTCAAAGACAATGGTAATCGGGGCAAGATTGGGATTACACCAATACCAAACGCAATAAATATAGAATTGGTCAATCTGTTGGAACAATTACATAACTTTGAAGACATTAAAGTCCCAAGATGGATAACATACCAAACAAATTCAGCGGCATCACTCCACGCGTTCTGTGATGTGTCTCAAAGGCGTGAACAGCAGCAATTTAATTAGTTGTGCAATCAGGATCATCGATCTACAGTCATCTACTTATAGCCAAGAGCAAAATGCACCAGCGAAACCAATTAACATCGACGAAGAAACGAAGGAAACGTTCTATAATCACATGGACAGACTAGTTGACTCATTGCCTACAAACAACACAAAAATAATTCTGGGTGATTTCAACGCTAAGGTTGGCAATGAGCTATCTCATCGGGGAAAAAATGGAGGATATAGCCTCCCGGATGAAACAAATGACGATAGACAGTGCCTGATTGACTTTGCATGTAGCAAGAATTCGACTTGCTCCCCACATTGACGCATTCATAAAATGGCCTGGGTATCACCCGGTGGCAACATACAAAATCAGATCGACCACATTCTGATCCAACAACGTTAGGCATCGAACATACTTGAAGTTCGCACATACCTAGGAGCCAATTGTGACTCAAATCATTACTTGATCAAATTAACCAATCGATGTCATATGTCAAAGGAATTTTCGGAAAAGACCAGCCCGCTTAAAAAAATTTGACATCAAAAGACTCCAAATGGCGTCTGTGGCCAAACATTTCACGGAGACCCTCGACAACCAGCTGGCTCCCATCTTATTAGACGCATCGTTAAAGACAAGCAACGAGCTCTGGATGGAAGTGAGAGCGGCTATCAGGACCATGGCAGAAAAGACGATTGGATATCAAGCCTGGCGCAAGAGGAATGATTGGTTCGATGATGCGTGCCAGAACGCGTTAGATAAAAAGAATCAGGTGTACAAAGAATATGCAGGTAGGAAAACCAAGACGAAGAGAGAACTCTATGAAAATCTAAGAAGAGTAGCGAATAAGATAATTAGAATTAGAAAAAGGAAGTACTATGACAACTGATTGAGAAGTATACATGTAAGTTTAGCGAGCAACAGCACAAGAGAAGCATACAAAGTAGTGAAAAGCCTGAAACGTGGTTATCAGCCCAAAATCACCCTGTGTCATGATGACATCGGCAATATAATCGCTAATGAAACCAAGATTAAGGAAGGATGGGCATCATATTTCAAGAGCCTCCTTTATCCTCCGCACAGCTCCAGAAGATCGGAACTTATAGATATCTGCGGAGAGCTTCCATTGGTCCCAACAACTCGGGATGAAGTTTGTTCCATCATCAAAGCCCAAAAGAATAATAAAGCGCCAGGTATCGATGGGATTCTAATGGAGCTCATCGAAAATGGTGGCAATAGTGTTCATCAAGCTATTCACAAAGTCTTCCAGTACATTTGGCAACAACAACTTAAGCCGAAGGAGTGGCGCTAATCAATTATATTCGATATCCACAAAAAAGGTGACAAGCTACAGTGCGAAAACTATACAGGCATATCACTACTTTGTACGGCGTACAAAATATTTTCAAAAATCTTAGAAAATGAAATTGGATCATATGCCAACAGTTTTATTGGGGAGTATCAAGGGGGTTTTAGAGCAGGTAGATCAACAACAGACCAATTGTCAAGCCAAGTCAAGTCAGTCAAGCCGGTACTTGAAAAATGATGGGAGTTCAACATAGACGTACACCAAATTTTCGTTGACTTCAAGCAAGCATACGACAGTATTGATCATAACGTACTGTACCAAATAATGCTTTGCTTTGGCATCCCACTCAAATTAGACCGTCTTACCAAAATGACAATGACGTCGACACCCTCCCAAGTCCGCATCAATAACCAACTTGCCGATGACTTCGACACAAATATCGGACTAAGGCAGGGAGATGGGCTGGCCCGACTGCTATTCAATTTGGCTCTGGAGTACGTCTTAAGGAAGCTACCTGTCGATACACGAGGTACATTACTATTCAAGTCGAGCAAAGCACTAGCCTATGCGGATGACATCAACATTCTGTCACGGTCATTAACAACTGCCAAAGAACTTTTTCTGAAACTCGTCAGCGGGCCAAAACTTGTAGGACTACAAACCAATGAAAATCAAACAAAGCTCATGATGCAGTCGAGGAAAAATACCTCAAATATACAAAATATCACACTTGGTGAATACAATATCGAGAATGTTAGCGAATTTGTGTATTTAGGCGCGAAAATACGAAAACGGGCAATGAAAGAGACAAAATACGCCGAAGAATACAGTTCTCAAATAAAATATTTTATTCTGTATCAATGATCTTGAAGACCAGCTGCATACACAGGAAAACAAAGCTCCAAGTATAAAAATCTGTAATAAGATCTGTGTTATGCTATGGATGTGAAGCGAAGGCCCGAAAGAAACTGTAGTTCTAAGAAGAAGAAGAAGAAGAAGAAAAAAAAACTGGTAGCAACGTGGCGGCCGGTATGTCTATGCACACAAGCAAAAGCCTGTTTGTGCGCCGTGTAGTTTTTCTGTTTTACTGACTGTACGAATGTGCCCCGCGTACGAATGGTGACCAGCTTCCCCTATTCATTTAAAAATGAGTGAAATTTCTGAAAAATTTGATTATATTTTACAATATCACTACAATCAAGGTGAGTATGCATCACAGGCTCATGAAAAAAATTGTGGTATCTACGTTCAAGATACTTCATTGAAAGCCACAGCTAAAAGATGGTTCGCTCGCTTTCTGCAAATTTTGATGTCAAAGATGCCCCTCGCTCAAGTCGACCAATCACTGAAAAGTCGATGAAATCTTACAAAAAACTGAAGAAGACCGACACATAAGCAGCCATGATATTGCTAAGGAACTGAATATCCATCACCAAAAAGTTTTGAACCATTTGCTCGACGTTTGGGTGCTGCATGAATTAACACAAAAAAATTTGATCGAGCGAATTTCCATTTGCGAAATGCTAATAAAACGCAACGAAAACGAGTCATTTTGAAGCAAATCATTATATGTCATGAAAAATGGGTAAAATACGATGCCGTTTGAAAAAGATCATGCTCAAAAAAGCTGAATTATCACAAACGTTTAAAAGCCAGGATTGACACCAAATTTGGTTATGGTGTGCCTATGGTGGGATTGAAAGGGAATTGCAGATTGTAATAAGCAATTCAAAAAAACTGGTCAGAATTTATCAATAGAAAGGGCGTTGTTTTCGAACATGACAATCCCAAACCAAACCAAAATCGACAGAGCTTGGCTGGGAAGTGTTGATTTATCCACCGTATGGTACAGACCTTGCGCCATCAGACAACCATTTGTTTCAGTCACTGCAAAACTTCCTTAATGAAAAGAAATTCACTTCAAAAAGGGACTGTGAAAATCACTTGGCCAAGTTTCTCGCCGATTAACCACAGAAGTCCTACACAGATGGAATAATGGCTCTACCCAAAAAATGGCAAAAGGTCATAGATAATAATGGACAATATGTCCTTAAATAAAATCCATTTTAAATAAAATAAATATTCACTTACTTACCATTATAAATATATATATATACTCGTATATATATATATATATATATATATGTATATATATATATATATATATATATATATATATATATATATATATATAAATATATATATATATACATATGTATATATATATATATATATATATATATATATATATACATATATATATATGTATATATATACATATATATATATATATATATATATATATATATATATATATATATATATATATATATATATAAATACGAGCTGCTGTCGCAATTGTTTTCACAACCATTAAGAACATCAACAAAATGAATTTACTCGAAACTACGAGAACCCACCAAGCATGATCAACGTCTGAAAGTGACGTCACTCCATTCATTAATCTGCTCGAATATACCAGATACCTCTCGGCAGAACATTCGCCTATGTACGAGGCGAGCTGAATGAATGGGGAGATATATATATATATATATATATATATATATATATATATATATATATATATATATATATATATATATATATATAATATGTATATATATATATATATAAATACGAGCTGCTGTCGCAATTGTTTTCACAACCATTAAGAACATCAACAAAATGAATTTACTCGAAACTACGAGAACCCACCAAGCATGATCAACGTCTGAAAGTGACGTCACTCCATTCATTAATCTGCTCGAATATACCAGATACCTCTCGGCAGAACATTCGCCTATGTACGAGGCGAGCTGAATGAATGGGGAGATAATTCATTCGACCGCGATAAAAACTACGATAGTGTGTGGAAAGCGATATTGTTCGAGTAATAGAAAAGTGATTTTCGTTGATTGTGAAGTGATCTTAGAAGACAATTGCGATAGAAATTTATGGACAAGTAGAAGTTAGATTTTAATAGTGAAAATTAAAAATTGTGAAATAGACCAAATAAGTGATTGTGCATTTTTAAGTAATTTAATAAACTCTATTAATTTAATTTAAAGGACAATGCGTTTTCACTTTCCCGGAACATTAAAATTATTGGCCGTGAACCATAACACGCGACAGTGGTGTCAAGCGGGATAGAAAATTTTGAAAGTGAAAAACGTTTAAACATAAAAAAAAGAAAAATGCACAATAGTGAAGTCTAACGTGGAAACTGGTGGAAAAATAAATAAAAGCCGAAATAATGAAAATAAATAATAACCACGAAGCTAACATTTCGGATTAAATGAATTTACCATGGCGGAGCTTAAGAGAGACGCAGAAACGCCAAAATCAAAGGAACCAGAAGATGCACTGATGCAAATGTTAAAGCTGATGTCATCCAGTCTGACTGCGAAGCTAGAAGAACAATCAGCGAAGCTAAATGAACAGTCATCCAGTTTAACTGCGAAGCTAAGTGAACAGTCAAATCATTTAACTGCGAAGCTAAATGGACAAACAAGCGATCGAAATCAATGCAGATTTTCAAAAACAGTCGACCGTAATAAAAGCGGAGCTCAGCAGTCTGAACAAACAAATTAAAGGCGTCGAGGAAAAGGTTGACCAGGTCGAGGAAAAGGTTTTTCAGGTCGAGGAAAAGGTCAGAGAGCTCGAAGAGAGAATGAACCATGAGATGGAAAAAGTGAAAAAAGAATTGGAAGCAGCGAAGGCAGTAGTAACCACTTCACCAGCCCCGCTTATAACCGCAGCGCAAAGCACACCCAGAAATGTGCAAGCACCAATATTCGATGGGCAACCGGTCTGGAGTATTTACTAAATCCAGTTTGAAGCCGCCGCTAGGATAAATCAATGGAATGAGCAACTGCATTAATTCTTGCTCTAAGAGGCCCAGCTGCCGAGCTTTTGCAGTCTTTCCCCGTTGGATTGCATTCAAACCCGGCTGCTATAATGAACGCGCTCGACATGCGTTATGGAGACGATCATCTGAAGCAGATTTACCGGACACAGCTACGGCATCGGATGCAGAAGTCTGGCAAAACCTTACAGCAGACATTGAGCGACTGGCACTTTTGGCTTATCCAGCGTACGACCCAGAACATCGAGATGACGCAGCAACAGAAGCATTATTCAGCGCCTTCGAAGACCAGGAATTGCAACAAGCTGTGCGTTTAGCTCAAAAGCAAACAGTCAAGGATGCATTGGCTTATAGCCTAAACTTTGGGGCAGTGAAAAATGTGACTCGTACCACTGCCTGGGCTTACAAGGTAGTGGCAGACGAGTGCAGGTGTGAGCGCGTGGAAAATGAGTGAGAGCCGCAAGTAAACGGTGCGCCTAGATGCTGGGATTGCGGTGAGAAGAGGCACCTGCAAAGAGACTGCAAGAAGCGAAGAAAACGGAGCTATTGTCCAGAATGGTGGAGATCCAGACCGTGTCAGGAGGCTAGAATAGAACCCCATCAAACTGAAAGGGCCAACTTCATGCGACGGACGTCGGCTAGGAGGATCGACATCCCCAGCACCCCCATCACCGTGTCAAGGCAACATCGTGGAGAAGCAGACTTATGCCTTCCTGGTCAAGTTGATGAAGAACATTGCACCATAACAAACGACACTGGTGCAGCCCGATCAACGATCCGACCAGACCAGGTGAGGCCCCAACTACTTCACAAGGACAGAGTTCATGGCAATGCTGACACCCTATCTCGTCATCCATGTCCAGCTAACTGCAAGAATTGCCAACGGGTTAAGGAAATGCAGCCGAGCGTTGATCTGCGATTGATATCGACCGAATTCGAGGAAGGTGGGTCACCGGAGGAGATTCGATATGCCCAGTTAGCCGATGAAGACATCGGACATGAAGACATCAGACGTATGGAAGGAGACAACTGGACGACCTGAGTGGAAAGACGTTTCAATGCATGGCGCAACTCTGAAAAGCTATTGGGCACAATGGAACTCCCTTCAGGTAGAGGGTGGCATACTCAAGCGGAAATGGGAAACGGCGGATGGCAGCTCCTATAGGATGCAAACTATACTTCCCAAAAGCCGAATCCATGATGTGGTTAAGGAGATGCACGAAGGATCCTCGGGAGGCCACCTTGACGTTAACAAGACCTTAGCGAAATCGCATGAAAGGTTCTACTAGCTCCACGCCAGTGGTGTCGCAGATGCACAATTTGCGCTTCCATCAAAGGCCCAAAGCGACGACTGAGAGGACAAATGCTAACCTATAACGTGGGGGTACCGTTTGAAAGGATTGCTGTTGACATCGCAGGACCCTTTCCTGAATCCGAATGGGGAAATCGATACACGATGGTTATAGCCGATTATTTCAGCAAGTTGCCCGAGGTCTACCCCATTCCCAACCAGGAAGCAAATACTGGAGCCGAACAGCTAGTGTTAAATTGGGTCAGTGGGTACGGCGTACCTTGTAAACTACATTCAGATCAAGGTCGAAACTTCGAATCACTAGTTTTTAGCGAAATGTGCGAGCTGCTGGGAATACAGAAAACGAGGACAACACCGCTGCATCCCCAATCCAATGGAATGGTCGAATGTTTCAACGGCACGATCAATAAACACCTGGCCAAGATGGTTGACGAGAACCAAAGGGACTGAGACCGACACATCCCACTATTTTTGATGGCCTACAGAGCTGCCGAGCATGCATCGACGGGCCAAGCCCCAGCCAAACTCATTTTTGGAAAGACTATTCGTCTGCCAGCTGATATAAAGTTTGGAACACCCCCCGAGAATCCCCAAACCATCTCGGAGTACGCAAGTGAGCTAAGACAACGATTGAACCAGATACATCGGACAGTGCGAAAACACCTCGAATCGGCTACTGACCGCATGAAGACCAGGTATGATCTAAAGGCAAATTCTACTGGTTTCCAGCAAGATGACTTGGTGTGGCTGTATAACCCGCAAAGGCGAAAGGGTAGGTCTCCAAAGTTGCAACATAATCGGGAGGGACCATACCGAGTTACAAAGCGAATCAACGACGTCGTATACCGAATACAGGAACATCGTAAGCCCAGATCCAAAATGAAAATCGTGCACCTGGACCGTCTTGCCCCATATTACATCCAGGGAGAATTGACTACAACTGGCGACACATCTTTTCGGGGCGAAAAGAACTGAGGTGGGGGCAGTGCTGCATGTACAAAGAATTCTGCGAGCTACTGTCACAATTGTTTTCACAACCATTAAGAACATCAACCAAATGAATTTACTCGAAACCACGAGAAACCACCAAGCATGGTCAACATCTGAAAGTGATGTCACTCCATTCATTAATCTGCTCGAATATACGAGATACCTCTCGGCAGAACATTCGCCAATGTACGAGAAATGCATTGAACGGATGGAGACCCTATATTAAGGCACGCTGAATGAATGGGGAAATCATTCATTCGACCGCGATAAAAACTGCGATAGTGTGTGGAAAGCGATATTGTTCGAGTAATAGAAAAGTGATTTTCGTTGACTGTGAAGTGATCTTAGAAGACAATTGCGATAGAAATTTATGGACAAGTGGGAGTTAGATTATAATAGTGAAAATTAAAAATTGTGAAATAGACCAAATAAGTGATAGTGCATTTATATATATATATATATATATATATATATATATATATATATATATATATACGTATATGTTCCGTGCCAGTCACCAGTTCCAGATCTTCTGCAACTTAGTCTGAAACTGAAAAGGAAAAAACACACAAAGAATCGCTTTCAAAACCAATGCAGTCACTTATCTGACATGAAGAGAAAACATGAATTCTGGTTACATAAACAGTAAGAATATTAACACTATAAACTTTCAATTGTAATTTGTAAGAATTAAACACTATGAAAATTCAATAACTGAAATGTCACTGTAAATGTCATTAACTGATCGCAGTAAACTTGAATTATAATACTCGTAATATCGTTACATTCACAATTGAAAATTATGGCAGAAAATAAGCAGAGAAAACTCAACTTGTTAGAAAGTAAAGTACCGAAATCATTTATTTGAATTGCATTCTTTGTTAGAAAAATTCGGTATTTCTTGGCAGTTGAAAATTAGTCAGTTTCTTTAAAAGAATCAATCGATACCCAAGTGTTGAAATCGAACTTATCGGGATGTTTTTCGGATATTTAAAGTTGAATTAAAATATTTGACATTATTGTAAATTGTTGTTCCAAGTTGGTACTTTAAGCATTTGATTTATAAAAGTTTATTGAAAGTTTTTCCTTTGCTATTTCCGTATTATTTAGTGCATATATATGTATATATATATATATATATATATATATATATATATATATATATATATATATATATATATATATATATATATATATATATATATATATATATATATACGAGTATATATGCATACATATATATACATATACTCGTATATACATATATACCTACAATATCTAAAGGGTAATTTATTATGAGGCTTGATTTTCAATAGGCTTTTTTTGAAAGATCTTCTGTCAAACTGTAAAGAAATTTTTTATTCAGTGTTGTTTAATAAATTATCATAGAAAGACTTACCCCACAACAACGTATCCAAATTGTTCAGCTGTATTACGAAAATCAACGTTCTGTGGGAAATGTTTATCGTCCTCTTAGAGCAGCCTATGGTGCGCATCGTCGACCCACCGAACCTGATTTCACGTTTTGGACCAGTAAGTTGGCCACCTAGATCATTTGATATCACACCTCCAGATTATTTTCTTTGGGGTTACATGAAGTCTCTGGTCTTCAGGGATAAACAAGCTTCAATTGATGCTTTGGAAGCTAACATTACTCGTGTTATGCGCAAAAAACCGGTCACTATGCTGGAGCGCGTCGTCCAAAGTCGGTTCTGCAGGATGGACCATTTATGCCGTAGGCTCGGTTAACATTTAAACGAGATAATCTTTAAGAACTAAATATTTCAATTCATAACAAAATTTTTACTATAAAATTTAACTTTATGCCTTTTATATACACACACATATATATATATATATATATATATATATATATATATATATATATATATCCATATATATAGGCTTGGTCAAAAGTATTTGCCACCCCACAAACTCTTAGAAATCTCATCTGTTGACCTTCAACGCGTCTATTGTCACTTAGTACACGTGTAGGGATTAAAATGAGGCAATTCAAATAACACATAATGTTAATTGACAGTTTACCACGATCCTTCGCAATGTGAACAAGTGTCGATAAATTATTGTGAAATAGTTGTTGCTTCATTTGAGGCATTCATAAAGACCACAAAAATGCCCAAGACCCGTGAATTAAGTAACGAGGAACGTTTAAAAACCAAGGTGTTATCTGAAGAAGGCAAAAATAAATGAGGAATTACGATGATTATGAAATGTCCTCATAGAACTCTGAGGTATACCTTAAATCGTTACAAGATGACCACAAGTCACGAATACGTGAAACAAAGTGGAAGGAAAAGGGATACAAACATCCTCTGAGTTGGCTGCTGAGTTTAGTGAGACCTTGGGGAAAAATATATCTGCTAGAACTACTAGAAGAAGGCTTCAAGATGCTGGCCTCAAAGGTTGCAAGGCAAGGAAGAAGCCTTGCTTGTCTGAGAAGAACAAGAAGTTATGTTTGCAGTGGTGTTTAGAACTCCAGCATTACACCGAAGAAGATTGGGTCAATATCGTGTGGTCGGATTAATCCAATTTTGAGGTATGTTATTTGAGCAATCTTATCATTACTTAAAGATGTTTGAGACATATGCAGTTGGTAATTTATATTTTAACGTTTACTAAAAAATACATATTATTTTATAAAATTTTAGGTTTTCGGTACTGCTGGTGCCACCTACGTGAGACGCAGAGTTGGCGAAGAATACATGCCGGAGTGCGTGATGCTTGCTGTTAAAATACGGCGGAGGAAGTATTGTGGTGTGGAGCTGTATGTCGGCGTCAGGAGTTGGAAAAATGATCGTATGTGAAGGCCGAGTGGACTCGAGGAAATATATTGAGGTGATGGAAACAGCCTTGGAATCCTCTTTGAACATGATGTTCGGTGACACTAACCTCGACGGTGTCCGTTTCCAACAGGATAATGCGCCATGCCATAAATCTAGAGCCACCATGAGTTCGTTTGAGAAAAATGGCATAGAACTTTTAAGTTGGCCCCCTCAGTCTCCGGATCGCAATCCAATAGAATATTTTTGGTCGATATTAAGGCGCAAGATAAAGGAGCACTCAATAACATCGAAGGACATTTTAGAGAATTGCCTAATACAGGAGTGGAATGCCATAACTCCTGAAGAGTGTAAAATGTTAATTTCCACATTACCGAAAAGAATTCAGGCGATAATTAAAGCAAAGGGTTTAATACCAAATATTAATGTAACGCAATCAATAAATGTATTTTAAGCACTTGTTATTTTTTCCAATTCCAAACTCAAGTATTTTTTTAGTTATTTGTAATTTTATAAGGTGGCAAATACTTTTGGCCAAGGCTGTATATGTATATATAAATCTATATATATATATATATATATATATATATATATATATATATATATATATATATATATATATATATATATATATATATATATATATATATATATATATATGACACTCTCCAGAGAAATTTCCCCAATAAACAAAAATAAATGAATCAACGCTTCAACGGCTATTATACACCAGAATAAAATCAAAACTATTGTACGTAATCAGATTTAATTTTTGTTTCTATAAATTAATGTGCAACTCCATCCATCAATATGCTTTAAATATCTAGATATAGTTCAAAACGTGAAAACATTCATCATATCATTTATTCGAATTTTTTAATTTTCCTATTGAAACATTTAGGAATCTCATTCTTTCTAACAATAATCGAGTACGTAATTACCAAAATCAATAAACAGTTATTTATTAATTTCTCCAAAATCAAAACCAGATAACAAAGGTAATAATTAATTGTCATATAAATTTTGGAACAATGCAGTAGTTATTAATTCTATTAAGATGAATGATTAATGTCTGTGCAAATATTATATGTGATCGACGCGATAAGAGTGTGATTTATTTACTGCGTACACACAATCGCGAGTATGTTTAAATTTACAAATTTGCACTATTTCTGATTGCTTTGAGTAATATGTGCGTGCATGCCGTTATCACGTTAACATATTTGGATATACTCGTACCGGCGAAATTCGCCAAAACATGCTGGCACACATTTGATTCAGATATACGAGTAAGTAGGTGATATGGAGACAGCCAGAGACCACCAGTCTGGGCCGTCGATCATTCAGCTGCTAACGTGAGCATAATCAATAAATGATTATCTCAGAAAAAAATTAGGATGGGCTTTGGCCGATATATATTTCCCAATTTTAATTCAATTTGCTAATCCATTCTAGCGTTATCAGACATTATCGGCAGAAGACATAAATCGACACACGAAGAATCTGATAATGAAGATATCCTCGCATACTATATATCATTCGTGCATACGCAAAGAACATGTCGTCGACGCTACTGTTGAATATGTTTTGCAGAGGGGAAAGAGCTTGGTTGAATGCATTCTGCAGAATTATTGTGGAGAATCAAGTTTAAAAATAATCACATAAATTATGGCAATGACGCATGAGGAGGCGATTCGATGGCTTTATTTGTCATTGCTTTTCAAATCAAACAGCCGAGGAATATTATTGTGCAATTGCTATGATTATGTAGGGTTCTGATATTTTTGAGCATATAAAATCGCATATCTTTTATACACTCGTGATTCGTCTTGACGGACAGTCTTGTGCGTCAGCGTATCTAGTTTTACCGGCCCGGCAGAGGATTTAAACGTAGCATTTGATTACTGATCCCTAGCCAATCAAAAAATTAGAATTATGTAAACACCTTGGATAATAAATTTTGTACGGTTTTGATATCGAGCTCATATACATGAGTATATCCAAATAATTCTGTCGGAAAATCCAGGCAATAAATTTTGTGACAAAACTTCTTAATGATACGCGGTCTTATTTATTTGAAGGATCATGATTGACTTTTGTGCAGAGTAGCATTTCCGTTGAAGATATTTTTAAGTCGAATTAGGTATAAATGGGGACGGTCATCTTAATTAATGTCATTCAAAATTTAAGTTATGATAGGATTATTTAGAAAAATCAGCAATAAAATTGCATTACATTACTTTATTAGGTATATTATCACACAAAATCAAGAAAATAAAATGGTTCTATTTTGCCGAGTTTAGACGTTAATACTAACAAGCCTTTACTATTAAAGCTATTGCAAACTCGTACCTATTTGAGTATGAACTCAGTGGAATCAATTAATAATAATAATAATCCATTGCAAAATAGTCCAAATCCGAACCTTGGCGTTGAGATTTATTGTTGGAGTACGTCATTCCATGACTGTAACGGAGTTCGAGGTGATAAGGTCAATATCACGCTCAACCATAGGGTTATTACCTAATTTTTCAATTAGTATTCATCACAGCTGGAAGGGCTGATAGTCCGACAGTAGCACCAGAAGCTCAAACTCGATCGCGCCACCGAGGTTTGAATTTGGGAGCTGCTGCGTAAGCGAAATTCGCCCTAACCCACTGCTCCACACGGAATCACTTATCCCTGCAAAAACTTCTACTCCTACTTTAATCCGAAACGTATTTCTCATATTTACCAAGATACCTTCTAAATTGTAACTGTACGAGTACAGGGTCTTTATAATAAGTAACCGGACGGAGCCCGCCCCGCGCCGTCAAAGCGTCTGCTAACCGGTATCTGGTGCTGTAGTGGTGGTGGGGGTCTAGGAAAAGGGAACCGGGCTGCAGCAGTTGCCTCCAAACGCTTGGAGAGATAGCATCGAGTGAGAGCGGAGTGCGTGTTCAGTTACGTCGTGGGAGTGAAAATGGAGCGTAAGATCGAGCAACCGAACTAGAGTTTTTAACCACGTTATTACAGGAGACGAGACGTGGGTTTTCGAATACGATCCTGAGACAAAGCGGCAGAGTTCGGGGTGGCACACACCGGCGTCACCACGACCGGAAAAAGCGCGCATGAGCAAATCGAAGGTGAAGTCGATGCTCATTGGGCGTGAAAGGCATTGTTCGCAAAGAGCTTGTGCCACCCGGCCAAACTGTAAACGGCCAGTACTACAGAGAGGTGCTCCGTCGACGAACCGCCCGGGTTCACCGAATCTGTCCGGAGATTGCCGATTCGTGGATCCTCCATCACGACAATGCTCCGTCGCACACCTGCCTGCTCGTCACCGAGCAGTTGGCCAAACAGTCGAGGGCAACGTTGCCACAGCCTCCTTACAGCCCGGATATGGCACCAGCGGACTTCTTTCTGTTCCCCAAGATCAAGAGACACCTTAAAGGGACGTGGTTTGGGACTCTGGAACACGTTCAACGTGCTACGACGAGGGCTCTAGAAAGCATCGAGGTTGCCGACTTCCAGGGAGCGTTCGGGGATTGGAAAATCCGGTATCAGCGTGTTATCGACTCCAATGGGACTACTTTGAAGATTTCTAAAGAAAATTTGTAAATATTTTGTCAATAAAAAAATCTTGAGGTCAGTCCGGTTACTTATTATTTAGACCCTGTATATGTATATTTATATATATGATATATGTATATATATATATATATATATATATATATATGTATATATATATATATATATATATATATATATATATACATATTATATATATATATATATATATATTTATACATATTATATATATATATATATATATATATATATATATATATATATATATATATATATATATATATATATATATATATATATATATATATAGTGAAACCTCTCTTCGCGGACACCTCTCATAAGCGGGCACCTCCCATAAACGGACAGAATTCATACACACAAGTTTCTGGTTACGTTTTTGGTACAATATTCCCTTCGATAAGCCGACCCTCAAATGAACGGTCGCGGACACTGCATTCATATACATTTCATCCAAAATGCCTCCCACAAGTGGACACTAAGCACTGTCATAAAATAAATTGGTGGTTCCCCTTTCTGGAAATTCGGCTGCATGATGTTTATCGTTGATTCCAATGGATTTGGTGATTCCCCTTTCTTTATATTCGGTTGCATGATGTGTGTCATTGATTGCAATATATCTGTTCAGTCAGTGAAATTTAATGATTGGTGTGCGTCGTTTATACACTGTACGAGTATCTGTGACGAGAAAATCGTTTAGGAGTTTTCTCATATTCTTGGTAAAGCTCGTGTGTTTGTTTGCTTTTTTTTGGTTGCATAGCCGCATCATGACCTCGCGAAGGAAAATCCTTTTTTTGAAAGAAAAAGTGAATGTTATAAATACAATCTAGAAAGAAAAACTGTCATTTCGTAATGCAGCTAAGAGGTTTTTGTTTTTCAACATGATAGAAAATGGACAATTTTTGCAAAAAATCATATTTTTACTAGGTTCAATATCGGGAAAACACAGGCTGGAAATATTTTGAAAAATAAAGAAGCTATTCGGTTACAATGGCAGTCTGGAAGAAACATAAACCAGAAGAAGAGTTTCCTTAAGCACGGTAGTTCTCAAATAGACCAAACGTGCTTCAATTGGTTCGCGAATGCGAGAAGCCATAACATTCCGATTTCAGGTCCAATCGTAAAGGCAAAGGCAAAAGAAATAGCTGAACAAGTAGGTTACTCAGGATTTTCAGCGTCCAATGGGTGGCTGGAAAAATGGCGTAAAAGGCACAACATAACTTTTAAGTGCATATCTGGCGAAGCTTCTGATTTAAATCAAGACGACGTTGAACAATTTAAGTCGTAGCTACCTTCAATTTGACGTGGGTACAAGCCAGAAAATATTTACAATGCTGATGAGAGTGGGCTCCTTTTACGTGCTTTACATGAGAAATCGCTGGCCTTGAAATCGGAGAAATGTATCGGTGGCAAATTGTCGAAAGAAAGACTCACTGTTTTATTTTGTGTCAATATGGCAGGAGAAAATGAGAAGCTGCTTGTAATCGGCAAAGCAGCCCGTCCCAGAGCTTTCAAAAATATTTGCATCAATGATTTGCCAACACACTGGAATTCGAATAGGAAAGCATGGATGACGCGAGACATCACGTCTGAATGGTTGCTTCAATTTGACAGAAAAATGAGGGCCCAGAACAGGAAAATTCTTTTGTTTTTGTAAAATGCAGCATCTCATCCTAAAAATTTAAATCTTACCAACATAAACATCACTTTTTTACCAGCTAACACAACTGCACTATGCCAACCTTTAGATCAAGGCATTATACAGAATTTCAAGGTGCACTACAGAATCTTAATTTTAAAACACATAATATCGAAAATAGAAACCAGCAAATCAGCTTCAGAACTAGCCAAATCTATAAATGTTCTTGAAGCCTTATATTTTATCAAAGCCTCGTGCGATAAAGTTGAAGCAGCAACTATAAAAAACTGCGTTCGAAAAGCGTCATTTATAAATTCTGATACGAGTCTTTTAGAATTTGAAGCAGAGGATGAACTGCCATTGGCAACACTTTTGAGTCTACAAAATGGGATCGTTGCATAAAGGCATCAACACTTGGAAGAATATCTGAACGTCAATGAAAATGTTTCCACTGAAGCTGACAACATTGAAATTTCGTGCAATGATTCACTTGACAATATAAGTTTAAGTAGCTTCGAAGACGAGGTGATAGATGAAAACATCGATCCTATAAATTCATTTGATGAAGCTCTGAAGCAATTGGCACGTTTAAAACATTTCGCAAGAAATGATTATTCACATTTCAACACTTGAAAAATGCAGAGAATTATTTTGAACAGTTGAAAATGAGACAAACCAAAACTCAACAGACAAAAATTAATCAATTTTTCCGAGGCAAGTAACTGTTTTTTATGTTTATTCGTAATATAATTATGTATGTATATCAAAATTCTATAAAAATTATTATATATAAGAACAAATATGTAAATAAGAAAATAAAACTATGAATTGGAACAGAATACAGAAATTTCAGCACGCAAAAAACTTACTTTTATTTATTATATTAACGAAGTATGCAGGTAAAATGTGCTTTCATTCGGTGCCTCCCAGCAGCGGACACCTCTTACAGCCGGACAAAAAGCTCTCTCTCTCAGCGATTCGGCCTTTATTTCTTCAATCGCGGAAAAACGCCGACCTTTCATGGATCTCTTCAACTTTGGGAACAGGAAAAAGTCACATGGAGCCATATCTGGTGAATATGGAGGTTGAGGCATGACTATGGTATTGTTTTTGGCCAAAAAATTACGAACAAGCAACGACGAGTGAGCAGGTGCGTTATCATGGTGCAAAAGCCATGAACTCTTTTTCCATAAATCGGGGCGTTATTTGCGGATTGCTTGACGCAAACGTCGCATAACTTCAAGGTAATACTCCTTATTAACCGTACGACCTTGTGGTGAGAACTCTTGATGCACTATGCCATTATAATCGAAGAAAACAGTAAGCACAACCTTCATATTTGATCGAACTTTACGTGCTTTTTTCGCTCTTGGTGACGTTGAATGCTTCCAGGTGGACGATTGTGGTTTGGTTTCGACATCATAACCATATATTCATGTTTCATGACCAGTTATGACCCTTTCAAGCAAACTTGGATCGTCGTTGACGTCATTTAACAGCTCCTGAGCGATGTTCATGCGATTGTTTTTTTGGTCAAAATTCAGCAGTTTCAGCAAAAATCGCCGAGCTCATAAAACCACGTCAAACCTTAGCGACTACCACAGACAAAGTAAACAGTGAATATGGCTGAAAATTTTATCATACTTTAGGGGCATGTATACCAATAAAAAAAATTTTGACAATCGGACTCTCCAGACCCATGAAATTTAAAAACTCCGGGTACTTTTTGAACAGACCTCGTACATACCCACAAAAATATATCCATATATATATATATATATTGTAATAAATTGGGTCTATGCCACTGGCGACCAATATACATGCACCTTGCTACCATGTGGCTTCCCATCTCACGTCAGTTGTGACGACTACTCATCTCGCGTCAAGTTTTGTCGTGGGATGACACAGCCGCATGGTGCGTGTGAAGGTTCGGCTGCCGGTGGAAGGAAAAAACTTATAATTCATTTTTGAGATTGCTAGTCCGTCGCCCTGTGATTTTTGTTCGCAATTAATTTAGCATTATAACAAAGTTTAAAGTGGTAGATGTGCAGACCGTCAGCAAGCTGTGTGTCATTTTACTATGAACGGATTGTCTGAAACGGGTGGAAATGACTATAATTCAGATTGAAAATCAGGCCCTTGAGGTGAAGAGCCCATGAATACGGACGCATCGCAAAAGAAAAGATCGAGATCGGAATCAGGTAAATAGTTTGACAAAAGTGCTTTGCATTCATTGCCATTTAAAACATTAAATAGCGTCTGACAAAATTGTGAGATTCACTACCTTACTTACTTGCGCGAAGTGGGCTTGCTAGTGCGCCAGAAAAATGTGAATTTGGTCACTCAATGTCAAAGAGCCTGGGATGTGTTTTGGTTGCGAGAGGCCTACATGTGACTGTACATTCAACGTGCAGTCCGAACGAACCCGATGCTGGGCTGGAAGCTGTGTGGAGTCAGAGTCATCTGGAGGGAAAGAATGTGTCGTTTGTGGAATATTTTGCAAACCTCTCTTTTATTTTTCCAATCTGGCAGTCTGCCACCCCTTCGTAATTGCAAGCAAATCTATAAGCAAGCTCACTGATGAGAGGTAGATAGATTTCCCCATAACATCATTATAGTTTATTTTCATAGGATTTTGAAGTTTGAATAAAGTAAGGTTGTCTATTTTAAGCAATAAGTAAAAAGTGCCACAATAGTCTATTTTAACTAATCTCGCGGTTTTGTTCTTGAGTTACTGCAGATGCTGGATATGTGATGTCAAATAAACCGGTGAGCCGCAGAATATCGTGATTACAACACGGCAACAGTACTTCTGGCCAGATGATGCAATTGTGAATATTTTAAAGCATGTACCCAATATAATGAATATTTTAAAGCATATACCCAACTCTGTGTTGTGGCTATTGAGATTCCCAGCTAAAGGAGAACAGAGTATTAAGCAGACAGTAGAAGACTTAGGAATTAATGTAAGTAGGATTATTTTCTCAAATAGTGCAGCAAAAAAAGTACACGTTAGGAGAACACAGCTAGCAGATGTTTGTTTGGATACGCCACTTTGCGATGGTCACACAACATCAATGATGTTTTACGGACCGGCACTCCAGTTGTTACGTTGCCGGGAGAGACACTGGCTTCAAGGATCACAAAATCTCAACTAGCTGCTCTTGTATGTCCTGAATTGATCACACGAACACGACAAGAGTATGAAGAAATTACCATCAAATTAGGCACCGATCGTGAATATCTGCAAGCAATGCGTGCGAAAGTTTGGGAAGCACCCGTTGAAAGTCCTCTCTTCGATTGCCAACAATATGCCCAAGGACTAGAAAAGTTATTAAACAAAATGTTGGAACGATTTTCGCGATACGATCAACCAGATCATGTATTTGCGAATGACGAATAATTCAATTGCTGACCAAGTAATATCCTTTAAAGAAAATAAGTGAAACTTATTCATACTTTCATTATTGCCCGTACATATAGTTTAAATATGCATGTAAAGCAGGCGCATCAAAATTTATCCGTTTTATAAGATGGCGTTAGTGAAAATTGAAGATTGAATCTTATTTGAATGAATTTATTGAAAAACCAACAATTCAGAGGAAAAGGATAAATAATACATAAATTAAATTTTATTTAATTTTATGAAATTATAATTTTATATCTAAATATATTTTATACCACTAAAAATAAAAATGTGTATATTTTTGATATACAACAAACAAGTAATAAAAAAAAACTTAATACAAACCGCGTTAATAACCAGCAACTAATACAATTAATAATAAAATATATAAAAATATATTTAATTTTATTTTCAAAATTATATTAAGAAATATGTAAATTTTCTATTTATGTATAAATAATTTAAAAAATTATTTTCAATGACTTTTCATAATAAAATAAATAATCAATAATCATTTAAATTGAAGTGAATTAATAATCTAAATTATTTTATTTATTTGTATTTTGTAACATATTTACTGTAAATTCATAATAATAACATATTATTATTTTATTGTATTAAATTTTATAATTCTATATTTTTAATCAAACTTTTCTCAAACTAATTTATTTAAATTTTCTCATATTTCTATTATATTGAATTTTATAATTCTGAATTTTATCATATATTTTATATTTGGGGTAAATTTTTTTACAAAATATTGTATAATTTAAATTTTATTATGCTACTATTATTTTAAATTTTATAATTCTAAGCTTTATCATATATTTTATGTTTTTGGTCAAACTTTTTTCAAACTAATTTATTTAAATTTTTTTCTACTTCCATTCTATTAATCTTTTTCTTAAATAAATAACATGAATTGCTAGGAAGAACACGACTCTCCTTTCTAGCCTGCCCTTCTTTTTTCAGCGGGAGTGAGGACGAACGGCATGTATACCGTTTAGGAGGGTAGGGGTCTAGAAATCTATGGATGACCGATTTCGTGTTGCGTGCGGTACGCGGTAAAAGATAGGTCGCCAGTTGTAGTTAAGTTTCCCTGGATGTAATATGGGGCAAGACGGTCCAGGGGCACGATTTTCATTTTGGCTCTCAGCTTACGGTGTTCCTGTATGCGATATACGACGTCGTTGACTCGCTGTGTAATTCGATATGATCCTTCCCAATTATGCTGCAACTTCAGAGACCTACCCTCCACCGTTGTGGGTTATATAGCCACACCAAGTCATCTTGCTGGAAGCCAGTAAAATTTGCCTTTAGATCATATCTGGCCTTCATGCGGTCAATAGCCGATTCCAGGTGTTTTCGCACTGTCTGATGTATCTGGTTCAACCGTTGCCTTAGCTCACTTCTCAAGGGGTGTTCCGAACTTTGTATCAGCCGGCAGACGAAAAGTCTTTCCAAAAATGACTTTGGCAGGATGCATGTTCACCAGCTCTACACGCCATCAAGAATAATGGGATATGCCGATTCCAGTCCCTTTGGTTCTCGTCAACCATCTTGGCCAGGTGTTTTTGAGGGTGCCGTTGAAACGTTCGATCATTCCATTGGATTGGGGATGCAGCGGAGTTGTCCTCGTTTTCCGTATTCCCAGCAGCTTGCACATTTCGCCAAAAACTAGTGACTGAGAGTTTCGGCTTTGATCTGAATGTAGTTCACAAGGTACGCCTCACCTACTGACTGAATTTAACACTAGCTGTTCGGCTGCACTAGTTGCTTCCTGGTTGGGGATGGGGTAGACCTCGGACCACTGGCTGAAATAATCGGCCATAACCAGCGTGTATCGATTTTTCCCTTCAGATTCAGGAAATGGTTCTGCGATACCAACAGCAATCCTTTCAGATGGTACCCCTACGTTTTAGGTTTGCATTTGTCCTCTCAGTTGTCGATTTGGACCTTTGACGGAAGCGCAAATCGTGCATCTGCGACACTAGTCCTCTACGTTTTCTCGAGTGGGAGCCAGTAAAACCTTTCCCGCAATTTCGCTAAGTGTTTGTTAACACCAAAGTGGCCTCCTGAGGATCCTTAACCACATCGTAGATTCGGCTTTAGGAAGTATAGTTTGCATCCTATAGGAGCTGCCATCCGCCTTTTCCCATTTTCGCTTGAGTATGCCACCCTCCACTTGAAGGGAGTTCCATTATGCTCAATAACTTTTCAGGGTGGTGCCATGTATCGAAACGTGATCTTTCAGGTCGCTCAGTCGTCTCCTTCCATACGAGTAATGACCCGATGTCTTCATCGGCTAACATCTCCTTCAATGACCAACCTTTACCAAATTCGGCCGGTATCATAAAATATTCATACATCTCCCCTTCCCCTGTACCCTTCAAAACAAACTTGTCATTTGAAGACCTGTTTTGAAAAGTTCTCATCAAGATCTTTCATTTGATACCCATATTGCCTACATGTGATGAACTTTTTTTTCAGGGGCCACTCCCCTATATGGGGAGGCCCTCAAACACCCTTTAAATTTCTTTTTGTAGTGAAACTTTGAAGAGGGCGTCACTTTGCACCTACGTCCAAAATCTTATGTATCCAGCGTATGTAGTTTGCGGGAAAAAGTGGTGTGACACATGGACGGACGGACGGACAGACGGAGAGGCAGGACGCAATTTTAGTAGGGTTTTGTAAAATGATTTTACAAAACCCTACATTTAGAATTTTTGCAAATGGTAGAATTGGGTATATGTCGTCCTTCTTCACAAGTCTTCTCACCACTGCATATGGTTAGAAGAAAAGATACAACAGATTGGTGACCACGTAGAGATTATCGCACTTTAAATGCCATAACGATTCCAGACCGATAACCAATACCACATATTCACAATTTTTCTCTTAAGTTAGAGGGATGCAAATACTTTTCAAAAATCGATCCCTTTTTTTAAGAAAACTGTCAAAAACTGAAATGAAGTATTGATGGGGAGTTATTGTCAATATATCTTGCTATTAAACACTTCCAGCTCATGAATTCTGTGTTTTCACAGATCATGAACCTCTCACAGTTGCAATGTTTACAAAAGCAGACCGGAATCCTAGACAGCTTCGGCATCTGGACTACATAGGCCAATATACACACGATGTTAGGCATATAGCAGGAAAAAGTAATGTCATAGCAGATTATTTTTCAAGCATAGAAAAGCTCGAAACATGGAAAACGCAGTCATTTCTCGAAGTAAAAGCAGTAACAAAGTTGCAAAAGGAAGACTCTGAACTACAGCAATTAATTTCTCCTAGCAGTTCAAAATATAAGAAGACCCTACAACTAGTTGATTTGATTCAGTGGACCTAAGATCCAAATATAAAAATAATCAGGCGTACAAAGAATACGTAGGTAGGAAAACCAGGACGAAGAGAGAACACTATGAAAATCTTAGAAGAGTAGCGAATATGATAAATAGGATTAAGAAAAGAAAATACTATGACGATCAATTGAGAAGTATAGATGTAAGTTTAGCGAGCAATAACACAAGACAAGCATACAAAGTATTCAAAAGCCTGAAACGTGAATATCAGCCCAAAACCACGCTCTGTCGTGATGACAGCGGCAATATAATCGCTGATGAAATCAAGATTAAGGAAAGATGGGCAACATATTTCATTGGCCCCACCAACTCTGGATGAAGTTTGTTCCATCAACTAAGCCCAAAATAATAATAAAGCGCCGGGCATTGATGAGATTCCAGTGGAGCTCATCAAATATGGTGGCAGTAGTGTTCATCAAGCTATTCACAAAGTCATCCAGTAGGTTTGGAAACAAGAACTTAAGCCAAAGCCAATTATATTCCCTATCCACAAAAAAGGTGAAGAGCTACAGTGCGAAAATTATAGAGGCGTATCACTACTTTGTACGGCGTACAAGATATTTTCTAAAATCTTAGAAAATGAAATTGGATCATACGCCAACAGTATTATTGGGGAGTATCAAGGTGGTTTTAGAGCAGGTAGATCAACAATAGACCAATTGTTCACGGTTAAGTAGATACTTGAAAAATGGTGGGAGTTCAACATAGACGTACACCAAATTTTCGTTGACTTCAAGCAAGCATATGGCAGAATTGCTCGTAACGTACTGTACCAAATAATGCTTGGTTTTGGCATCCCAGCCAAAATGACAATGACGTCAACGACCTCCCAAATCCGCATCAATAGCCAACTCACCGATGCCTTTGACACAAATATCGGACTGAAGCAGGGAGATGGGCTGGCCCCGTTGCTATTCAATTCGGCTCTGGAGTACGTCATACGGAAGCTACCTGTCGATAGGCGAGGTACATTACTATACAAGTCGAGCCAGGTAGTGGCCTATGCGGACGACATCAACATTCTGTCATGGTCACTAACAACTGCCAAAGAACTCTTCCTGAAACTCGACAGCGAAGCAAAACTAGTAGGGCTACAAATCAACGAAAATAAAACAACGCTCATGATGCAGTCGAGGAAAAATACCCGAAATACACAAAATATCACACTTGGTGAATACAGTATTAAAAATGTTAGCGAATTTGTGTATTTAGGCGATACGGGCAATGAAAGAGACGAAATACGCCGTAGAATACAGCTCGCAAATAAAATATTCTATTCAGTATTGACGATCTTGAAGACCAGCTGCATACACAGGAAAACAAAGCTCCAAGTATACAAATCTGTGATAAGACCTGTGTTATGCTATGGATGTGAAACATGGACCCTAACCCAAGCATCCGTAAATATATTGAACGCCTTTGAGCGACGGACCAAGTGCAAATTCGCTACAACCATGAGCTGTATGAAATTTTTGACGAGCCGGAGGTCTCAAGGATTGTAAGACTGCGGAAGCTGCAATGGGCTGGACACATGAATCGTTTGGACGAACAATGGATACCCAAGAAGGCATTCGTTGGGAGAACTGTAGGCCGGCGGCCAGTGGGGAAACCGAGGAAGCGCTGGGCTGACTCGGTCGACGAAGACAGTTCATCGCTGCTCGGGTTTCGGAATTGGATGACGTGGTCAACGGACCGAGACAGTTGGAGGCGCTGTTTGCAGGAAGCGAAGGCCCGGAAGGGGCTGCAGTGCTAAGAAGAAGAAGAAAAAGATGCAAAGGGAGGGTAATAAAATCCTTCAATGAGTTTATGCTTCTGTAAATTTTAAGATCATCTTTATAGAGCTGGGATGCAGAGTCGAAATAGGAGAAGTGGTCATTGATAAAAAAGTTGAATAGAAGTGGACCCAAGATTGATCTTTGAGGTACGTCCGAAATGGGATCAATCGGGGTAGAAGTAACTTCCTTAAAATACAACCTGGCTGCTTATAGATGACAGATAGGAAGAAAGCTACGCCAGATTATTACCAGCAATACCCTATTTGAAGTAAACACCTTAGAAAAATCGGTATTAATAACATCGACCCGATGTCTACTATCGAAAGCAGAGGCTATAGTGTTAGTTATTTCAGAGAGATTGGTGGTTTTATAAGTAGAGACCTGAGGAATAAAGCATAGCTGTCTAGGGGAAATTAAATCACGTACTGCTGAGAAAACAATTTTTTGAAGCATTTTTGATAAATTGGAAAGTTTGGAAATAGGACTTGGTGACAAGCGCAGTCACCCATTTTAAAGATTGGCAGAACATTGGCCCTCTTACAAAAAAGTCAAAAATTCCACAAGAGACTGAAAATGAAAATTATGGAAAGATGTTTCTAATTTTTAGCTTGAAAGCGTAATACGCTTTCCATGCTCAAAGCTTTCTTGCTTGTTCTTTCGTTTCGTGAGTTATCCATTATCAGCATTTAAAATGTCTGGCCCCAGGTCTCCCAGTGGTGGGAAGCTGTCTATATGCAACGAATGCTAGACGTAGAATTCCTTTTCGAAGGTTTGAATTCGTTCAAAGTTGCTTCATAAAAATACCCACTATTACATAAATAAGTACAAGCTGCATATATCCAAATTAAAAATTCCCCCACAAACTATAGGGATCTTAGTTGATACAGGATGGTTCAAAAGTTATGATAACAAAAATGAAAGAATGTGTATTTATTAATGAAATTAGCTCTTTCATTCAATATAATCTCCTTAAACTTCAACACATTAATTCCAACGAACCTCCAATAATATTATACCATCTTTCTAATGATTTCTCGGAAGCTATGCAAAATACTGTTCCATGGCTGCAAAAGCTTCTTCATTTAACGAAAAACGCTTTCCACGAAGAAATCGTTTCGAATTCCTGAAGAGGTAATAATCGGAGGGAGCGAAATCTGGTGAATACGACAGGTGCTCAAGAAATCCATGCTTTAATACTTTCAATTTAACTATCGTCGAAGGACTTGTGTGAGGACGCGCATTGTCTTGATGAAAAGAAACTGTTTTCTTCTGTAAGCCGGGTCTTTACGAACTTTTTTATTTAGCTCACCCAAAGGTTGCAATAATACTCGAAGTAGTGCATTACCTTTTTTAAGATTATTAATCAACAAAATTCCCTTTGAATCCCGAAAAACCGATGCCATAATCTTTTTTGCCAATCGCTCTGATTTGACCTGCTTTGAAGCTGAAAAACCAGCTTCAGTCGACTGTAAACATTCTTGCTTCAGTTTATGATCATGTTGGTAAGTTCTAGTCTCATTCACAGTTAGAAAACGATGCACAGAATCGGTTTCAATCTGCTTAAAACGCTTCAAATTACGCATACAAATTTGTTTTCGATTCAGTTTTTGTTGAATTGTTAGGGTTCGGCCACATTGCGATTTTTCTGCCGTAACCAGCGATTTTCAGACGCAAATACGAACACACTGCGACAAGATTTGCAAAGGAACTTCACGCATGCGCAGAACTAATATGCTCATTTGAAGGTATGTCTTTGCCAGGAACACATGCGCTAACTCATTTGCACGCTATGCAAGAAACTTCCGTGCACGTCAGCGTCAAATGTCCAAATGATATGCGCCTGCGCGAGTATCACAAAAACTACCTGCTAAACTGGTTTTAGGAAAAATTGCAAATTGTCGAAAATCGCAGTGTGCGGGCTTCCATTTAACCATGTGTAACTTGCGACAGAAGTGCGGCTAAATAGTCGTAGTCTGATGCATCCCTTAGTGAGTGTGGCCAGTGGCAGCTCTACAAATTTTCAAGGTATAGGCTATACAGTTTTTGCCACCCTTGCCTCTACAGTTGTCATCTCCTACATTATTTTTACATCCAGAAATTCGTTGAAATTACACGTAAAATAATTTTTGAGCTGATCAAAGATCAGTCATGTACGAGCGGGCTAATGTGTGCTACTTACACAATAATGTACATTTTGAATAAATAGTCTTTATTGCACTGACAAATAAACAATCAAACTCAGTTAAGTTATAAAAGTTTCTTACTTCGTTACAATACCTGTTTGCGCGATTTTTTGTTGGCAAAATCATCGATGAGATGTGATTTATGTGACTCTATGCACATAAATTTTTATTGGCTCAAAGTCGATTTTAGATAATTTTTCACTCTTTTTAAACAAAAGAAGCTTCTTTCACCCGAACAATTCGTCGCTGGTGTATATAAGGCCATACGACGGGATATACCCATGTTCGGATAAATGTTCTGCAGACTCTGTTTTCTCAGAAACGAAGATAGACTCTCTAATGATGAAGAAGCTGGTTTTACCATAATGCTTTGCGAAGATATGTGGCTTCGAAAACGTATGCATTTTTGAACTAACTCAGTCTCTAAATCATTAGGATATACTTCTTCTAAGGACAGAGCCTTTTTTGTAACAGTTGATGGTGACAATTCACTAATTTTGTTCTGAAATGAAAATTTTCTTTGAAATTTTCGTACGCTTTCTTCCTTGTTTCAAATTCGGATACAATTCTGTCAATGATGACGCGAAATGTATTAACCCTGAAAGTATCACTGGCTGTCATCCTCATTTCATTAGCAATTTTTTTTCTTTTCGGTTGTCTTTTTCCCAGATCTTTTGTGTACTCCTTCAACGCACTTAATTCCATTGCCATTTCTATGAAATACTTAAAGTTTTCTTGTTGATCTACGAAGAACTTGCGACGAGATTCATAAAGATCGGCTACAGTAATCAAATCTACGGTAGAAGCCTGGATTTCAACATCTACTTTGTTTATTCTTTCCAAAAAAACATTCCATAAACCAACAATTAACGGTGTTTCCAGTTTTTTAATTTTGAAAGAATTTCTTGTGCTTCGTTTCATGTGACAGGCTTTTCGGTGCAATCATTCCTGATTGTTTCCAAAGCTTTCATAACTTCGTGCCACGAATGTTTAAACTTCTGCCATCCTCTCTAGCTGACCAACGTGTGCGGTTCACTTTCTGGACTGTTTCATCTTCTCCGACTTCAGTCATCAATATCTTCCAGCGTTGCGTCAAACTTAAAAAAAAAACGTATACTTCTTGAAGCAACATGAAGAATCGACAAGCTTATGTGCAGGATCCAGCAGTCGCAGTTGCCACTAAATTTAAAGAGTGAGCAGAGCAAGGAACGAAAAAAGCAAACGGTGTTTGACTTTGAATATTAGCGTGTAAGCCATTGTATATGCCAGACATGTTTGCGGTATTGTCATATGACTGTCCACGGTACTCTTCAATATTCAAACCCAAGGTTTTTAGTTCCGAAGTAATGGCAGCAAACATTTCTTCAGCTTTACGTCCCACAGAGGGCAACAATTTGAGAAATCTTTCACTGGGTTCTCCTGTTTCTAAAACGTATCGAATTACGAAAGTGAGCTGGTCCACATGTGCTATATCCCGTGTCGAATCGATGATTAAGGAAAAGTATTTCACCCGTCTTATCTTGCCTCCAACTTGCTACAAGACTTTATGGCCCATTAAGAGTAAAAACTCATCACAAATGGTCTTCGATAAGTAACTGGTACTTCCGGATCCTTGATTCCCAATCCACTTAATATGACTGGCTAAGAAAGGATCGAACTCAGCTAACAGTTTCAGAAACAGAAAATAATTTCCGCTATGTGGATCACTGAACCTTTCACTTTTTCCTCTAAAAGCGAGACCCCTTGAACACATCCACCTTATTACAGCAACAACCCTTTTAAGAACGTTTCTCCAATCATTAATTTCTTCATCAATTTGCAAATGCAGTAAATTGTCAATTCGACCATCAATCGCACTTCTAGCTTTCAGGCTAAGAATACTGGATTTATGACGTGCAGAGTTTTCACGCTGGGCTACTCGGTGTTCTGCATTTTTCCAGCCATTAAATCCTTCGTTCTCGAGCCGAGTTCTATTATCTAATGGACCGAATGCCAACCACGGTCCCAATATACGGAACCTTTGCTTTCAGAGTAAACCAGCCAATTTCTGTCCTTCACTTCATTGCTTTTCATTTTTCTTTGGAAGATACTCACTGGCAAGAAACGACGTTGATCAACATATTGTTTTTCACTTTTAGAGAAGTCAGAAGACTTGTTTTGATCGAAGCCACATATCGCGATAATGTCCCTTAAAGTGTCGTTCATTTCCCATAAAGCTGGATCATCGTTTTGATCAACAGTCGTTTCTATTCGATCATTATTTAACGACTCGGTCTGAGAGGCATCTTCAATTTTGGAGCACTCGTCGTCCAGAACATATTTATCAGTTTTTTTCTCTAGTCAATAGTTCAACAGATGATAGTTGGGCAACAGATTTCAAGTCGGTTGCATCTTTTCCAGATTGCATTGTTGAGGTTCCCGATTTTTCGACACAATTTTCATTTTAAAAAAACCTGTCAATTTTTGTGGTTTTCCGTATAATTTGCTCTTGTTCTTCTTTTTTTATTTTTGCTTTATTTTTGTACTCCGCTCCATAAGTCGCTTTGTCCCATCACTCATTTTCACAATTTTTTTTCAATTTTTTTATTCAGCAACTGAAATGGAAGGGATGAAATTAAGAAGTTTATTTCTCGTACGCAAGTAGCGGTATCCTTCGTTCAGAATTCACACAATAAATAGTTAACGTAAAAACGTAATTTTTTTCTATGCTATCACAAAAAAATCAAAACTTCTTTGCATAGTTTCCGATGAATTGTTTATTCTAAAATATTTATTTCTATTTCTTATATTTGCTTCATTGAGCAAGACAAAGTTACAAGATAACCACGAGCAATCTTTCCGAATACTATTTATAATTGATATGAAAATGTTCAAAAATTTAACATGACCATGTTGCAAGCTTCGAAATGAGAAATATTTATCCAAGGCCTTTTCAATAAATTGATTCATTACAGATGATTTTTTATAATTTATTATGATTATAAAAAATTTTTACATACCAATGCTATGAAAATAAAGAATACCGATGCTATGATAATAATAATATGAGAAATAACAGCACACTTCTTCTTCTTCTTTTTAGCACTACAGCCCCTCTCGGGCCTTCGCTTAGAGATAGTTAGAGTATCTCATTTTCATGACCGTATTGATCTTTTCGGAAGTTGGTTTGGTCAGTACCATGCTCCCGTGTGCCTGCTCAGCTATGATATGATCTGATTAAATCAGTACATACCACTACTGAGTGAACACTCATAGTCTGTCCGAAAAATCCCTTGAACGAAATCACGTTGCTCCCAACGAGATTTGAACTTGGAACGTACGGCTTATGCGTTCATGCTCTAACCACTAGACTACACAGACTAGCAAATAACAGCCCACACCCACGTAGAAATATCAATTCGTTTCATGCAATCATAGCAGGACGCTACCAACCAAGGCCGTGTCTTTTAAAATTCGCGACATCACAGTTTGCCTTTGTTGCAGCTGTATTTTGGAGATGCCGGTAAAAATCCCGACACTCCTACTCAAAATTTTAATATGGTGAATTTGATTACAAAGATACTTATGTTTCATAAATTTGGGTTCGCATTTACTGACTCCACACAAAAAAGAACAGGAAACGTCTCGATTTACGCCACAGTGTTTTTGCAAGCGTAAAACTCGTGGTTTTGATTTTCACCTTGATTTGTTCGGGTAACCCAAACTGTTATTGGATATTGAAATATGGAGAATGGGCCTCGCTACGTGTACACCAAATATTGACGTCATAGATAACATTGTAGCGTTAAAAAAATACCGCATTCGGGGAAAAAATATGTTTTTGCCTTAAGACTATCTTGACTATCACTATCACTGTTTAAGATTTTTTGAGTTTTTTTTAGAACTCCAATCGGGCGGCGAACTAGCTGTTTTACAGAATATGGGAATTTGCTACTCTCAGAATGTGCAATGAAAAGTGAGGGAGGAAAGTCATCAGCAAAATTTATTGCAGACTTCTATCTGTGAGACATCAGAAACCCATCATGCAAAAATCCTTTTGATTTCTATAAGTTAGCAAAAAACTAAATAAATTCGGTCCCCAAATTTACCGCCCCCAAAAATCTGCCTCCCTAGGCTCAAATCTACTCAGCCTTCTTGTAAATCCGCCACTGATTGTGGCACTATCTTTCCAAATAACATTTTCTTGCGTAATTTTTCGTGTAAAATATAGAGTACTCATTTGTCCGAGATGCCTATGATATCGCAGTTGGATCAAGCAATATCATAGATTCGCTCAATGATTTCAGGCATTGTTGCACTTGTTGGACGTCCACTACCTGGTTTATCTTCAACGCTTGTAAGGCCGCGTTTAAACTCTAAAACTTATCGATGCACGGGAATGAAGGAGCAGAATTCTTTAACCTTTCACGATTTTTATATGAACTTCTGTTCCTGATAAATATTTCAAAACAAAAATTGTTTTCACAATACGACATTCGATTTTTAACCATTGTTTAAAAATTCACTGGCACGTCAACTTGAAATGGCTTGTAAAGAAAGAATGAATTGACGGATAGAAATAAACGTTTGTGTGTTTTCATATAGAAGATGACATATTAAAATGGAGCATTAATTTTGATTCATGTACTGGTCAATAAATGTCGCTTTCATAACTTTTCTGTAGCGGTTACATGAAGTGGAATATCATTTCAAATAAACACATGTTCTATAACAAAGAATTTATTAACAAAACATAAATAAAACAGAGCTTAGCGTGATGTCTACTTTAAGGACTGCGAACAGAGAGAGAAGAATTTTAGTTCCGCATCCTTTTATAACGTCGTATGCGTCACATCCTAAAGATTGTACCAGCTGAGTACTGAATAGCTTAGCATACATCTGGTACATTTTGTGTAGTGCGTTGTTTAGCTAATTTCTACACTACTCCGCATCCAAGTGACTTTTTATATCCCAGATGGAGGTGAAAACGTCACTGATTTTTGTTGTGCCATCGTTTTTGGTCCTGCGTAGGTTTTCAAATTACCTCAAAACTGGCTGCTTGTAGTCTAACGTTGGCGTTCATTCTGCTTGCTGGAGTATCTTGTACGTCCGGGTTAAGCATGTAAGCTGGCTTAAGTCTCTCAGTCGAAACCATGGTGATTTTATTGGCCAACTGAATCCGATATATAGAATCATTCAGTCGTTCAATGATCAGATGAGGACCTGAGTACGGCTGCTGAAGCGACTTTTTGCATCCATCCTGTTTCACAAAAACATGAGTACACGTTTGCAGATCCTTGAAAATGAAAGGCGAATCCGGGCAGACGAAGTGAAGTTCGTAAAAACATTTCGGCTGGTGAGCAATTGAAATCCTCCTCCGCCCGCAATCCCAGAAGTACGGTTGGAAGTGTCTCAGTCCAACGCTGTGTTTCATGGCACATGAGAGCTGCCTTCAAGGCACGATGTAATCACCCAACCTTTCCATTTGATGCCAGATGGTAAGCTGTTGTTCGCGTTCTATTACAACCGATGAATTTAGCCAAAATTTCGAAAAGCGCCGATTCGAATTGAGGGCCGCGATCAGTGGTGATGATATCAGGAGTCCCGAAACGTGAAACCCATTGATTATATATTGCAAATGCAACTGTCTCTGCTTGTATATCCACGATCGGTACAGCTTCCGCCCATCTCGAAAATCGATCGATCATCGTCACAAGATAGTTGAATTCATTGGATGATGGCAAAGGTCCAACAATGTCGATGTGCACTTGTTGAAAACGACGATCTACTGCTGCAAATTGTTGCGGAGTGTTTTTAACATGACGATGCACTTTGGAACGCTGACAGGGAATGCATGATTTAGCCCATCTTGCAATGTCCTTCCGCATACTCGGCCAGATTTATTTTTGTCGCATAAGCTTGCTCGTAGCTCAACCGCTCAGATGAGACATTACATGGACCTGCAGGAACAGCTGGTGCCGTGGAGAACTTGGAACGTACGGACTAATAGTTGCCACTGATGTATCGCAGTACAAGGTAAAGTTGTCGATGGAAATCGATTGTAGCTTTAGTTTTCCTTTTGTGCTTCCACAATGTTAGCTACCATTACGATGTTAGAAACCACGTCAAGAGAATTCGGCCGTGATAACGCATCAGCGACGAAGTTGTCTGGTCCTTTAACATGCACAATTTCTATTGAAAACTGCGCGATACACTCCAAATAGCGATGTTATAGAGGCGATGCTTTATCCGGACGCTGCTTGAAAGCATATGTAATCGGCTTATGGTCAGTCTTTATCACGAATTGGCATCCTTCCACCATGTAGTGGATGTACTTAATGCTTTCGTAAATCGCCAAGAGTTCCTTGTCATAAGCGCAGTAATTAGCCTGACTTTTGCTCAATTTTCGCGAGAAGAGTCCAAGAGGTCTCCATGCATTTCCTTAGAGTTGCTCGAGAGCTGCTCCTATATCGATGTTTGATGCCATCGTGCGAAATCTTATAGGTGCATCGTTTTCCGGATGGAAGAGCAACGATGATTCGGCTATCAGATCCTTGCTTTTATCGAAAGCGCTAATCGATTCATCTGTCCAAAAAACTAGGTGTTTATCGTGTTTGCGAGAATCCTTCAACATTACATTAAGCGGTGCAGGTATTTTTGTGGCCTTTTTTATAAAACGACGATAAAAATTTAAAACCCCTAAATACCTTCTCAATTGACGCAGCGTTTGTGGTTTCTCGTAATTTTGTATCGCAGACACTCTGTCAGGAAGGGGTTTGATGGCATCTTCGCTTATTATGTATCCTAGATATTCCACCGTTGGCTCTCCGAATTTGCACTTCGCTGGATTGATTTTCTACCCGTACTCCGATAAGCGTTCGAAAACGCACTTAAGATGCTGTTGGTGCTAGCATACTTTGCTGGAGGCAATGCGAATATCGTCGATATAGGCGAAGCAAAACGATAATTCTTTGAGCACTGTATCCAGAAATTGTTGGAATGTTTGTGCCACGTTGCACAAACCAAAAGTCATTCAGCAAAACTCAAACAGCCCAAATGGTGTGATAACTGCAGTTTTTTCTATGTCATCCTCATGAATTGGCACTTGATGATATGCACGTTCTAGATTCAGCGTCGTGAAGATCGTCTTCCTATGTAGAGAAAGTGTGAAATCTTGAATGTTGGGCACTGGATATCGGTCTGGAATTGTAACTGCGTTCAAGCGTCTGTAGTCGCCACATGGTCTCCACGATCCAGATTTCTTTTGCACTAGATGAAGCGGGCTTGCCCATGTGCTACTGGATGGTCGGCAAGTTCCCACGTCAACCATGTATTCAAACTCCTTCTTTGCTGCTAGATATTTGTCTGCTTGCAATCTTCGTACACGTTCTGCAACTGGCGGTCCGGTTGTATGTATTTGATGGCATATTTGGTGCGAGCGTCCGGATGTGAAATTGGATGAAGACGTTAATTCTGGAAAATCATTAAGCATGGCCTTGATATCCGTGTTACTGGTTAACGAAGTGACAACGCTTATTTCATATTTCGCGAGCTCAGCGATTCTCGAAATATTTGTCTTTCCATCGACGAGCCGTCGATTTTTGACATCAACAAGCATCTCAAAATTGTTCAGGAAATCGGCACCAATAATAGCACGTGGGACGTCAGCGATGTGGAAATACCAGGGAAACATTCTTCGTAGGTCAAGATCCACCTTTATTAATTTTTCACCGTATGTATTTATTATAGTGTTATTCGCAGCAAAAAGTTTAAAGTCTGTATGTTGGGATCGCTGATTCAAGTGGCCTCGAGGAATGACGGATACCGCAGCGCCCGTGTCTATCAGGAACATTAAGCCACTTCCCCTATCTCGAATGATCAACCGATGCTTTATACTGTAGCCGTCGTCCATGACACTTGTGGACGACAGCGATTCTAGTTTTCCGTAGGCTTAAAATCACACGATTGTCGGCATTTGCGAGCTTTTCCCTTGAAGCGGCTGTGGTAGAAGCTCAAATTCTTATTTCGGGAATTCGATCGAGATCTGCTTCTTTGTGGCTGAACTCGGAGGTCCTTCAGCTGCTGCTCAATCCGTTTAAGGCGATCCTCAAGTGAATATCGTTGCTGATCCAATTTCGAATTTTGCACTTTTTCTTGCTGCGATTCGTTGATTGCATCCACTGTTGGCCAAATGTTGTATTCAGCTAGAATTTTATCAGTCATTTCGGCTAGGACATCCGCTTTTACCTCCGACGTGACCGTGAGAATAGCACGCACACGCGTAGGCAAGCGCCGTAGCCAAAGCGATTTTATAGCATCGTTGGTGAGTTGTTCGCCGGCCAACATTTTCATTTCTCGTAGAAGCTGAGATGGTTTCCGATCGCCGAGCTCCAAATCCGTTAGCACTTTCGAGAGCTGATTTTCTTTTGACACAGCAAACCGAACAATGAGGTGTCGCTTCAATTCATCGTATTTGTTTTTATTTCGGGCGGATTTTCAATATGTTCCAAAATCGACGAATCCAACGCAGCCACTATGACACTAAACTTGCTTATGTTGGAAGTCACTTTATGGATTTTTAATTGGGCCTCAACTTGTGTAAACCATAGCGTCGGTCTACGGCTCCAAAATGGTGGCAATTTCACACTACTTATGGCCTCAACACGGAGTTCACTTTGGAATTGTTCACTTTGAAATTGTTCATTTTGCACGAATGGATTTACGGTTGTTTCCAAGACTTCGTTTTCACCATCACTCGCGATTAGTGTTTTATCGGCACTACTAGCCATATTTTCTAGTAAACTGTTTAAGTTCGGGAGTATGCACTATTAGTGTGACGGAAAACTAGCGTCCTTTTCGCGAGAAAGTTTTTATTATATCTTGATCTTTGTTTAACGTTAGGGTCAACAATATATAGCGGTTACATGAAGCGGAATATCATTTCAAATAAACACATGTTCTATAACAAAGAATTTATTACCAAAACATTAATAAAACAGAGCTTAGCGTGATGTCTACTTTAAGGACTGCGAACAGAGAGAGAAGAATTTTAGTTCCGCATCTTTTTATAACGTCATATGCGTCACGTACCTAAAGATTGTACCAGCTGAGTACTGAATAGCTTAGCATACATCTGGTACATGTTGTGTAGTGCGTTGTTTAAGTAATTCCTACATTTTGACCAACTTATATATTTTGATGTATCCGCACGAATCCTCGTAACAGCAAAGAGCCATTTTCAAAGCAATCTCGGCATATTTGTTTTGAAAGTCACTACTAGGTCTTAAAAGGTTCAAATCAATAGGTAGTCGAAATTTCACCATGAGCCACCGTCCTCACAATCATATTCCACAGATGCCTATGACTCTGAAAAATTATTAACTTTTGTTTGTGCGTTATGCAATGGATGACTAAAATGTTCCCAGAATTTCTTAACCTAGTCACCACATTACCAGATCGCCATTACCAAAATTATAAACTAACCTTTTATCAACGGGTGAGGTGCATCTCTATCTTACACTTTTGCATAAATGTTACAATACAGATACTCAAATCAATACGCTAACTGCACAAATTACTTTTGACGTCAAAATTCTGATTTCTGTCTAATTTACTGATAAAGTTGTAAATCAAAGACGGTTTACTTGAATTGCCGCGTAATAAATAATTAAAGTAATTAAAGATCAAACGCACCTGAAAATTGTCGGTGGCCTGTAATCACATAGGAAATTTTTTTCATGTTCGAAACTGTTAAATTTACTAGCATTATCGCCGTTTAATTGTTCAATTGGTTATTCGGAAAAATTTATGAAGTACATGCGTATCTTAAGTACTAACAAATAAAGGCATGGTGGATACAATATAATGACTATCTTGACATAATCTTCGGATGCGTTGAGTAAGGGTTTTCGAGATTTTTACGCGAGCACAATATTGAATTGTATAATTTCTAATTAGATTGGTAAATTTGATTGATTTTATGTAAAATAGATTTATGGTAAACGTTGAAAACTACAATATATGCATATAGAAATAAAATTGTTTGATGTTCTTCCTTACACCAAAAATAGTGAAGATAAGTGCGGTAAACTGTAATTCTAGTATCTGGAAAGTGACTTTCTACGTCTTTTGCTACAGAGATCAAAGATTTCCAAGTTATCTTCTAATCATTCCATGGCGTGTTTGCATGTTATTACACGCGTTTTGTATGCATTACGAAACACAAATTTCCTAGCGCAGAGCAATCTGAGTCTGTTTATGAAGATTGCTGGCATCATCTAATCGTGTTAAGCAAATAATATTAATTTAAAACTGTAATTAGTTGCTTATCTTGTGCATACATGTTACCATTAATTCAATTATCATTGCTATTACTTACATTTTCACAAGCGTCAGCAAGGTAACCAAAACGGAGGCTGCCTTCCTCTCACCTCCATTGTTCCTACCATTTTCACTCGTGCAGGTACAGCCACCACATTACTACTTTTATTGGTCAGATTACATACATATTCGCTTTTATTGCCAGGGAACCTTAAAGATTATCTTTTCATTGGGAGAGATTATACACGAAGTAATTAAGTCGAGGAGCTTGAGCGCAGTGTATGCAAAGAAGGTGTTAACAAGTCGGTTAGGCCGCAATGCGAGCAAATCGGATTTTTTATTGCGAAACCTTCGTCTAATCTTTGCTATCTTGCTCACAAACGTACGGACAAAAGGTTTCATGTAAATTTTATGGACAATAATGTTATTTACTTAAACTTTTACATTAGCATCGAGTTCTGTGGTCCACTATGGGTGGTCTTTGAGCTAGTAAAGTCTATGCGGCGGCAGTTAACATGCATAGTTGCGTTTTCACAACTTCTTTTCCTACCCAGGACTATTATCCTTTTTCGTGTTTATGACTTTGTGAGATTATTCTTATTTGTTCAAGCATTTTCCAAATGTTTTGCTTGCAGAGGTGTTGCCGAGGTGCTAATATATTTTGTTTGGTCGACTAATGAATCTTTGTTAGATAAATCAAAGGTGGAATTAAATACTTTCGACTATTTCCTCTGGTAGAATGGAAAGAATTTTATCTAGTTTAAACCAAGTTGATATGCAAAAGTTTCTTGCGCATCGCTGGACCTGGTAAATGATGTAAAAATGAATAAAATAATGTGCATTCGTTTGTAAGAGCTATAGAAGAAAGCTTAAGAAATTCTCTACACAGGACTATTATCCCTCTTGAAGGATTTTATTACTACTTTGCATCTCCGAAAAGAGAAGACCAAGTGATTTCGTCGTTTAACAATTCATATTTATTCAAAGGTTTATTTCTAATTATCACCTGAAGGATTCTAAGTTTCTTTCCATTTTATGCGAATCCAGCTATAGCTTTGAAATTTTTTGTGTTTCTTCCATTACTGGACTCTTATTAGGGCTTCACTTAAAAACATTTATAATGTTCCCGTTCATTCATCCGCCCTCAGTGCGCCACAGCACGTTTTCTTAGTGACTAGAAAAGGTACAATCATCAAATCTTGAGAACAGTTCAGACGTTTTTGATGCATGAAAGTTCTTGTTCTTCTCGATTTCCTTACTGGTCTCCACCCTTCTGTTCTCCCAACGAATACCTTTTTAGGTATCCGTTGTTTTTTATATTATTCACGGGGCCAGCCCATTTTAAAAATTCAAACAGCTCATGTTTGTATCGAATTTGCCAATGGTCACCATCTAGCTCCGATTATCCGCCTCAGGACCCATCGCTCAAAGTCGTTCAACATATTTGCGGATGCTTGGGTTAGGGTCCATGTGTCGCACCCATAGCATGACACAGGTCCTATCACAAATTTGTATACTTGGAGCTTTGTTTTTCCGTGTATGCAGCTGGTCTTCAAGATCTTCAAAACTGAATAAAATATTTTATTTCCGAGCTATATTCTTTGGCGTCTTTCGTCTCTTTCACCGCCCGTTTTCATTATTTTGGCGCCTAAATACACAATTTTGCTCACAAATTCGATACTGTATTCATCAAGGGTGATATTTTGTGTATTTGAGGTATTTTTCCTCTACTACGTCATCAACTTTGTTTTATTTGCATTGATTTGTAGCCCTACTAGTTTTGCTTCGCTGTCGAGTTCCAGGAAAAGTCCTTTGGCAGTTGTTAATGACCGTGACAAAATGTCAACGTCGTCTGCATAGGCTACTACTTGGCTCAACTTGTATCGTTATGTGACCCGTGTATCTATCGGTAGCTTCTTTATGATGTACTCCAGAGCCAAATTGAATAGCAATGGGGCCAGCCCATCTCCCTGCCTTAGTCCGATATTTGTGTTAAATGTGTTTCATTTTTTTATGGATAGGGAATATAATTGATTGGCTCCACTCTTTTGGTATATGTTTTTGTTGCCAAATGAGCTGGATGGCTTTGTGAATAGCTTTTTGAACACTGCTGCCATCGTATTTCATGAGCTCCACTGGAATCTCATTGATGTCCAGCGCTTTATTATCCTTTTTGGCTTTGATGATGCAACAAACTTCATCTGGAGTTGGTGGGGCCAATGGAAGCTCTCCAAAAACATCTATAGATTCCAATATTCTGGAACTGTGTGGAGGATTAAGGAGGTTCTTGAAATACATTTTGACATAAAAGTACCCGGAAATTGCAACTAAAACACTAAATATTTGATTATTTATCAATATTTATTTTGTCGCCTTCAAAATAATCCCCATCAGATGCACTACACTTACGCCAACGATTTTTCTAGTCCTCAAAACACTTTTCATAAGCACTTTTTGGGATGGCCTTCAGCTCCTTCAGCGAGTTTTGTTATATCTAATCGATTGACTGAAAACGGGTTCCACGGAGCGGCAATTTCAGTTTGGGGAACAAGAAAAAATCACACGGAGCCAAACCTTTGAATTCATTGGGCTTTTTCAGACGCAGCGTTAAAAGTGAGCGTTAAACAGGTTATATGGGCAAGAAGAGTGAGAGGCGTTGAGGGGACCTGATGGTAAAAACAAGCCAACATTTTGTAGGGTGAACGAGCGTAACGCACATACACAAACGCATTTTGTTGATCATTTGGTGGGGGAAATTTTATACATACGCCGGTAATCATTCCGAATCGAACATTTGGTGAAGAAGGTAGTCGTCATGAAACGATTGCCTTTCTTTAATTTGCGTGCAAAAATGGACGCGTGGACGCAAGAAGCTACGCGTTATTCAATAAATTTATAAAAGCGGAGGCCATGTTCAATTTCACGAAACAACACGACGAATATCTCGATTTCAATAAAGTTAAATTGCCTATTGTAAATCCATAGAAAATTAACAGTACGCATAATCTTTATAGAATTGCATTATAATATGCCAGTTGACAACACAACAAGAAAAATATGCGACTTAAAAAGATATTCAAATTTGGAATACATTTTTCAGAAAGCGGAAAAACACGGAGGTTCTAATAAATCCAATAGAAGTTTGAATCGACAAACTTTAACAATCATAAAATACATTTTTCATTCCAGTTTTTGTTACCTCGTGCACAATTCAAGGCTAAAACATCAATTCTCAATCGCTTATCTCTCTGTCTTCGCTTTCATGTTGTCCGCACGACGTTTAACGATCAAATGATCCTTGTGACACATACACTCGCAAGACGTGTATCGTATACGAAAATAGGTTGGCTGAAATATGCAACGTGTAAACATAAGGGCGTAAGCGCGAAACCTGTTTGGATATGGGTTTTTACCATTCCCGTGTGAAAGAGCCCATTCGTAATCGTGGCTCGATGGCATGCTGCATCGTGGTTCGATTCGATGGTTATCAGGACGAGTCGAGCAAGAATGCGTTTCATACCCAAAGTATCCACCAAAATCATTCGAACGGACTCGCAAGAGATGTCGAGCTCTCTTTCCATCTCTCTAGCACTTGCATGATTACTTTCAAGCACCATATCCTTCAATTTTTAAATTGTTTTCATCAGTTGAAGGGATCAAAGGTTAGAAATACAAAATTTGAGACAAAGTGTACCAACTTAAGTAGCTGCTGTAAACAAATTGGTTGACAAATCGCGCTTATATTTGGAATAGTTACTGAGGACAGTTTTATCAACTTAAAAAAAAAGCATTTTGTTGAAATATCATTTAGCCAGGGAACTTAAATTACAATTTCCGTGTACTTTTTTGTCAGAATGTATGATGCCCATCTTTCCTTAATCTTGGTTTCATCAGCGATGATATTGCCGATGTTATCATGACAGAGCGTGGTTTTGGGCTGATAACCACGTTTCAGGCTTTTCATTACTTTGTATACTTGCCTTGTGTTGTTGCTCGCTAAACTAATCTATACTTCTCAATTGGTCATCATAGTATTTTCTTTTCTAAATCCTAATTATCTTTTATCGCTACTCTTCTTAGATTTCCATAGTCTTTTCTCTTCGCCCTGGTTTTCTTACCTACGTATTCTTTGTATGCCTGATTCTTTTTGTGTAACGCATTCTGGTACTCATCATCGAACCAATCATTCCTCTTGCGTCGGGCTTGATGTCCGATCGTCTGTGCTACCACGGTCCTATTGGCCGCTTTCAGTTCTTTCTAGAGCTCGTTGCTCGTCTTTAACGATGCGTCTGATAAGATGGGAGCCAGCTGCTTGTCGAGGGTCTCCGTGAAATGTTTGGCCACAGACGCCGTTTAGAGCCTCTCGGTGTCAAATTTTTGAAGCGGGCTGATCTTCGCTGAATATGCCTTTGACATACGACATCGATAGGCTAATTTGTTCAAGTAGTCATCTGAGTTCCAATTGGCTCCTTGGAATGTATTGACTTCAAGTATGCTCGAAGCCCATCGTTGTTGGATCAGAACACGATCGGTCTGGTTTTGTGTGTTGCCATCCGGTGATACCCAGTTCATTTTATGAATGCGTCGATGTGGAATGCAAGTCGAACGTATGACTAGATTACTGCTACAATCAAAGTCGATCATGTGCTGGCCGTTGTCATTTGTTTCATCGTGGAGACTATATCCTTCAGTCGTTCCCCGATGAGATCGCTCATTGCCTACCTTAGCATTGAAATTACCCAGAATCATTTTTATGCCGTTTGTAGGCAATGAGTCGACTAGTCTTTGCAGGTGATCGTGGAACGTTTCCTTCGTTTCTTCATCCTTTTCTTCGGTCGGGGCGTGAGCATTGATCAACCTGATTTTGAAGGGTTCCGCTTTTATGCGGATCACACACAAGCGTTCGTTTATTGCCTTGAAATCAATAACGTACAATTTGAACTCCCTATCCACAATGAGGGCCACTCCGAATTCTCGTTTTCCAGTAGGCTTCCTGCTTTTGAATGTTGTGTGCCATGTCATGTCTTAAATATCATTTCTAGTCCGGTTTGTTTCTTGAAACGCTAGTATTGTTAATTGATATTGACTGGTCTGTTGCAAAAGGTCCATAACAGTGCCAGGGTAATTGAGTAATCTGACATTCCAGGAGCCAATGCTATAGTGCTCTTTCCGGTTGTGAGGTCATTTTCATGAGTCCGATCCATTCAGAGGCCCATATGCAGGTTTCGAAACATTGTAGGGTTTTCCAGGGACAGGGAGGTAGCCCTCTATCCAATCTCTATTCCGGTGGCATGGTTATTACGTCGATTCCATTATCAGGTGCGTAACGTTCACTTTCACCTTCTTACATCCCCACAAAGGAGGTATAAGTAGGATTTAGCAGCAGAGTTGTGGATGTTTTAACAGTTTCTAGCATGTCTCGGCAATTTATATTGCATTATTGGGGAACCAGTAAATCCAATATCCAACCTCGAGAGCATTTGCTACCATTTAATTGGGGAGTTTGAGATGAGCAACCATGGAAGCTATGGGTTCGGGAAACAAGGAGGTTCCCTCTTTTCTCAAAACGGCTTGAGACTGTCTATGACATAGTTTATTTTGGCCCCTCAATATACAAATTCACCCACATTTTTGATATTGTATTCGCCACGTGTGACGTTTTGTGTGTTTGAAGTATTTTTCTTCGACTGTGTCATGAGTTTTATCTAATTCTCATTGGGCAGGTTAGACATAGTCATAAACAGGATTTACACCTATTTCAACATTCAAGTTAGCTGAACCCTGTCTGAGGTCTACATGGTCCAACATTTCACCTATGCTCATTTTGTATACTATACACATTTTTTCAATGTATGTACATCACTGAGTCCATTTCATTGTCAGCCATCGACAAGTGAACACGAATAACATACATGAGATATGTTTCATGTTGAAACCAAGACCGCATTTTCAATCTCCCATTTGGGATCTTTCCTCTTGAGCTGTTGAAAGATGAATGAGTGCCTTGAGACATAGAAAATTTTTTGAGGCACCTCAGGTGCGTACGCATTTATTGCAGTGCGAAAGGCTAGGTCAGTAGAACGTTTTGAGGACTCACGCGTCTTTTTTTCTTCCTCTCGACGTCGTGTCCTTCCTAACTAAGAAAACTAGATTTACCTATTTGAGGAAGGTAACAAGCTGAAGCATATGACATCGCCCTTTGATTTGTGGCCCTATGAGTTCCGTTTTGCTGTCGAGTTTCAGGAAAAGTCGTTTAGCAATTATTAGCAACCGGGACAAATTGTTGATATCATCTGCATAGATTGTCACTTGGCTTGAGTTGTATAGTAATGTATCTCCTGTGTCAACATATAAAATTTTTATGACATATTGCAGAGCCAAATTGAATAGAAATGGCGCCGGTCCATCTCCCGGTTTTAGTCCAATATTTCTGTCTACGGCTTCGGAGAGTTGGTTATTGATGTGGTCTTGGGATATTGTTGACGTCGTTGCCTTTTTGGTAAGATAGATTAATTTGGCTAGGATATCAAATTAAAGCATTATTTGGTATGGTATGTTACGATTAATAATGTCGTGTACTTGCTTAAAGTCAACGAAAATTTGGTGTGCGTCTATATTCAACTCCTAACATTTCTCAAGTACCTGCTTGATGGTGAACAATTGGTCTATTGTCGATCTGACTGCTCTCTCTCTCTCTCTCTCTCTCTCTCTATAATACTGTTGTCGTGTAATCTGGTTTCATTCCTTGTTATTTTATACCTCTGAAAATATTTTGTACACCGTACAAAGTGATATGTCTCAATAGTTTTCGCATTTTAGCTTGTAACCTTGTTTGTGTATAGCGTAAATAATTCTTTGGCTCCATTCGTTTACTATAAGTTCTTGTTGCCAAATGTGCTGGATGATTTTGGAGATGGGTTTCCGAACGCTGTTGGCACCATATTTAATAAGCTCCACTGGAATCTCATTGATGCCCGTCACTTTATTATGATTTTGGGCTTTGATGGTGGAACAAACTTCATCCAGAGATGATGGGGTCAATGGAAGCTCTCCGGTGATACCTATAGGCTTCAATGTTCTGGAGCTGTGAGGAGGATTAAGAAGGTTCTTGAAATATGATGCCCATCTTTCCTTAATCTTGTTTTCTTCAGCGATGGTGTTGTCGATATCATCACGGCAGAGCGTGTTCTTGGGCTGATAACCTCATTTTAAGCTTTCCACTGCTTTGTATGCTTGTCTTGTTGCTTACTAGACTTACATCAATGCTTCTCAAATGGTCGTCATAGTATTTCCTGTTCTTAATTCTAATTATCTTATTTGCTATCCTCTGAGGTTTTCACGGTGGTCTCTCTTTGTCCTAGTTTTCCTACCTTAATGTTGTTTGTGCGCCTGATTCTTCTTGTGTAATGCATTTTCAGTTACTCATCATCGAACCAATCATTTCTTTTGTGCCAGAAGTCTGTTCTGCCACGATCTTAACCGTCGCTTTTACTTCCATCCAGAGCTCTTTGCTTGTTTTCGGTGATGTGTCTAATAAAACGGGAGTCGGCTGGTTGTCGCGGATCTCCTTGAAATTTTTTGCCGCAGTCGCCGTTTGGAGCTTTTCGATGTCAAATTTTGTAGAGGGCTGTACTTCATCAGATACGCGTTTGACAAACGACTTCGATATGTTAATATTCCCAAGTAGTAATCTATGTTACAATTCGGAATTATGTATTCTCTTCGGAATCCATTGTAGACGTGGCCGTATATTTTCGATTTTGATGAAAAACTCATACAAACATAATTCGTACAAAATTTTGGTACATTTTGCCACCTCCTGATGCATAAAATGGCCCTTTTCTTTCAAATTCTTATAGTTCTAATCAAGACCTTTCATTTGATACCCAACTCGACTACCTTTGGTTAAAAAAAAATGTTTAAAGGCTACTTCATCCTAAGAGGGGCCCCCCTTACAATTTTTTTTTTATTTTTGGTAAGACCTAAACTTTTAGGAAACCATAATTTCTGACGTTTTCACAAAATTTGAATATCCTAGCTTTTATAGTTTCTGAGGAAACTTGCTATGTGTGCTGTGACAGACGGGCAGACAGACGGACGGACAGACAGGTCGCGAAACTAGTAGGTCTTAGTAAAAAAAAAGGTTTAGTAAAGACCTTAAAAATGAGTGTCCTTTCCATATCGTCACGTGAATTAAAATTGATCGAAATATGTAGTAATCGAGCAAATTGCAGATTCAAAAATGATATTTTTTTTATTATTTCAATTTTAATTATAAATCATAAAACATTTTTGATTTCGCTTTATTTTTATTAAATATAAATTTTAGATCATTTTGTTTTTGTACAATATATTAAATTTAAGCTTTGCGTTATAGTAATATTATATATGTTTCACCTTTTGCTACTAAAGAAATTCAAATCTGCAATTAAAATACGAATATGGCAACATCGTTTCCCGCTGCACATGTACTTATTCCATGAGCGAAGGCAAGTGTGCAGCGGAATGAATGGAAGGCTCGTCAACTGCCATTGCAAGTAGTCCCGCAAAGTGACAACTGAGAACAGGGGAGTCTGTCATTGATCGTGACCGGCACACGTCGCGAGAACCGCGCCGGCAAGCGTTATATCAGTTGCAATTTTTGTTTTTATTTTTGGATAATTGCTTTGCTAATATTCCCATCTATAGTGAAAATCAACTAATATGTTTGCATTGTTCTGTAACAGCCTGTTCGAGTTTTATACCACATATTTCATATAAATGCCGTCAACATGGTCATTATTGAAATAATCGTGAAGTGCTGAATCGGTCCACTCTCGTTTAAGAATTTTATTTTCCATGTTTTTTATTAATAAAAGTCAAAACTTAATTTAAAAATAATCTCTTTAAAATTGGGATAAACACAAAAATCAGGTGATCATATATGATTGATTGATTTGAAATTATTCATTTATTTTGCGAAGAAAAAAAATAAGGCATTCTAGAAGTTGAGAGTGTAAAATTCTAAGGAAATTGTGACGTCTAAAACGCAATTTCAAGTAGAATGTGACTACTTAAATACAAAGAATGATGTATAGTTGATAGTTTGTAAAAGAGAACTGTAAGAAAGCAAAAGTAAAAATTTAAAAACTAACTTGACTGATTCAATACAAAATCCATGACGAAGATAAAAGAAATAATGTAAGTGACGATAAGATTTTTAAAGCCATTGCAATAGCATAATCATTTTTTTACATTTCTCTATTTAAATTAAATGGTTTTAAGTTGAAAATTTATATTTGATTCATATAATATTATTGATTTACTGTAGTTAGAAATTGAGTTAAATAAGAAAAGATATTTGCAATAAAAAATAAGTATAAAAATAAAGGAAATATATAATTAAAATACACACTCGGTCTTTTTATTTATCAAAAACCTGACCGTGTATGGAACCCGCAACAATGGCCGGCCCCTCCACTGAAATGAGTTAGCCATCGGGCGCGCTCCCCCCTTTCTTTTTGTGTTATGGGGGCTCTTGCCCGGGTATTTCCGAAGTCCATCTGTTTTCTCCCGGCCCAGTTTGTTACTGGCTAAAAACTATTTCAACCCTCATTAGGTTACCTCGTCCTAGACACTCGTCGATCAGCACTAGATGGTTTTTTGTTAGTGGGTATTGTGCTGGGGAAAAAAACTCGCCCCCAACCCTAGTCTGCCAGCGCATTCACGCGTCCCCAGACAAGGCCAAATCTCGGGGGATACTACCATCCTCTTTCATCAAGGCAGCAGACCATCGCTACAATCCTTCACGGACATTTTTTATCTAACTGCTTCACTCTTTCAATGTCCCTCGTCACAAACGATGAAGACAATTTTCGTACTTCAACTTGCAACGCACGACCGAAACTTTTGAATGCAAAATTCTCACAGAAAACTTTAATTTTCGCGAATGTAACGCAGTCTCTGCAGTCTGCAGACACATTTTTCAAACAATCAGCAGTGGAGTAAACTACATTACGTCCCGTCAACAAAACGCGACGACCTTCCCGCTAGTTGTGCCAACTACGAGTCCCGCTTCGTATAAATCCCGCTTGACTCGACGAGCCTTTTCATGGCGGTAAAGGAAAATTCTCATTGCAACAATTTAGCAATTGCTACGCTAGATTATCGCTATGGGGTGGCCATGCTTGATTTGAAATCGCGTCCTGTCTGTCCGTCTATCCATCTGTCTGTCCGTCCGTCCGTCCGTCCGTGTGTCACACCACTTTTTCTCGCAAACTACCAAAGCTGCAAACATCAAATTTTGTATGCAGATGTAAAGTGGTGCTCTCTTCAAAGTTCAACTGCAAAATTTTTTATAGGGTATTTAAGGGGGTTCTCCTATATTGGGGAGTGGGCCCCCGAAATAAAAAATTTCATCAAAGGTAGCCGATATGGGTATGAATTGAAAGGTCTTGATGAGAACTTTTCAAAAGGGGGGCGCACAGGAAGGGGAAATACACGAAAAATTTGGACACCCCCCTCGCGATTCGACACCTGAGATCCGAAAAATCTGAAAAAAATTGTGGAGGTAGGTGCTTATGAGTACAACAAAAACAAATACCTTAGAAGTCGAAATTCACTCAACTTTGTTAATAATAGTATGATCTTCGACATATTCCTATAAAAGGTCCTACATAGTCCTATAAAAAGTCCTTCAACTTTGTAAGTTTGATGATCAAATGATATACACGGAAGTTATGACCATTTGAAATTTCTCCAATACAACAACAATAATACATGATTTTGGTATTTTATGGATTTTCCATCGAGTCAGTCACTGCAGTTTTGACTTGATCTTCTTAAAATTTTCAAATAAAGTCAACAATGTAAATACATTTGGGAATTCATGATTTGAGTGATTTTTGTTGGTTTACAACAAAATGGGGACAGTTGAAGTATAAAAACAATGGATTTTCTTATAAACGTGCACATCTCTTTGATATATTCCTTGACTTTATTCGTTGCTGGTGACTGCTCTTCGGAGAAGTTGGGTACAAATCCTTCTGACGTGAGCGTAGGTCTGTCTACGTGACTTGTTATTTGATATTTTATTTATTTTTTTCTTTGGGAAAACTTTTTATTGGTAATGGTAGCGGTGGTAGTGGTAGGGTTTATTGCGGGTTAGTAATAGCAATATAAATAAGTTACAAATCAAATTGTTCCGCACTTATTGCATGGTTATTTTTATGATATGGTAATTTCTTCGCAAAAATCACAACTAGACCACACTCTCAAATGAAAGCGGAAACGAGAAGAAACGGAACAAACGGACATCCAAAAATCCAGAAAACAACAAACCTAATATCCCTCTACCTACCTAATTTAGTACTTACCTGCTTAATTCCCCTACGACCATATGAAGTCATTTTCTTCTATATATTCTTCAGACACTGAAGATGACTCAAAGTAGTCGAAAAGCTTCTGCTCAAACAACAAAGCCAGGCTTTTAAAGAAAAAAAAAAAAAATTAAGAATATCTTTAAGAATTCATTTAGTCAATGGTTATTACTGGTATTGCAACAAAATGGCAGCAAATTAAAATGTTTGATAATGGTTTCGCTTTTCAAACCGATATGTAATTGTTGCAGATCTTGTCGAACTGTTTCTTGAGTTTATTCATTATTGGCGTCTGCATATCGTGGGCAGGGTATAAAACCCTTCTGGCACGAGTGTACCTCTTACAACCCAACTAATTTAAGTTTACTTCATTTTACTGAAAAGGTCAGCTTGCATTTACGACTTATATGAACTAATGATATAGACGGGATATCGAATTTCCGTGTGAGAGCTTCATAATTCCATATACCTAGTAACATATAAAGATTATATGTATAACGTTCCTTTTCAATAGCCAATTGATATTCATAATAAAATCACGGAACACTCAACGTACTCGTTCGTCATGTGATAAGTGTAAAAGCCTGTTCACAGCAAAAGAGGTAACCGTCTACGGGAAATGGTGAAAAAAATGGAGCGCTGATAAGCGCCTATAGCTAGTCGATTAAATGCCTGGAATTTACAGCGTCGTGTTGATATCGACCGTTAAATGCATTTTCACATACAACTTTGAAAATGCACACCAAGAGCGCGCATCGGGCTGTGGAGCCAAGTTGAACTACATTTTTTTTCCATAAACACGTCATTGTCGCTTTGTCCCTGCCACCCTGCTGTATGCCTCGAATCCTTGGGTATAGCGTTTTCATACAAATGGCGCGGCAATATTCCAGTCAACACTTGAAAGCTTATCAGGTTCTTTCGATGAGTTTCCCACCATGTATGTAACTGTTGAGGAAGTGCAGTTATCGCTCGCCAAACGAAGGTACAATGATAAGCTGATGTGATAACAATTTTCCTAGTCGATATTCATGGTTTGTTATCAATGACAATCAGGGCTCGGTTCGTTCGACAGATGCTTTTGGGCTCTGTACATTTCACAATGTCAATGGATTAATGGCGCGCCACTTGATGTACTAAGTGACAAGAGCATGGTAGGAGGAAAGCTACAACCGATTTATCATTTTCCCAAGTTATGACCAACACATGTAAATCAAATGTGCTTTAACCGTACGTCAGGCGGAGAGATAAAAGGAGTAAAGTTGAGGAATCCAATCACGTTGATATATTCGCAGTGTCAGGAAGAGTAGTGAAAAAATGTCGACATTATTGTTTTCAGTTGATAAATGGAGTACATATTTGTTTTGTAGTGTTCCGAACAGGGAATTTGGTTATGGTATGCTTATTTTTTGAGATGAGACCGCAAGGACTAAAGTTCTTCAAAAACAGGTTGAATTCATTTCTTAGGATTTTGTAAAATATCTTTACAAAACCTTACCAATTTTGCAACCTGTCTAGCCGTCTGTCCGTGCGCGCATTACAGCAATACGAGTAGCTACAATCACAAAATTTTCTGAACAAATCATAAGTGATAGCTATTCAACGTTTAGGCGTTAAAAAATATTATATGATGCCATGTAGGTAGGGAACCTTTAAATTTTTTTTGTAAAGGTAGCCGATAAAAGTATCAAATGAAAGGTCTTGATGAAAAGTTTTCAAAATATGTCTTAGACTGACACTATTCGCATAGAGAGGTGCAGGTGAGATTTGTTTCATTTTTGACATCTTTCATACGAAATCCTGAAACAGAAACACGTTTTTGCCAAGGAAATCAAAAGGAGACGTCAATGTTTCCCGCATAGGGGTACCACTTGGCTCGGTTTGTATACCAATGCACCTCTTGTATCCTTCATATGACGTATTCCAGAGCCAACTTGAATAGCAATGGGTCCAACCCATTGCCCTGCTAGCATGAGTTAGTAATTGATGTGGGCTTGGAAGGTTTTTGACGATATTGTGATTTTAACAAAACGGAATTTTTCGGCTGAAATACCAAAGCAAAGTATTATCTGGCATAGTATGTTACGATATATATTGTCATATAGTCGCTTAAAGTCAACAAAATTTAGTGTGCTTCTATTTTGAACCCAGAGCATTTCTGAAGTACCTACTTGCATAAAAAAATTGGTCTGTCGTCAATCGAACTACCCTGTAACCACCTTGGTACACTCTAGTCCCAGAAGAGAAGCGAATAAGATAATCAAAACTAAGAAAAGCAAATACTATGACGACCAATTGAGAACAACAACACAAGACAAGCAAACAAAGTTGTGAAAAGCTTGAAACGAGGTTATCAGCCCAAGACCACGCTCTGCCGTGATGATATCGACAACATCATACCTGATGAAAACAAGATTAAGAAAGATTCTTAATCCTCCGCACAGCTCCAGAACATCGGAGTCTACAAATATTCCCGGAGAACTTCCGTTGACTCCACCAACACTGGTTGAAGTTTGTTCCATCATCTACTCCCAAAAGGATAATAAAGCGCTGAGCATCGATGAGATTTCAATGGAGCTTATAAAATATGGTGGCGGCGGTATTTAGAAAGCCATCCATAAAGTTATCCAGCACATTTGGCAACAAGAACATATTAGCAGAGAAGAAAGAAAATACGTGCAGTCGGCTTGGTGACTATGACAGAAGTGACATTTTCTTTAAAATAGGTTATGAAGTGCATAAAAGATAAATAACAGTGTGACAATGAACATTCGGATTATAGGGTGACTCTAACACTCCTCCTTAGGGTGATGGTTCTTGTTGCGCTCTCATTGCTTCTCTGAACTGTGTATGTTTATTCTTGTCCAGGGGTTTTGTAAGAGCATCTGCAACTTGCTCAGTGGTGCTTATGTAATCGACTTTTTTTGACAGCATTCCAATGTCGTGGTCCAGGACTGGAACTGAATCGACTTTGTAAGTTTACCGCATAGCATATATCAGCTCGTGTACATTGTGCCAAATATATTAGACAACCAACTGCCTCTTGGTATGGAAAATTCTTCATGAATTCAATATCTTTTATTTCAGATGCACCATCTTTAGTTGATATCTTTTCACTAGAATTCATTGGTGTCATCGTGGGTTTGGCGTTTTCCATCCCAAACTTTTGTAGAACTTTCTCAATATGTTGCTCTTGATCAATTGCAATTGAGCAATTAGATATTGGTATATGCATTCCAAGGATTTGTTTCGCTATTCCAAGCTCTTCCATTTTGAATTGTTGATCCAGTCGGTTTTATTTGAGAAGAGCAAAAAAACCATCAACGTATACCGCTATGATAAGTACATTTTCGTTTTTTGCTTTGACATAAATGCACGGATCATGCTTAGATCTTTCTAATCCAAATGATTTTAATGTTTTGTCCAGCTCTTGATTCCGAACTCTACGGTACTGCTTTAGTCCATATAAGGCCTTTTTTGAACAACATACTATCGATGGGTTTTCTAGAATCAGGTAGTATCAGGCTGTTCCATTTAAATTGCTTCCGAAAGGTTTCCTTGAAGAAAACCGGAAATTGCATCCATCTGTTCCACTTTGAGGTTTAATTGAGCTGCAATTGCGAAAAGATATTGCAGAGAGCTGTGTTGGACAAAAGGTGAGTATGTGGCCTCATAGTCCACCCCCTTTCGCTGCGAGTATCCGTTTACGACCAACCTGGCCTTGTAGCGATCAATTTGTCCGGTAAGATTACGTTTTGTACAGAAGATCCATTTAGATTTTATCGCCTTTCGATTGTTTAGTAAGGCTTGAAGTGTCCATGTATCATTTTCGAGTAGCGGCTGCATCTCTTCTTCCATAACCAACTTTCATTGGTTCGCATCAGGTCTGGATAATGCTTCTCCTGGCATCGTCGGGTCATCTTGAAAGCAATTCTAGTGCAATGCAGGTGCTGAGAAACCTTCAAATGGTTCCATTTCATGTTGGAGTTTTGCACTCCCTTTCGCTGCGCCCCAACACCTGCAGTGGCTTAGAGTTGGATTGCTGAGGGAGCATCGAAGAATCTGAATCAATTGATGCCGTTGCATCTTGAAAATTGTCTTCGTATATTGCATCTTCTTGTTAGTTGCTAATAACGATATCTTTGACCAGATTGTTGTGATTGTTTCTGCTTCACTTTGCTTACTGATTTCATGTGGTTGCATTTTGTCTTGGTGGATGACATCAACTTTGATACTTGTTGTTGACTTCTTAAATGTTTTGGATGCAGAAACATAAGAGTCTTCATTACAAAAGTATAGGTACATCTCGACTTAAAAAAAAAACAATTTATAACTGAGTTGTAAAAAGGCGGTAGCCTTTGGTGTTTCTTCATATCTGACCATAATACATTCGTTGGATTTGCGTCCCATTTTTTTCGGTTGGCTTCCGAGATGTGTACCATAGCCGTTGTTCCAAATACTGATGTGCGCAAGGTCAAATACTTTTTGACCCCACGCTTGAACTGGTGTTGTGCCAGTTCCTTTCGATGGTGAACGGTTTAGAAGACATACAGAGTATGCAACTGCTTTTGCCTAAAGTGTTTTCGACATTTTCGAGACAGCAAGCGTACATCATGCCTTTCCATGATTGAGTGATTGTTGCGTTCGGCCAAGCCGTTTTGCTCTGGTGTGTGCACATTGGTGGAACCCGTTTTTCCGAAAAGTGGCTTGAAATTTGCCGTTCATAAACTCCTGCTCGTTATGAGAACGTAGAGTTTTGAGCTTGTGATCACTTTGCTTTTTGGTGAACGTCATTAAATCTTCAAAGCATGACAGTACTTCCCAATTCATTTTTGTTCTTAGGAAGCATACAAAAATTTCCCTCGATTTGTCATCAACAAATGTTATAAAATATCGACTTACACCAAGCAAACTGTGTTCCATGGGTTAACATATGTCAGTGTGCACTAATGCATGCAGCTCTGAATGACAACCTTTGTTGTTTGCCAAGGGCATACATCTTGCACTCTCTCTCAATTTTGTTGGTGAAATATATTCCAATTGCCAGTCCATTGCATCGTTTTTCTAAGTGTTTGTTATTCAGGTGGGCCATTCAACGATGCCAAAGGTTTTTAATGCATTTTGAACTACACGCAAATGCAACATTCTTTGACGATTTTTTGTCCAATTTAAACAAGTCATTAACGTTTGTGCCTGTTGCAATTACTTGGTTTTGAGGGTTTTGTAAAATAATTTTACAAAACCCTACTAAAATTGCGTCCTGTCTGTCCGTCTGTCTGTCCGTCCGTCCGTCCGTCCGTGTGTCACAGCAGTTTTTCTCGGAAACTACTTAAGCTAGAAACACCAAATTTTGTATGTAGGTGTAAAGTGGTGTTCTCTTCAAAGTTCAACTACAAAAAATTTTTATAAGGTATTTAAGGGGGTTCTCCCCATATAGGGGAGCGACCCCCCGGAAAAAAATTTCATTGAAGGTAGCCGATATGGGTATCAAATGAAAGGTCTTGATGAGAACTTTTCAAAACAGGTCTTAGTTTTGCAAAGTTTGCTTCGAGGGGCGCACAGGGAGGGGAAATACACGAAAAATTTGTGTCCCCCCCCTCGCGATTGGACACCTGTGATCCGAAAAATGTGAAAAAGAACAAGAATGTAGGCCTTGGTGAGTACAACAACAACAAATACGTGAGAAGTCGCAATTCAATCAACTTTGTTAGTAATAGTATGATTTATCGATTTTATGTTTTCTTGAATAAAATCCTAGCGGTACCCTTAAATTCAATAATAATCGGTACACAGATGACTATTTATGGGATTGATATATCCTGAAAGTTTCATAAAAATTGAACCATATTGAGCGAAGTTATAGTGGTTTGAATTTTCCTGTATTACTATGGAACAATATGCGCTGCATTTATTACTATGGCAACATATGGCTATGGAACAACATTCGCTTTTTACCGACTCAGACACTACAGTTTTGCTAGGATTTGCATGAAAATTTCAGGAATGATAGGTGTCATGTATATCTGTGAGAATCGGTTCAGCTAGTGGTATCAGAAATCGTAAAACAAAATAGTGGCTGTTTTAAATGCGAAGATTGAAAAATTTTGAGTTTTTTCCCAACTTCAACGAATGACTGAAGATGAGTGCCTACAATTAATACTCATAAGTGAAACAAGTCAAGGAGGCGGGAGAGAGCTCCTAGCAACTGGGCTTTGTAACCACTCTAGGATTCGAAAAAATTGGCCATTAATCGATGATAACAGTACAGAAGAGGGGCCGATATGAATATAAAATGAAAGTTTTCATGGGAGCATTTCAAAACAGTTCTTAAACTGTCAGTTTTTGCTTCAGTGGGGGCACAGGGGGGAAATACATGAAAAATGTGTTTCCTCCCTCGCGAATGGACATCTGAAATAATTATCAAGCGAGATATTTATGAGTTTAACAATAACAAATACCTCAGAAGTCGGAATTCGTTCAACTTTTATTAACAATAGTATGATCTTCGAATTTCATATTTTCTCCAATAAAATCAACTTTGACATGTTTCTTGGTTTGATTCGATCTGGTGACTGCATTTTGTAAATTGAATACAAAACCCTTCTGACATGAGCATAGGTCTGTTTACCCACCTTGTTTTTTTTTTGAATTTGTAACTTTGACGCATTTGTTGGTGATTTTATCAACAGATAAAAGGTTGACGGATAAATCAGGAATTAACTGCACATCACTGACTTTAAGTGCAGATGTATTGCATATTGGTCTTATTGTTGCCGTTCCACTCCCTTCAACCTGCATATTGGTTTTGTTTGCAGCAATTAATGTGCCAACATCTTCAGAAAAACAATCCATCATGTTTTCGTTAAAACTCATTTGCGATGTGGCCCCTGAGTCAAAGTACCGTACGTCTTTGTTTCTTGGATTATTTATTGTAGACAAAACACAACAACACACAAAGTTTTTGCTTTTATTTGTGTTGCTGTAACTTCTTGACTGGCAGTTCTTCGCCATATGGCCAAAATTGTTAAACGCACTTGCACCTGGGTCCTTTTCGTGATTTTTTAAATGGCGTTTGGCGTGTGTCTGTTTGGAAAGCTGAACTTTCACTGCTGGGAAGTACGTTTTGCAATAACTTTGTTTTTAAGACATCACCATTAATTCTTGCGCCTGGATTCTCCAAAACCATTATCATAGGATGGTAATCATCCGGAAGTCCAGTAAGCTGTAAGGAGAAAACCCATTCCTCATTTATAGGAAATCCAGGATTGGGCTGTGGTAATGATTTCGTTGTAATCTGCTTACACAAAAGTGCTACTTGAAATGTTAACCCACTATCTTCATATGCATGTGCTAGCTGCTGGCACAACTCCTTGTCGGATTGTGCACCCTGTATATGGACATAGCACGTAGGATCAATCATTAAAGTCAACTTACTTTTTGCACGTTGATCTTTCTAAGGATTGGCAGTGGTTTTGAGATTTCCTTCTTCATCGAGTTCATAATCAAGTGTCGTTGTCCAAAGATTATTCAAATCTAGGAACGCTTGCACAGCAATCTTTCATATGGGGTAGTTTTCCCTACCGAGCAGTCCATCAATTGAAATGCTGCTAGCACTGTTTTTGGACTTCAACATTTTTTAACATTTATGAAAATTCAACAAAAAAGCGAGACGTTATCTTCGAGGGGCCCATAACCTATTACTAGAAAAGAAGGAAAATACGTGTGGTCGACTTGGTAACTATGACAGAAGTGACATTTTATTTAAAATAGGTTATGAAGTACATAATAGATAAACAACAGTGTGACAATGAGTATTCGGATTATAGGGTGACTCTAGCTGAATATATGCCAAAAGAGTGGAGCCAATCAATAACATTCCCTATCCACAAAAAAATAATAAGGTACAGTGCGAAAACTATAGGGGTATATCACTACTTTGTACGGCGTTCATCATATTTCGAAAGATCTTAGAAAATAAAACCAGATCAACGCCAATAGTATTCTTGGGGATAATCCAGGTAGTTTTAGAGCAGGTAGATTGACAATAGACCAATTGTATGCAGTCAAGCAGATACTTGAGAAATGCTGAAAGTTCAACATAAACGTACACCGAGTATTTGTTGACTTTAAGTAAGCATACGATAGTATTGATCGAAACATACTGTACCAAATAATGCGATTCTTTTGTATCAAAGCCAAAGTCGCCCTTTTTACCAAAATGACAACGACGTTGACAACCTCCCGAGTCCGTATCAATAACCAACTCACCAGCGCCTTTGACACAAATATCGGACTAAAGCACGGAGATGAGTTGGCCCCATTGCTAGCCAGTTTGGCTTTGCGACACAGCATTAGAAAGCTTCCTGTCGATATTCGAGGTACATTACTATATAAGTCGAGCCAAATGGTAGCCTATGCGGATGACATCAACATTTTGTCACGGTTGCTAACAACCGCCAAAAATCTTCTCTTAAAACTCAACAGTGAAGTAAAACTAGTAGGGCTACAAATCAATGAGAACAAAACAAAGCTCCTAACGTGGTCGAGGAAAAATACTTCAAATGCTCAAAATATCAGACTTTGGCGAATACAATATCAAAATGTTGGTGAATTTGTGAACTTAGGCGCCAAAATAACTGAAAATGCGAATGAGAAATGCGAAACACGCCGAAGGATATAGCTCGCAAATAAAATTTTTTATTCAGCTTCGACAATCTTGAAGACCAGCTGCATACACAGGAAAACAAAGCTCCAAGTATACTAATCTGTAATCAGACCTGTGTTACACTATGAGTGGGAAACATGGGCGTTAACCCATGCATTTGCAAATATATTGAACGACTTTGAGTGATGGCTCCCGAGATTGACAATTGGAGCGAAACTAGACGAGGGCCAATGACAAATTTGATACAACCACGAGGTGTATGAAATTTTTGACGAACCGGAGGTCGCAATGATTGTGAGACTACGGAAGCTGCAATGTGCTGACCATGTGAGTCGTATGAATGTACACCGAAGACACAAAAAGGTATTCGTTGGGAGAACTGAAGGCCGGAGACCAGTGAGAAAACAGAGGAAATGCTGGTTTGACTCGGTCAATGAAGAAGATTCACCGCTGCTCATATTTCAATATTGGAAGGCGCGGTCAATGAACCGAGACAGTTGGAGGCACTATTTGCAGAAAGGGAAGGCCCGATAGGGGCTGTAGTGCTATGAGGAAGAAGAAGATACTCAAGTAATTTGCTGTGACGATTTTCATAATGAACGCAGCATTTCTGGCCTTGTGCTTATAGCCAAATATGAGCGAATGAATTCAAGTTGAGCCAACAAAACTCTATGATCGTTTATGTTTTTACTACGGTCAAGCACATAACCCCATTGTCGTCGATTCATGTACATGTCGACCAAAGAGGAAGCGAAAAGAATACATCCAAATTCAGTTCATGCGAGCCATCACATTATGGATGACGTAAATGATAAGCTTTGGGGTGTGCTTCCAGCGGAGTAAAACTAAAGAGAGCCGAGAGGTAATACAAAAGCTCTTCCTGCCTCAATTTTCCCAATTTTGCCAATTCGCTGCTGAAATCTACAAACGAGACGAGACGGGGCGGAAGAGTTTCCACGTTTCGCGACCAAATATAAACACTTGGTGGAGTCTGTCAGTTTCAGTCTGTGTTTGATTCTTTGAACGAGCATACCGCTGCCCAGTTAGTAACAGTAAGTAACCTGCAATCAAATACGCGAAACTTTTTTCTGTTTCCCGAGAACTTGGTTCAGTGAAGATTAGATTCCAGTGGTAAGGGGTGAGGTGTTGGCTTGAGCTTTGAACTTCAACCGGGCTTTTGGCGTTCACGCCATGTAGCCACCCTGTTCTATCAGCTCATCTTCTTGATTCCCTCTACTAATTAATCAAAATAACTCTTGCTTTTATTGGTTTAGTTTAGATGGGTATAGTGGGAGGTGAGTGTCATGCAGGAAAATCTCTCTCTCTCTCTCTCCGGGAGCCTTGATGATGCACTCGCATATAAAATACACATCGAATCAAGCTCCCAATTCATGCAAGTGTACATAGGGCATACTAGTTATGCAACAACGATACTCTCCTAACAATTTATGAGTAAATGATTTCTGGCTAATTTAGATAACTCCTGTTTAGTCATTTTTATCCACATCCATGCTCAAAAAAGTTTAATAGGTAATCGAATAGTCCGCATAGGCCAACTGCTCAAAGGGCCTTAACGACAAGAGCAATAACAGCAGAGGCGTATGGTAATCTTGTTTCTAATTGATGGTTTATTTTCAAAGTAAAATGAGCAGCAATCCACCAAAAAAAGCTGAAATAAATCAAGAACTGTAAACAAATGAAGCATATTAAGAACAATATTTATGCCAAAGTCATATAATCGTGTGGTTGGCCTAAAAAGTTCCATTCAAAGTCAAAATTTATAAGAAGTATTTTGTGCAATTTGTAGAAATCTATATTCTCAGTCAGAAAGCTTGGAAAATTACAAAAGAGTAGGATTTAAGGCTGAAGTTGGTAAAAATCATGGGTACCGTTATTACTTAACAAATGACTCTGGTGAAAATAACGCGTCGCAAAATAAATCCAAATCGTATAAATGCTTACTTTATGGGAAAGGTTTTGATAATTTAAAATATTTTAGAAACCATCATGTGTGGCGTAAAGATCCCGATCGGTACACAGCCAATGTGCAAGGTTTTTCACTTGGGTATCTGCTTTAAATGTACATAAAAGGTTACATTAAACTCAACCATCTATAAGTGAGAGGGATCTGCGAAAGTATTCAAGACTCAACACCGATGGAGGGAACATCTATTAATACATTTAAATCCAGAGGCATATTCATGCGATCAGTGTCGAAAGACATATTCCTCCGAGTGAAATTCGAAGGAACATCATTCATTGCACCTGAATCCTGATCTATATCGATGTGATGATTGTGGGTATTGCTATTGCCAAATGACACTTATAGAAAGCACAAAAGGAAACATTTGAATTTAAATTTCATTAATTTGAAGTTGAATGAGCAAATACCTTTGAATCCATTCGTTGCAAATAGTAGGGAGGAATGTGATAAATCATTTCAAGAAATCTCAAAGACTATTTTTTATTACTCTTAAATTCAGTTTATATTTGAAATATGTGGACAGATTTTGATGGACCATCACATCAAGAGCGTTACAAATTGTTCCATTGATCGATCTTTTCTTTTCGCATTGAAAAAAAATGAATGGAAGCATTTTCAACCACTGTAATTTTGGAATGCAATCTTTTCGCCAATGGTTATCGCAAGTATAAATCTAGTGCTGGTTCCATGAAACTAGAAAGAACCCGTTTCGACAAACAACGAAAATATAGGGTGAGTGAGCAACCGGTGAGAAGAAAGAAACGTGAAACGAGGAGTTGTTGCTAAGTTGCGAACGGCGACTTTCGGGGGAGCAATGATTGTCGTAAACGCGTTGCGGGATGATAATAACTGTAGG